>JAJTUV010000049.1:600000-1142500 GCA_021653895.1 Mastomys natalensis | reverse complement strand
TAATTTTGAGGAGCAATTATCAGATTGTCATTAGTTTTGTCAGACATTGATTCCTATGCTGTCTTCTGTCACTCATGCTTGCTTCTGGTCCATTATTAATTCTTCACAGGCTCCTTTTTTTGTGAGGATGATCAATGAACTACAACTTCTCTAAGATTAAGAGTGTTGAACAAGAAGACAAGATCTTATACTCAGGTTAGGTAGCTTGGACTACCACCATGTGCTCAGTTAGTCTCTCCATCTCGTTTCTAAACTTTTGAAAAGGTTGGGATGTCTTTAGGGACAGTGTAAGACAAGGGATTACCTAGGCCCTTATGTCATATGTGATTGATCTTCTGGGAGACTGACAAATGCCTAGTGTGGTACGTTTAAATAGGCAGGTTACTTCATGGGATTAAATCTTAAGTTTTGTTACAGTTAACCATTAAAGTAGGAAGATAATAATATATTTTAACAGGGCTCTCTTGATTGATTGAAAACTAACACTGAACTAAACTGTCTGAATGTGAATGGTTTCCAAATGAGTATGGCAGTCAAATAGCATATACCATTTTGAGAATTTCTTAAAAACTTCAACCAACAATTCCAAAAGGAGCTTCTTATATGTGGTGTTGGAGTTTTTACTAGATAATCCATGGCTCTGGTGGAGAGGGGGCACTGTTAGTCCAGATAGAAAATTTTCATATATGTGTATAAAATGATATATCATATATATGTGTATGTGCGTGAAATTTCATAACATATATATATAATTATACATATGTAATTATAGATAGATAGTAATGTTATTTTTAAGATTTTTTAGACAGTCTTACTGTTATTTTGGTTTTGTTTATCTTATTTATCTCATTCTTTACTCCACAGTTAAATCCATTTCCCCTTTTCCCAGTTCAAATCCTTTATATTATGCTATCTCCTATTGTTCCAAACTCTATGGTCCCCTTTTACACTCCTGTTTTTTTTTCAGGGGAGGGGAGGTTGTGTGAAGCTTGTTCTAGTTATCTGAGTAGTTCCATACAAATTTCAAAGTATTTTTTCTATTTCTGTTAAGTGTAAGATGAGGATTTTGTTTAAGATTATATTGTTTCCAATTCTCTTTGATATAATTGTCATTTTCACAATACTAATCCTACCATTAATGCAAATGGGGTACCCTTTCCATTTTCCACTATCTTGCTCTATTTCTCTTTTCAAAGGTTGAGAGATTTTATTATAGAGAGGTCCTTTACTTCTTAAGTTAGAATTATTCTAAATATTTAATTTTCGTGGAGGCTATGGGAGTATGTCCTTGACCTCCTTTTCTGTCTGTCTGTTGATTGTTTATAGAAAACTATTGATTCATGCATTTTGTTCCTATATCCTGTCAACTTGCTGAAATTGTTGGACATTTCCAGAAGTTTTCTGGTAGGATTTTTTTTTTTCTTTTTTGGATCTCTGAAGTATAATATCATGCTGTCATCTACAAATGGGGATAATTTGATATCTTCTTTTCCTATTTGTATCCCTTTAATTTACTTCTGTTACATCATTGCTCCAGCTAATGCTTTGAGCACAATATTGGAAATGAGTGGAAATAGTGAGCAGTCCTGTCTTGTTCATTAGTTCAGTGAAAATTCTTCAATATTTTCTTTTTTATTGGATATTCTATTTATTTAGAATACAGATGTCATCCCCTTTTGCCATTTCTTGTCCCTAGGTCCCCCATCCCTTCCCCCTTCCTCCTTTATGCTTTTATACTATTTTGATTACATGTATATATTAAGGTCAGTTCTAGGTTGAGGGTCTAGCAATACAATAGATAGTCAAGGAACAAGCAATACAATAAATACAAACAGTCAAAGAAAAAGCAAGTCATTAAACCCAATTACATGCACACTCCAGTGGTCATTGTTTCTAAGGGCTTATTAGGATGACCAAAGTATCTGAACCTACTTCCCTGTCCTAATCCAAGGTCATTTTCATGTCTGAAGCCTACTTCCTTGTTCTAGCCTAAAATTTAGGTTCCTGTCTGACATTACTTCTTTGTTCTAACCTAAGATTTAGATTCCTACTTGAAATTACTTTTTTGTTATAACTTAATGTCAGATTCCTGTCTGAAGCCTACTTCCTTGTTTTGGGCCATGCTAGATCTTTTTGTCCTAGGAATACATTTATTCCTGGCAATTGTGTTAAAGCGTTTCTTCAACAACATCAAAATATTGGCTGCCAAGTACATGGCTTGAACCTGAATATGGACCCCGAGACAGAGTTATAAAATTAACAGGCTGGCAAGCCAAGGATGGGTAAGATGCTGAACAGAACCTTACCAACCTAAGACAGAAGTGCATTGCTTTTGGTAATGCATATTCCATGATGAGTAAGAAAGGCATTCTTGTTAGAATGACCTAAGACAGACTCAGTCTTGTTAATGAAATAAAAAAGGGGGAGAGGCAGAAAGCCTTTGGGGCTGCCTGGCAACAATCTGACATGGGCCAAGGACAAGGAAATGGGCTGTGTAACAAACACATCTATATTAAGTACATAGAGAGATGGGCAAGAATAATTTTTCTAATAATAATCTAATAAGATAAATCATAAAATATACTACTTAGATTGAGGTAAGTTGGATACTGCTAAATCCAGGAGGAAGTTTTCTACAGTACTGGTGGATTGGTTTGGTACATGGTTTTGAACTTTCATATAGTTTGTATTTTTTCATTGAGTTCTAGCATGTGGCTTTATTCTGTTGGTTCTGCATCTGATATTGACAAAGTAGTTGGGGGCAAACTACAGGATGTTTCTTCTTGACTAGCCAAGATAGACCCTTGTGAAGAATGTACAGGATCTGGCAATAATAATAATAATAATAATACTCAGTGAATAATAATAATAATTATAATAATAATACTCAGTGAATAATAATATAATAATAATAATAATTAATGAGTGTAATTAATGTTGTCCATATATGCATGGTTGTTAAGTCATCAAATGTGCAATAAAAAACCTTTCAGTGGCAATTTCTTAACTAAGAAGTGATTCATCTTTCCTCAGAGTCTCTACAGCCTTTCTTCTATCTATGTTGAGTCTCTATAGTCTTTCGTCTATCTTTTCTGGAAGTTTTTAATTGGCACAATATTCTGCAGCACACCTGGCTGGAAGGATGAAGTAGAACCTGGAATGGGTAGGGGATGAAGAATCCCTGAGAATGCCAGGGTTTGGGCAAGCCCTCTCTGTGGATTTTAGTATGACAACTCATTTGGATAATATTCAGTGAAACTGCTCTCTTAGATGGTATTCAGCAAAATAGTTTGTGTACTTTATTTGGGGTGAACAAGGACTATATGAACCTTGGAGAAGGTTCTCAGGGTGACTCTAAGTCATTGACTGGAGCTTAAGGTAATAGGAATGTCTCATTTGCATGGAGAGTCATTCTCAGAATCCCAGGTGCTTGCTGAGCAGGTTTTTATCTGGAGAGAAGAAGGTGAATCTGTAATTTTGCCAAGGGCTATGTGACATTCCATAGGAAGAAGATGCAGAAGGGTGGGGTTTCCAGATCAGCCAAAGAAGATGAAACCCCATTAAGAAAAGGGAGTCTTCCATTTTGTTCCAAGCTCAGGAAAGTGGTATTGGTCATTTCTAGCAGGTTATTACAGTGTTACTATCTGAAAATAGTTAGACTAGTGCTTGATTTTTCATCTCTTTGTTGCTTCTTACAATAAACAACAGCTCAGTATCTCCAATAGCAGGTCACATAAATTCCTACATTTTTGCCTAAGCCAAGACTTGGGAATCTCTGTAAATCTCTCATGAAAGAAAGTGTAAATAGAGCATTTCACAGCAACATATCCCCCAGACAGTCATTTCCACAAACACATTTTTGTTTTCTTCCTTTTAATTCACAAGCTAGACATCAAACCTTCTTCTAGACATAAACTCAAGGTCATCTTGTTTTTATACACAGAGGTATGTGTCTACCTTGAATTCTAATTTTCTAGCTACATATCCCTCGTGCCTGGCTGATTCAGTTGATGAGCACATTTTCTTAGGACATAAATCCAGGCTTTTCTCTAAATTCTTTTTTTTTTTTTGTTATTGTTGTTTGTTTATTTTAATCTATAACACATTCAGAAATGCATTTTAGAAATCGGATAAGATTTCATAATCCTGAATCTAAGTCCTAATTTAATATTGAATTGAGGTTTAATCCCAGCTGTCTTTAAATTGAACAATGACTGAAAGATTTTGAATAGGAATCTGCTTCCATGTGAGGTCTTTGCAATGATTTGAAATTGTATATGATTCTCATGCTAGGTAATGATTGCTCAGAAGCTTGGAGCCCAGCACAGATATGATAAGGACACTAAAAGGATCGAGTGGTCTTCTTCCTTCTCTGTACCAACCAGCTGTCCACATGAAATAAACATGTCTCAGAGCACAGCACAGGGGCCAGGATGGATATGCTATTGCCACAAAATTCTTTTTAGTGTTGCCAGAAAATTCCAGGCAAAGGCTTTTCTATTGCAGCCTACAAAGGAGTAGTAGTGGGAGCTGGGCTTGGAGAATAGCAAGAGCTTTTTGATAGGCAACAGATTGATTTGTGGGACAGTATGTGGTAGTCCATAGCTACCATGGCATCTGTGGAAGGCCAATATTTCTTGTTCTTTCAAATTTAGTCAACAGCATCTTATCTTATGAAACAGTTATAGTTCACTGGCAGCGGAAATATAAGAAGACCTTCAACAAAAACAACACACACCAGATTTTCACTGTTGAACTCACACCCACTTACAGGCTAAGCTCTGGAAGCTGGTGAAGGCAACTCACTGAGTATATTATTTTTAGTATTCTTGGCTGAGTTTTCTGTAAATCTTTTATGATTCGATAAATCATAGACTAACTCAAGTTATTTAAATTGCTGGTAGATTATCTTAACCAGTTTCATTCTCTAGATGAAAAGTTTCTTGGGGTAGATAAAGATCATGTAGTTATTTTCAGTGACCCCAGCTCCTACTTTTAGCATAGTGATACATAGAAACTGGTCAACCCACTATGACAAATCTCCATGATGGTGTTATGGCTGCATGCTTGACTTTTGCACAAACAACATTGATTTGTTACCAAGTGCAACTGTTCTGTGACAAGGCAGCTAAACTACAGTCTCTCTCCAGTCTACCTGAAAGCCATCTCCTTGACCACCTGCTGAGCAAATGATATGAACCCACTCCCTCACCCTGGGAGCCTAATGACTTACTTGTTCAGACTGCAATCACTGTTATAAAGAATTATTGACTTAGGCAGTATGATTTCTATGTATGAATACACAATTTACCAAGGCAACAAAATATGGAGTTACGAATATGGTGTGTGTGTGCGTGTGTGTATGTGTGTGTGTGTGTGTTGATTTAAAATGAAGTTACCCTTTAGCAGAGCAACAAAATCTCAATTACAAACCAGAGGTACACTAACAGAAAGCACAGTATCAAGAATAAGTTATTTCATATGGAATTGTTGTCCAGTAAGGTCCGAGAGACCTTCCCAAACATTACAAGCTATTGCTATTTCTCTTGGTTACTCTCAAAACTTGATAGGAAGATTCTGTTGTCAAACTCATCACCTATTTGAATCAGAACATGGAAAATCCAGTACCAAGGCTGGTGCTACATGGATGCTTCATACCTATTAGCTAGCTTTAATAGCACTGGAAGATACAATACAGACTACCTGAAGGGGAGAAATGTATTATCAAACATACCTAGTTATGAGCCTTGAAAGATACAAAAACGACAATACTTGTCAAATGATGCAAGAGTAGAATGAATATGATATGACCAAACAACCATTTTCTGATTAGATTTAAGTCCTGCTCTGTAAGATAAAATACAACAAACCTTACACCCTTAATGGCTAGACCAGTTATAGGCACTAGGAGTTGAACATTCTTATTGAACTTTTTGCAATTTATGACAACAGGTTTTAAATTTAATTTCTAACATGTCTATTTATGTGATTGTCTGAATATATATATATATATATATATATATATATATATATATATATGGAACCAAACTCAGGTCCTCTGGAAAAACAATATGTATTCCTTGTTCATATTCAAAGCATTTATTAAATGATACCATATTCTTAACTGCTGATCCCCAAAATAGCTTTTTCTAAAGTCATCTCATTATCTGTAACAGTTCTGGGTTAGGTATATCATCTTACAGTTTCATTTTCTCCTGAAGATTCTCCTTTACACTTTAAATATGTTCCCTCAGGCTCACATATTAAATGCTCAGTCCCTCACTGGTGGTGTTATTTTGGGATACTGTAGACATTCTGAGAAATTGGGCTTAGCTAAGGGAAGTTCAGTATGAATATGCCTTTGAAGGTACTCCTTGGCCCTTCTTCCATCCGTGATTCCTGCCCACCATAAGATGAGTAGCTTTGGCGAAGAGTTCTTGCTCTCATGAGAGTAACCCTTGGGCTTAGGATCAACAGAGAGACAAAGACTGTGAGTTGAAATTTCCAAAAATGCCAGGAAAATAAGTCTTTACATTGTCTCTACTCTGCATTTTGTTCTACTACTCACACAATCAGTTCCACATCTTGATCCTGTTCTCTCCCATAGTATGTTTCTTTGGAGATTTTAACTGCTAATGTGGCCATCTCTAGTGTTCAGTCTCCCTCTGGGTTGAAGTTGAATGTGGCTCAGCAGCAGGCCCCTAACTTCTTTACTCTTTTCTGTGATTGATCAATAGTTGAGGAGTTCTCTCTCTAAATCACCTTGCTGAGGTCTTGTGATCATTTAGGAGAACAGTCTGAATTCCTGTTAATCAAAGGGATATAGTTGGTTATGCTCCTTGCGTTTTGGAATGCATTCTCCTTCACAGTTTGAAGTGGCCATAGATTCACAGATCCTTTTAAGGATGACATAATTTATTGCATAGAAAAGGGTCTCAGCCATGTAGTCTTTTTGTCTGGTGTCTGGAGAACTGAGGTACTTTTGGCTGTGAAATTCATTCCCTCTGAGAATGTGTCCTTGAACATGCACAGCAAGCCAGTAGGTCTTGCTCCTCATTAATCCTTATCTTCAGCAGGTGTTCCTTTACAATGGTTGGAGTACCAGATAGGTCACAAACCACTCTATAGCCAACTGTATTCACTTGAGACCTGTTCACTAGGTTCATCCAAGCCTGTTAATCTAAATCTCTGGTGGATGAGCCAGTAGGCTGTCAGCAACTAGCCTCATATGGAAGCCAATGGAGGGCATAAAGTATACAGGTCTTCAGCAGTATGATCTATGAGCCATTGCCCGCTCAACCAAGTCTCCCAATGTGCCCACTGCCCTCAGAGTATGACATTGTCTTTCTGTCCAACTTCCACAGAAGGAGCCACTAGAACATAAGAATATTGGACCCCAATGGATGTCTATTTGGGAGTCCTGAAGAGGGGAGTGGTGCAATGATTTTTCTACCCAATATGTGGTGTAGGGATAGTGGAATATCCAGTATACGTCAGGTTCTGGTGTGTGATACCTGGATGTTCTGGAAAAGACTCACCTGGCAATTGAGAGGATCATACATGTAAGACTGGCCTAAAAGTGTAGTGAATAGCATCATAGCAGTGTCCTTCACTGCCACCCTGGAATGCTCTAGGATGTTTACAGAGGATTGGCTCCATTTGTGCAGATTCCTTTCCAGTTTTTTTGCTTCTCACATCTGTCTCACACAGGTTTCTCTCTTTTGGTAGGACTTTTTATTCTTTCCCACTATTTGTAGGGGTTGAAGTAATCATTTGTGGTAGTTTTAATATGTGTCTCTGATGCCTAACAATGTAAATATTTCTATCAACAAGTGAGCGGACACCTATAAAACACTGTTTCTCCTCTCAAGCAGTCTTTCTTCAGTTACCCTCACTTGTTCTTATTTATATCATGAATGTTTAAGTTCTAGTATACATGAACCATTGTTTAATAAACTGAAGTTTATCAAAGTTATTTATGGTAGAACTGAATCTATAACCATATTTTGTTGTTGTTTGGATTTAAATGTGTGATTGGTTTTTTGAGGTAGACTGGCCTTAAACTTGCTATGTAGCTGAGGCTCACCATGAATTTCTGATATTCCTGCCTCCGGCTCTACATGTGGAATGCTGGGATTATAGATATGTGCTATCATACCAGGATTACGTAGTGCCCAAGGGCTTCATGAATGCCAGAAAATACTCTATCAATTGAGATATATCCTCTAGTCCTGGCATTTGTCATAGTCATTAGTTTGTTTCCCAAATCTTAATATAATTTTAGGGAGATTTTTATTTAAAGTCCTTGGAGCTGTTTGTCTCTAAAATACTTTCTTGATCGGCATATTCACCCAGGTCTACATTCTTTCTCCAATTGATTTTTTGCTGCTGATGTTGTTCATAATAAGAAGTAGGGTTCATCTTTGCCTGAGAGGGAACTGTCGGTATGTCTAGAATCACCATATGGATGTCTGATTTTTCTGTATTGACAAGGTCAGGCTTTCCTCCTGAATACTGAGTGATTCTGTCATCATAAATTGGGTGATCATATGATCAAATTACTCATTTTTACTCTGTTTTCTTTATTTGTAAGATGATCCAATCTCAATTTATTAATGTGTTGACTACAAACAGCACTCTTTGTCACAGAATGTGATATCTTCAAGAGGATGCTATTCAGTTTTTCTCCAGTACTACTGTGACTATTCTTGATCATTTTTATATAAATTTTACAAATAGTTTTCCAGTTTTACACACAGACACACAGACTCAGACACAGACACACAACACACACACACACACACTCACACACACTCACACACACACACACACTGCTGGGAGTTTGAGTTAGAACTTGGGAGTTTGAATCTGTAGATTAATTTGGAATAGTGATGCTGGCATAAAGCAACCCTGTCTCCTTTAGGTCGGTCTACTTAACACAGTAGAGCAGTTAGATTTGTTCAAAGCCTCATTAATCAAGCAGCTGCACATAGCCCAAGACTGGGAGCTCATTGAGAAAAATAGACATAAGATCAATGTGGTTCTGGACCAGCTCATGCTGATTGTCACAGGGCTGCAGAAGGCAGTGCCTGCTGTTCCCTCTGCCCTTGCCTTGATCTCATTTGCCAAGCAGTCAGTGGTGCTCAGGAATTGTGTTGTTTTCAACAAGACCTTCAAAATCCATTTCATAGAATCCACATGGAATATTTAATATGTCCTATATATAAAACTAAAACAAAACCCAAAGCCACCCATTTTGAAGTATCAAACAAAGCATTATGTTTTTTACAAGGTAGCCAAAAGAACCTCAACAGCCCCCTATGATTTTCCTTAAAAGTAACTGGTATGTCATGGTGCTGACTCTGCACTGTTTATTATTCTGCTAATTTAGTCACTCGCTTCCACTGCTTTCTTCAACATAATAGAAAACTGCCACACAAATAACCACATATAAAAGTTAAGTTGACTATACAAAGGGGACCTTGTGAGAGGAGTCACAGGAGGCCTAAGTAATCACATCCCTTAATGCGTATGATAGACTCTAGTCAGATTTACTGAGAACAGGAATCACACCACTATTATTCACATGGGAACTGTATTGTATGAGGGACCTCTCAAGGCCCACAGTGCATGGAAACCTCCTACCAGTATCTAAATCTCAGGTATCTAAAGGTTCAGTCCTTTCCATCCTGAAGAATATTATAAGTGCTGCAAGTTTACAGAGGTGTGTGATGATTGCCATTCTTTTTTGTTGGTGGTGGTGGTTTTTTTTTGTTTTTCATGTTCAAACTATTTTTTTTTTTTTTTTTTTTTTTTTTTGGTTTTTCGAGACAGGGTTTCTCTGTGTAGCCCTGGCTGTCCTGGAACTCACTCTGTAGACCAGGCTGGCCTCGAACTCAGAAATCCGCCTGCCTCTGCCTCCCAAGTGCTGAGATTAAAGGCGTGCACCACCACACCCGGCCCAAACTATTTTTAATACTGAATAATATCTTCATTTTTTAAAAAAAAGGAATGAGTATATACAAATAAATCACACTGTTATGAACTGTGTTATCTATTTTGTGACAATTCTTTACAATGTTTATGCCTGGTGTCTAATGTAACACTGAAAAATATTCATGATATAAACATGCTTTCAAGATTTAATTTCAAAGTGTAACAAATTTACTCTTGGCATAAAAGAGACAGAATTGGAGGTCAGGCCTCTATCCCGCCTTCACAAGAATAGAATCGCCAAGGCCCTTCTATACTTAGAGAAGGGAAAAGATGTCAGGAGCAGCCCTGCATATACACTAAAGGCCTAAAATCAGCCTTAGGCCTAAAGTCAGCAATAGGCCTGACATACATACATGCTAACACAAAGTCTTGGGTCTCTGTGGAAAAACACTGAAAACAGAAGGCTATAAGCTATTGTAAACAGGCAGCTTCTGTGGAAATTTACCAGCCCGAGTAGTCATAGGTCTTATAAATAGGCAGCCTTGGTGGACAGCACCAACTTAGATAAGGACAAGTGAATCATAGGCAGAGCCATAGTGACCTGTCCCCTGAACCTACACCCAGCTGATACCCTGTTCTGATGATTGCCATTCTACTCCACACTCAGATCCACATTAGCTTTTTGGTCTATATGGACTGTCACAGACACATCTAGCTTCACATTTCTATGTCTACCAAAAGTTTTTTTGTATTTAAGTTGAAGATAGAGGACCAAGAATGAAAGCTAATTCTCTCACTGAGACAGACATAAAAGAACAAAACCAGTGAAATAAAGGTTTTCAGCCACTCTACAGGAAGTGACACTGTAGAGCCCTGAAACAATACCAGTAAGTTCTCCTACCCCCATCCACCCCCATACACACACACACACACACACACACACACACACACACACACATACACACACACACACAGGACCAGTTCACAGCCTCCTGTAGAAGGATTCAGGCAACTGTGCCTTTAGCATTCAAATACATTTCAAAGGTTTTAAATGAAAATAGTATCTCTGATTGCATACACATATTTCATTTTATGGTTTTTGAACTTTCTTTAATGCTGACTATGGTGAAGGTTTCTGGTAACACATATTTTCTGCTTTAATTTGTTTGAAGTTAACATCTTGTCCCACTTTTAGCAGATATTGTGCTACATGGAGAAATTCCAAATCATTTTTCCTTTCAACCATTTCTGTATTTTAATCCATCATTGTATCTGGTTTATGGAGAGATGAGGCTACAGTCAGTTGTATCTTTGTTACACCAAATTACACTTTTACCTTTTGACCACTTTATATATTTGGCATTGTATTTGGAAAATTAATTTTTTCTGTGCTTGGACTTCTTTGTGATATAGTTCTGTAGTCGTCATTATGTTGGATACAGTCTACCACATTTTTAATGCACCCTGTCTTCCCCTTGCTTATTTCAGGGCCTCATTTATGTCTCTATTAGACTGTTGAAGATGTTTAGAGAATCTATATCTCTCTTATAATTTTAGTCATTTTAGTCTGTAACTTATTTTGAATAGCTGTTGCTGTTATATTTCCAAGTTTATAGCCTTTTCTCCCAGACCTACTAACCTCCAGTTGATCTGATTAAATTATATCATGCTGCTTAAGCATCTTTGTCTACAATTTTCATAATGTCTGTCTGATTTCTGGGTCTTTTTGTCAATTGATTTTTCATTGGCTTTTCCAAGTGTGAATTAGGTTCAACTATTGCCAGATTGTTTTTATACTTCTGCATATTATATTTTATTCGATTGCTTCAAAGTATGGTAGACTTTCTCCCAAAGATGGATTACTGGTAAATCAGTTTGTTTTTCTCAACCTGATGAACTCAAATAAACCATACACACTTAGTGGTTCTCTATTTCTCATAAGAAAAAATATTTGTTATTACATGATACTTCAGACATATTATAGGCATCTTGTAACATTGTGCCACAGTAAGGTAGAATGATTATATACCTGTTTAGGATGGCTCAACAAGGACTCAGATCACATTTCCTTCAGTGGGTACTTCACATGTTCATGAATTTTCGTCTGTGTACCTGATACCTGGGGATTTTTCAGCTCACAATTTTTCTTTTTCGAGGATAGTGGTTCTCAACTTTCTTAATACTTTGATCCTTTAACTTGTGTTGTAGTGATCCACAACCATAAAATTATGTTTGTTGCTACTTCATAACTGTAATTTTCCTGTTGTTATGAATTGTTGGTGGCAAAATGTTTTTGTACACTGTGTAAAGTTTACCATTGAATTATTTCAAATGCTGATTTCTCTGTCCTACTATCTGCTTTCAATCCAGACATGGGTTTGTTATATTTATTCTTAAAACCTCCTATCTCAAGTTTGTATAAAGATTGTTCCTCATTCATTCTCTTCCTTTGCCAATAAAGAGCAAGGAGCCAATATAGAATTCTAGAGAGAATAAGGTGGAACTTGTGATTCTAGGAAGGAAGGAAGGATGAGGAAAGAGACACAAAGGAAGGAAGGAAAGAAAGAAGGAGAAAGAAGGAAGAAAGGAAGAAAGGAAGGAAGAGAAGGAAGGAAGGAAGGAAGGAAGGAAGGAAAAGAGTCATAAGAAGAGGGCAAGGAAGGATCTGCAGGAGAGCTGAAACAAGAAAGGATGAAAAAATGCAAGTAATATGAGGATATTGTTTGGGAGGAAGCCTGATTAGCTTGAAGAGTTTGATTGGAGTAACACATCCTCAGTATTTGGCTCAAGGCAATGTAATGAATGTTAGACTCTGTGAAGTTATTTGGGGAACTTGCTGGTTAAGGAATAACTGCAGCTATACTAATTTTAAGAATCTATATCAACACAGTAATGGTTCAACAAATTGTAATATAAATACCTGTGTTTTACAGTGGTCTAAAGTGACCCCTGTGAAAGGGTCATTTGACTCTCAAAGAGGTCAGGACACATAGGTTGAGAACTACTGCTTCAGATGGTGTTGTTGGTCAAGTGGTGCAGGTTAGTTCTTCAGTAAATATGAGTGGAAATCTGAAGAGTGCCTGAGTTTCTAACATCTTCCATTTCATTGCTCAGCATGTCCAGTTACTGTGACTTCTCCACAATCTGATCTCGTGCTCCCTTTCCCTCTTCCTTCCCCTCCCCCCCCTCTCATTTCAGCAGAGCAGGTTTTTCAGGATGGTTCACTTTTAATTTCATTGTTCTTTGGTTCTGAAATCCTCTCAGAAAATTCATGTGTTTTCTCCTATCAAGGTTCAATTGTATTAATGACACCAACTTGGCCTGAAATTTTGCAAAGTTTTGACTGAAACTAACAGGTGGGGTCCAGGGTCTATCACAGTTACATCAGGCTTTTTCTAGTGGATATGCATATTTCCCTTTCATTTCATTCCCTCCTGGAGGCCATTTTAATCACCAATTGACACCAGTATCTTAACTACAAGATAGGGGAACTAGACATTAAACACTGAGTGAGTTTACCGAGTCTGATGGTTAGTACATGGAGAAGCAACCTTCCATAAAACTGTATATGGGCTTATACACCAAGTCTTTGTGCTCCATCCCTATGAGGTTTCAAACTGCTCGAGGCACTTTCCTTTTATCCGTAGCACTTGACCCATGGCAGATAATGAATATGTGTCTGGGAGCTGAATACTGTTTGTTAAGGATGAGACTGCATAAAAGGTGAGTAAGGATCTAGAGCTGAGGGTAGTGGAGAGAAGTGTGTTTGTGTATGTTAATCTTAGTTAATATATGCCAGATACTATAGGCTCATCCAGAGCTGGTTTCTCTCAAGCCTGTCACCTTCTATCTTTAGTTTCTTTATTGATGATAACTGCATGTTCATCTATGTCTCTAACTCATCACTGAGTCCATATCCCCTCATATAATTGTCTTTGAGTACAAACTAGGATTTTGATATAATGGGAAGCTTTGCTGATGCTCATAATATCACTGATGGCTTTCTAAGCAGCAATAAATCCATCAAAGAAAAGCTGTAATGGAAGACGGTAATTAATATAAAGTCCCACAACAAGATAGTCTGCAGACTTGAGAGACTTTGGAGCTCTCATCCCTAAATGGATTACGTCTATCAAAATCCTCTCCCCAAGGCTTAAGGACTCATGGCAAAAAGGTAGCAGAAAGATTTTAAGAGACAGAAGTGGCAGACAATTCCAAAGAAACATTTCCAGAAACAATAGGGTTTCTGTACATATGAGTTCACACTGACTGTGGCAGCAGGCAAAAGACCTGCACTAGTTCAAGCCAGACAAAATCCCAGCAGGAAGCAGGGCAAGTGGGCAGTTTCACCCTAGTTAAGGAGCTATTTGCAACTGTGCAATTGATGCCTACTAGGAGAAAGAAAGTCAGTTTTCTCCAAATGGAGTTACACTAGGTATTTCAAACACAGCCCGTGTTCAAGATTAGTTGGTCAAAACAGGGGAGGCTCCTTGATTTTTTTGTGTGTTTTCTTTCTTTCTTTGCTTTCTTTTCAGATTTTATTGCTGTTTGCTAGTATGTTTTGATTTTTTTAGAGAGAAAAAGATCATGAAGTTGAGTAGGTAGTGGCATGGGGAAGATATAGGACATGTTTGGAGAGGCAGAAGAATAAAATGAAAATATATTGTGTGAAAAATTTAAGGTTAATAAATGTAAAAAGGGGGGGAGTCATCAAAAGATTGTGTGTGTGTGTGTGTGTGTGTGTGTGTGTGTGTGTGTGTGTGTATACTTACTTGTGTGTGTTTGTGCTACTAAAAATAAGTATATTTGAATGCATATGCAAATCCTCTGGTCATTTTCCCCCAAGAATATTAATACTAAGATTCTACCTCAGAATTTGTGAGATTAGTCCCTGCTGATGAAGTGGTTTCCATGGAAATGCATTAGCATGCTTGCAAAAACATCTTGCTTGTTCTGGATATAAGATAGATGTGAAGTAGTAGTTTGAATCCCATGTGATCACACCAACTGAAAATCTTTCCTGTCAGTGTCTCAGTCAGGAACTGGAGCCAAGGTGCAATAGGGTCCATTCCACATATAATCTAGTGGCTGAGCCAAGAAATCTGCAGTTGTGACCCTGTCTGCTAACATTTACTTGTTTGGTTTTATAGGACACCGGAAGCTGTAAGCTCTATGAGAATGAGCACTATGCCTGGAGAGACCTAAAAGCTGTTTGCATTTTTAAATTACTTATTATATATATATATATAAAACTGATTTACATACTTATTTCATTTAAGTTCATCTTATAAGCAAGGCTTGTGAGCCTCTGGCTGGTGTCTAAACCCTATTCTAGCAGATGATAAATGCACCAGTTTTGAGTTGAACCCTGGTTGCTTGCCTTCTAAACCATTTTTATTGACTCAGGTCTCACACCATTTATGGTTCCTTGAAGGTTTATAAATGAATGGAGTCTGGGATGAATGTGGTTTTGGAAAAGTGTGGTGAGACTTGTGGGATTTTCATCATAGGTCTATCAGATATTCATGCTCAAAAATGTATTGTGAAGTCTTTCCAGCTGAACTGTTTATAAAAATCTCCCCACCATCTTTTCCAGTACTGGGTTCACAGTTCTGTGGAGAAAACTCCATTGAGGACAGCTGAGCCATGAAACATCAGGTTAGAAGTCAATTCAGAAATACAGTTTTTCGTTTTGTTTTGTTTTGTGTTTTTTTGTTTTTGTTTTTATTTTGTTTTAATGTAGATTTCCAGTCACTGGCCATATTATGTCTAATTCACCTTTTCTGGCTCAAGCTTTGACCTCATTAAGGTAGAAATTTCTCAGCATGTAGTATGGTTTAGGAGGTGCCAGTCTGTCCTATGGTCAACAAATCCTCAAATACCAGAGCAGAATGGCTGGACAGAGAGGAAATTCTAGCAAACTTTCTTTAGGACTTTTCCTCAGAAATGAGGAATAAATACATGGAAAATAATATAATTTTCTTCTTTTCCTCTAGTTGATAATGACTATTGACTCTCTCCTCTGTGGCCTTTCAGAAGAATGACGGGGTTAAAATCAGAGGCATGTCACTCAGACCACATGGTTTGGCCACATTATCCTGGCCAGGCTCTATTACTTCTCTCTCTCTCTCTCTCTTGCAGATATAAATGGAAAATTCATGCTGCACATGGAACCAGAAACAAGTTGTAAGTCACTGGAAATGCAGAACAAAGCGAAAGGCCTGATGTCACCTATCAGAGCTTGGATGCCACATGAACCCCCCACCCTACCCCCAGCTCCCCACTGTGATTCCATCCTTATGATCCAGTTTGTAGCACTTCCCTCCTGTCCTGGTCTTTATACCCAATGTGGCAAGGAGTAGAATTTGGGAAGATTCAAGACACAGAGGGGTTGCTCCTATTTTTGAGGAGGAAGTTTCATAGTTAAGAAGGACCTCAACTTGTTCACAGATAGAAGCATATTACTGGGAAGGAAAGAGGGCTATAAATACCACACCACAGGGTGCATCTCTCTTCCAATTCTAGGATGCTTCTGTTCTTCTGTCCCTATCACAGAGAGAACTAGAGTAGTGGTGTCTGATGTTATAGTGTACAAATCAAGGAGCACTGCTAAATCTGTTAATGAGAAAGTTTTAAAGAAGTTATTTTTTCAATGGACAACTATTAATTGTATTTTTATAGTATTCATTCATGTACATACACACACATATGTACATGCACATCATCATTTATACATACTGAGGAACGACTAAACCAAATTAACATCCATCACTTCACAATTTAACATTGTTTAGTGAAAATATTTAAGCTATTCTTTTGAGCTGGGGATATACCTAATTTGGCAGAGTGCTTGGGTAGCACACAAGGCTCTGGTTTCTCACTCCCTCCTAAGCAGAGCATGGTAGCAAACACCTGTGATCCAGGCATTTAACAGATAAAGATAAAAGAGTCAGAAGCTCAAGGTCATCTTCAGCTATATAGTGAGTTTAAAGCTATGTGATGCCCTGTCTTTTTTAAAAATCTATTTATTCTGAGAATTCTAAAGTGTGTAATACATTATTATTGCCTGTAACCACAATGCTGTGTGACAGAATAGAAACTTAATCTCTGGTGAAATTCTTTAAAATAATTGTACCTTGTTCTTATAGAGTACATAGTTTTATGTAAATACACACATATGCATATATATATACATATATATGCATATTTATATATATATCATTGACATATTTAAAGAAATAATACATCCTATGTATATACATATGTGTGTATTAAGTCTGTTTCCTAAACATTTAAAAATAAATAATATATGCCTTGACATGAATGAAATCAAGTTCTTTAATGTATTTCAATGCAATAGTCTTCTATCAGATAGCCTGCATTCCAAATTTCTATATTTGCCTGACTCTAGTTCTGAAGATCAGGGAAGCCTACTGTAGGAGTTAAGGATGTGCTCTAGCCTTCCCCACTAATAATTTATTTCATATAGTGCTCTTTCTCACGAGGTCTAGAAATGACATCTTTTGCATTGTTCCATCTGTGCCCAGATTTGAAACTGCAGAAGCTGCCTAAAGAGTGTGTTGGCTCTTTCTATTAATGACCACCTGTCTGCTTCAAATGGCTAAGACAGGGACCTCTCAAGAAAACATGAACACTGGGATAGGTCACAGCAAAGACCTGGGTTCTCCTATCCCTGGATAGGAAGGATTCTCCTATATCTTCAAGAATGACACCATGTGGGGATGAGGAAACACTGGTTCCCTAGGGTACCACAAAGAAAAGATAATTTTCTCTTGGAGAAGACTAAAGAAGAACTTTCTTTTCTAAAAAAAAAAACCAAAAACAAAAATAAACAACAACAAAAAAATTATCTAATTTCCTGTATTAAGAACTGCTAATGGTATTTATGATGAAAATGAGCCTTTGTAATGAGATGCACATGTTTAAAAGACATTTTTTGATTTCTAAAGAATAGAGTTGAACTGAACAAATTAGCCTCTCAGGAAATAACAGGTACTGTAATGAAAACCAGGGTGTTTCAACTTCCAGATCCAACCAGTGCCCTAAGGGCTGGCACTTGAGGGAATTCCAGTATCATTTGATAAACTCCATTGCTGACATGGATGGGAAATCAAAAATACATGGAAATACTCTCTCTCCCACCTTAGTACCTCTTCAGCCTCAGACTTTACAATGGGAAGGGTAAGACTGCAGAAGCTGCCTTTTCAATTCTGAGGTATGGACATCATCTAGGTCAGACGGAAGCCTGGTCATAAGAGTGATTCATGATAACCCAGAAGCCTTCAGAGATGTTAGCTATTTCTAGGGCAATGCCCTGGTGGCGGGGGAGGTTGGTGGGGTGGTGCTTGTGCCATAGACATGTCCTTCTCTATGCAGGGTCTTGCTTCAGTTTTCTTTTTTAACCTGATATACAATGCAATGAATTTAACAATTAGATTTTGCTATACTGTTACTAAGAGCCAGGAGAGTGAGAATGACACGTCTAGGAAAGGGGCCTGGTGGGACCAAGTGAGAAGTGTGCTTTGAACACTTGTACATCAGGAGATAAGATACCTGTAACATTGACCCAGCATGTCCAGGTAGATGACAGACTCCTGGAGAGTAAAGACACATGGTCTGACTGTCACCAATAAAGGAAAGTCAGGAGGGGGGGCAATGTGACCTGGAAGGTCACAGAGATCAATCACTCTTTGTTAGGAGGTCTTTAGACTGAACAGAAGTGGATAACCTCACAGGCAATCAGATATGCTTTAGTGATCCAACTGGACCTCACAACCCAGCTGTGAAAAGCAGGAAGACATATCTTAGGAAGATTATATGAGGAGTCTTGAGCTACAGGAGAAGATGCCAACTTGGACTAACTATGTTCCAGACCTGCTAGGGTAACACATCTCCCATAACTCATAACCCAGTTATAAAGAAAAAGACCTGAATGAAAGAGGAATGCCAAGTCATCTCTCTCTCTGCTCATTGTTAGAAAAATCCATGTTTGAGTTCAAGCTTTACCTTTTACTAGTGGGGTGGATTTTATTTTTTCCCAGTTTCCCTGAGACATTTTCCCCCAATATGTAGTGTTTATCATGCACATACTGTGAGATCAGTGTCAATAATAAGAGCAATGCAGGTTAGCGTCAGCAGCCCTTGTGGTACAGAAGGTGTGATGAATCACGAAGTTCCTGAATCACCTGTGCAATAAAGAACCTGATGGCATGAGAGCCATTTGTATAAACTATATTTTAATCAAGGTAGATAATAAAGAGAAGAGTTTTTTAACTGAGTTAATGGTGGACAATGCAGAATTCACATGCACCCCACCCTGCCAAATGTCTGCTTGTGGTCTTCATCTCAATGTGTAGCAGGTAGGGTCTCAGGTAGCTCGGTTATAGAACCAAGGCCTCTCCTCCTGCCACGTCAGCAAGGCTCATTCTCCTACTCTCCCTCTACTGAAATGACTGAAATTGAATTGGCAGAACTCTGCAGATTAAGAAAATTGGTGTCATCCCACAGCTTCATTACCTTGTAAGAGATAATGGCACCTCAGATCCCAGAGGGCAATTACCACACTGTAACACATCATTCACTAGGAAACCCCACACGTTTCCCCTCCCTGAGCTGATTCCTTGCCACCAGCCTTAGTGCAAAGATTCTCACAGCCCAGCCATCAGTGAACTGTCACAATCACGGGCAGGCACAGCAGCTCTTTCATCAACAGAATAGGAAAATTTACTTCTTCACTGTAGATCAGATAACTGGACCCAAAATGCCAAAAATGTGATAGTTTCTTTACAACAAAGTTGTTTCTTGTCTTAAGGAAAGGAAGTTTGACAAGTGCTGGTATAAAGCTGTATCTCCTTGAATAAAAACCAACAAAACAAACAACAACAACAAAAAATGTCCCCTCCTAGTCCCCCTGTAAGACAGGAGAGACCATCTGTGCTTTCCCAGGTGGACAAAAAAAAATGTCAGTAGTGACATTATCATGTCATGCAAAAACTGACATTATCACATCATGCAAAAGCATGTCTGATGAAACCACCCTGCTCAGTTTCCATGTTCTGTATCCTCTCCATTTCCTCTACTGAAGCTCTGGAGACTCCTTCCCTGTTTGCTCACTCCTTGCTGATGCTGGGTGATATAAGAACAAGGACATTTATTCAGCAGCTAAAGATAGACTCACTTCTGGTTTCACAAATCCACCCCATGGTCAGACTCTTATTTTCTCAGTCTCTGAAACTACTTTTTTGGAGACCATTGAAGTCACTACATGCTATTATAAATAAAAGTAGATGTTAAATATATACACAAATATTTTATGGACTGCAAAGCTATGTTAATCCTACAAATGTAATCCCTATTACTCTCCTTGTATATTTCAAAAGCACACTAGATTCACCATGTCAACATCCATAGTAGTGAACCTTCAGCCGACACTCTCCAGACTTGAACATCTCTTACTGTGTCTGTAGTTTTGTTCATTCAATAAGGACCTAAAGAGTTGAAGTCACTCCTGGTTCCTCCTCCTTTAGCTTCCATATCAATTTCATTAACAATTACTATTTTAACAATAATTATTTTAAAATATCCATTTCTCTGATTAGTGAGATGATTGGCTCAACAGGTAAAGTCACTCTCCACTAAGACTCTCCACCTGAGTTCAGTCCTGGAACCCACATGGTGGAAGTAAAGAACTGACTTTCACAAGTTTTCCTGTTATCTGCAGATAGTCACTGTATTACAATTACTTCCACAAGCAATAAATGAATAAATATTTAAATAAATTAAAAATGCTTTTAAAATATCGATTTGTCTATCCTAATTTTAGTCCAAATAGTAACTAACTTCATTTACCCAAATTCTCTATCATTCGATTTAATACCCAACTTCTCACTCCCACCAAATATTATCTGATTAATCTGTTATGATGTGGTCTGTGATAATGGACACACATGCTGTTGATGCTTCCCTATCATTTCTAGAAGGCACATTCTCACAGGGTCCTAGTCCTCTAGCTCTTATAACCTTTCCACGCCCTCTTCTGCTGTGTTCCCTGAGCCTTAGATTCAGGAGTTATTGTGTGATTGTATCTATCCATTGGGCTTTGTACCCTACAGTTACTTATCTATATTTTGATAGATTGTGAGGTTTTTGTAATGGATCCTATCTGTTGCAAAGAGCAGTTTATATAGCTGCCTAAAATCCTGGAGCATTACACCAGCAACAGATATGCTAATGAGGTAGGGGAGAATCTCATGAGCCAGAAGCCATAGCAAAAGAACTACAGGTACCTAAGGAATGTTGAGAACAGGAGAAATAGTCTTCCCCAGGGATGACTCTTTTATTGGTCAGCCATAAAATCATATGTATAGAGTAAGTAACATTTTAAGGACAGAGAAGGTTGTATTTATATATTTAGGAATACTCACAGACACACACAGGTACACACACACACAAACACACACACAAACAATGAAAAACAAAAAGGAGGTCATAAATTTAAGAGGAGCAAAGGTGAGACAGGTAGAAAAAGAAGCAAGGAAAGAGGAGGAATTATTTGCTATAATTATGTTTTAATTCATAAATAATAAATAAATAATGGTTGCTCATTAGTTGGAGGAGGAGGCTGAAGATTTCATAGGTAGAAGTGGAGATGGAAACCCCTTGTAAACTTACTTACAACTAGATCTATATACCTTGGGGAGCATTTTCAGCATTGAAGTCAAAACAAAGTATGTTGGGAATAGGACATTTGCCCTTTTTTCTTTCTTAAGGGAAATTGATCTCCAATGAATAGTACATAAAATATGTGAAGCATACTTCTTGTTTGGTAATAAGAACAATAAATCTTTCAAGACTGTAATCAATGAAAATCTCCAATCATATGAAATAGTAAAATAACCAGGAAAAAAGAAAACAACTCACGGACCTGAGTTCAATTGTATCTTAAGATGTAATTCTTTGCTATAGTGATATTACATGATTTCTATATACACGTGTGGACAGGGAAAAGTTTTCCCAGAAAGGAATTCCTTCTTTTAATCACACAAGTCCAGAAAAATGTTACTTTATGACAGAGGAATGTTGCAGCTGTCACTGGAATTAAAAATCTGAGATGTGGGGATCTAAGATATTTTGTTTGAAGCAGACCCTGATGATGAAGTAATTTAGATAGAAAAAGGAGAACATTTGCAGAGATCTATCTATACTCCACCAACAATTTAGTAGAACTCATTTCTACCATCTCATATTTATTCCAAAACAGACATTCTTTTTCTCCTAAACTCTTGGCACCCATTTTCAACCCACTTGATACTTGGACTAAATTTAGTGACCTAAAATTTCATCTCTGAGTGTGATATGAAAATATCAAGTGTAAAACAATGAAAGGCTGGACTTGGGAGGGAAAGCCATCATGGGGACAGACTAGATTAGAGGTGGGCACAAGCTCTACTGGAAGATGTGCTACGGAACTGGTGCTATAATGATGTTATGGGTTTTTTTGTATTTGATGTATTCTATGTTGTATTTTTTAATCTCAGTTGAGGGTTTTTACCCTGACTTAGATCATTCAGTTCCCAGATAAAAGACAGAAAACTTTATATTTACAATAAGCACTAGAAGTTGGTGGATCTTTACCCTCTAATCTGTTAGTATCTACTTCTCTATCTATAACCCTGAGATATGACCTGCTATGTTCTGCCTGGGCTTCTCTTATTCCTACTGTGCAGTCCTTGT
The DNA here is from genome assembly GCA_021653895.1 of Mastomys natalensis. Classification (NCBI taxonomy): domain Eukaryota; kingdom Metazoa; phylum Chordata; class Mammalia; order Rodentia; family Muridae; genus Mastomys; species Mastomys natalensis. Next base: position 1,119,811 of record JAJTUV010000049.1, on the reverse strand, counting down.
AGCCAGTTCTCATGATCCCTTACTCCATGACCTCTTCTCTTCTCTTCTCTTCTCTTCTTCTCTTCTCTTCTCTTCTCTTCTCTTCTCTTCTCTTCTCTTCTCTTCTCTTCTCGCTCTTCCCTATAATGGTTCTACCTCTGACGCCAAGCCCAAGAACCAAAACTCTGGGTACCTCTCTTTTGCCTAGCTATAGGTTGTAGGCATCTTTATTCAACCGATATTTTTAAATTAAGGAGCAAGGTTACATAGCATCACTTGGTGTACATGAGAATTCCCTAGTCACAGAAGCAACCAGATATTGGGGACCAGTATTTAGCATTACAATACATAGCAAGTTACCAAACCTCAACAGTTCCATGCACTGGTCATGTTACTATTCTTAGGGTACAAGGAGGTAGTTACTACAATTTTATTGTGACACAGATGGTGACTAAATAAGCAGTGACAAAGTGTCATGCAAAAAGATGTGTGCCTTGCAAGTACATGTTGCAGGTCTTAGACTCACTCTGAGTAGCATACTTGAGTCTCATCCCCATGCTATAATGAGAACAAATCTGGTATGGATCATTGCATAACAGGATTTATCCAAAGAGTAAGGAGTAACTGCAAAGGTATTTGGATAGAACATAATCACAATAGAACTGTGCTCCAGTACAACTGACCTGGTATCATTAAATGGGTAGACTCAGAGGATCCTAGGGCAGACTAGCTTGGAAAAAAAAGATAAGCAGGCAGGCAGGAGAGTGTGGGAGTGGGGAAAGATATTTGAGCTGGAAAAGGTGCTGAACTGCTGAGGTTAGAGTCATTGTAGAAAATTGTCAGGAAAAGTTTAGAGTTAAGTATGGAAGAATCAATTTATGTAGCTATAAAAGCTCAGTGTGGGTGGCTGAGCTCGTTGCATTCATGGTCTCTAAATTGAGCAATGCTATGTTAAAAACAGCAAGGGAAAGACATCTCAGCTACAGGATTTATCAGTAATGTCTTCGTCAGGGTATAAATATAGTTTTATTAACTTTATGAGCATAACTGTAAGAAATTAAATAATAGAGGTAAAGAGCCCATAAAACCAAGGATGGGTCTGCAATACAGCATATCAGCATGCAAAGGTATTAGGGAATTTTCTAATGATTTTGGAATCAAGCCTTCCATCTATGCTGATGGCCATTCCACATTAGGCTAAGATCAGCTATATTTGATGCTTGGACAAGAATAGTAATTAAGAAATATCCTCTTCATTTCTATCTTCCAGAACCTAGAACATCTCAGAGAATTTATCACTTTTTATTAAGCCTGGGAGACTCCATGTCTCCTAGGTCCATCAAGTACTTCTTATCAGGGATATCAATCACCATATAATCCAATCACCAAGAGAAATTTGTTAGGGGAATTGTTAAGAATTTAGATTTCATAATTGTATGTAGCTGATGAAAACATATGTTAATGTTCTTTATATTACTAGGGATACAGTCAGCAATTCTTTCCTTCAAATTTTAGTGAGGTATTTTTCCCGAATGCCTCACTAAAATTTTATAATATTTTTTAATATATAAAATATTATTATACAAAAATAATAATATTTTAATTGATTATTTGGGAATTTCACATAATACACCTTGATCACGTTCACGTTCTAGTCCTTCACAGACAATAAACATCCACAGTCATCCAATGGTATGGGACAGCAGGACATCCCCTGGTCATGAATACCAGCGTACCTCTAGGGGCAGCACTGACCATGGTGGTTTTTCAAGGAGTCCTAATCCAGATGATGAGCTGTTCTCCATGTTGAACATCCTATTGTCACTCAGAGCCAGGGAGATTGTGTGACTGAGCAGTGTGTTCCAGGGTAGAGTGTGAGCTCTACCATGCTGGCCCTGCTCAGCAATAACGTGCTCCTCTGTGCGCTGCAGCCTCCTCTCACACGTGTCATGGCTGTTCTGTTTCTCTCTGCCTCACTTAGACAGTTAGGGTGGTAGTTTTTGTCAACTTGACACAAACTAGAGTTACCTGTGAAGAGGTATTGCTTCCTTTCACTGAGGAATTGCTCCCACAGGACCAGGGGCCTGTCCTCCCATTGATGTCAGATAAAGCCATCCTCTGCTACATATATATCTGGAGCCATGGATCCCTCCATGTATACTCTTTGGTTGGTGTTTTAGTCTCTGGGAGCTCTAGGTGGTCTGGTTAGTTGATATTGTTTTTCCTAGGGATTGCAATCCCCTTCAGCTCCTTCAGTCCTTCCCCTAGCTCTTCCATTCAGGTCCCAGGTCTCAGTCTGATGGTTGGTTGTATCTGCATCTGTATTGGTCAGGTGCCAGTAGAACACCTGGAACAGCCATGCCAGGCTCCTGTCAGCAAGTGCTTCTTGGCATGAGCAAAAGTGTGGGATTTGGTATCTGCAGATGGGAAGGATTCCTAAGTGGGGAAGTCTCTCATGGCAGATGTGGGTATTGCCTTAGAAACTTTGGATACGTGGGTTTAACTACAGGTCAGAAAACCAGCAGATGGCAGCATGGGACTTTCAAGGGAGGAGAAATGGAGTACAAGTGTTGAGAAAAGGGAGTAGAGAATAATAAAGCATGAAGGATTGGTTAGGGATATGGATGAGAGCACAGGATAGAGGAGAACTTGTATGTGTGTGAACAAATAAACACTAAAGTCCTTTGAGAAAGTCATGTAGAAACATACTACCATAGAAACCCACTACCATAGAAGCTTCTTCAAATATATACATATAAAGAGTTGAAATGGAGTTACCCAATATTGGAGGTGGGCAAGATCTCTCTTAGACATTTCAGGCTAATAAATAAGAAACCTAGTGCCAGGAAACTGAAACTTACATGGAAACTGTCCATACATGCTAAGTTTCCCAGTGCTGGAACCTACTATCCTCACTGGCAGAAGAGAAAAGTAATTACAATCTAACCCAGCTTTGTAACCTGACAGAATATGCCCATTGGTGGGATAGTGAGATGAACATTTTTCAGGGTTTTACATTTATTTCAATAGTTAAGCAAATATTCACACAAATATGTACATGTAAATACATATATGGAAGTTAAGATACAAAGAAAACATAATAAATTATGTTTGGGAATCTAGCTAAAGAATTTGGAAAAGTTCATTGTACTGCCTAGCTATGTTTCTGTAGCTTTGGGACTTTATTTTATTTTTTATTGATTATTTTATTTATTTATATCTCAAATGTTTTCCCCCTTCCCAGTTTCCTCTTTGCAAACTCCAACTCCACTCCCTTCCCCCTGCTTCTATAACAGTGCTCCCCCACCTACCAACCCACCTACCCACTCCCTCTTCACATAGCATTCCCCTACACTGGGGCATTGAGCCTCCATAGGACCAAGGGGTTCCTCTCTCATTGATGCCAAACAAGGCAGTCTTCTGCTACATATACAGCTGGAGCCATGGGTCCCTTCATGTATACTCTTTGGTTGGTAGGTTAGTCCCTGAGAGCTCTGAGGTGTCTGGTTAGTTAATATTGTTGTTCATCCTATGAGGTTGCAAACTCCTTCAATCCTTCCCCTAACTCTTCCATTGGGACCACCGTGTTCAGTCCAATAGTTGACTACGAGCATCCACATCTCTATTGGTCAGGCTTCTGCACAGCCTCTCAGAGGACAGCTAGCTTTAGGATTTTAAACACAAGAACACAGATTTCAATAACCATATGAAGTAGATTAAATGTGTATACTGTTTACAAGTAGAAATACTGGCAATAAAGTCATATATCAGGATGAAGAAATTATGGGAAGTATGAATGTTGGATTTTCCTTGATAGTTATTATTTATATAGTCTATACATTTTTTCCTGAGTACATATTTCCAAACTTGGAAAAGATTTAAAAAATAGAAAGATGTATATACATTTTAAACTATTTATTATTTCTTAGTGAATTTCACATCATGCACCCAATCTCATTCATCTCTCCATCTCTTTTATCCATTTTCCACCCTTTAACCCCACCCCAAAATAAATAAAATAAAACAAAATAAAAACAAAAACCATTTTGTTGTGGAAGCTGTAGTGTGTCACAGTGTGACACACTTTTATCCACACATCTTACAAATGTTCATTGCAATGAATCATCGGTCTGTTACAAGGCATCTGGCTTCTGCTACACTATGAATACTGGATTCCATGGGAACTCCTCTTGAATATCTTCTTGTTACCCTATTTGACCTTGGATTTGTAGGAGTGGCCCATTCACATGCCCCAGAAGATTATGGATGGAGCAGGTGTTGGGGCGAAGTGGAATGAATTTTATAGGGTTAAACAATCACTTTATAATTTGATTTAGTTCTAGCCCCATAAGATGAAAATCATGTCTGGCACCATTATCTCATGCAAGAATCTGTGGTGAGACACATCAGAGACCCTAAGAGAGAACCTACTACTATTGTTTAGAGAATATGGACATACTATTAAGCTAACAGTTAATTCCTTATCACTATACCTATTGATTAGTGCATCTCTCAACCCTAACCAGAGAAGCTTTCTTTTGCAGTACATGATTTTTAGCATAGAGATTTACATTTGGTCAGTGTACAGAGAATAAAAATAAGAAAACAAGAAATAGTGCTCAACCCTAAATGGAGCACCTATATTATCACCTCTCAAGTCTCAAAGATTATTATAGAAGGGTAGAAAGATTGTAAGAACCAGAAACATTAGAAGACTAAAAAAAACATTGCTTTCTGAACACATCAGGGTAGTTGCATGTGTGAGTTCACAGCAGGTACATCACCATGCATCCAAACTGTTCAGATCAGGCCAGACAGATTCCAGAATTGAGGAGTAATGTGGTCAGGAAGCCCCAACCACAGCTGAGGACCCACTGGTAAACAATGGATATCAAGCAAGGGAAAGGGAGTTTTCTTCAAGGTACAGACCTTAAGAGGCTACCTGTGCTCCAGTAGGTGGTTCTAAATCTATACACATATTGGTAGTGCTGAAGCAAAAAATAAGAACACGTGAAATTGGAACAGAATACTGATGGGGATCCTGAAGTGGAGTTGGAGTAGAGAAAATGGGCATTTAACTTATCAACATACATTGTATGCATTACAAAATTCTCAAACAATAAAAACAAATACTAGTAAAATAAAAATTGCATAAATCACCTGGTGAAAGCAATTTGCATTCAGAGCTCAGAAGCACTGTATCAGAATCTTTGAAGAATACATATATGCTTATAAACTATGCTTCCCACTGCTCACAAAGAACTTGCTGTTCAATTGAATGTGGGAGAATTTGGGTACATAAAGATTATTAATGATATGCATTGGCATATAGGAATTACTGAGAACTTTCACCAAAAGATAAGATCCACACCAAATATGAAGTAATGTAAGAAGGAAGAGGAGCTACTTGTTTTGAGTTAGTTCTTAAGTAAGTGGAGGGATAAATGTGGCGAGGAGCCCACATGATCCAGTACTCAGAGCTGAGTCATCTAAGGGCTAAGTAAAGAGGGGAGTCTCAGGCACCTGGACAGTTGAAAACAGAAAGTTGCCCAATAACTGGAATTTTCTGCCCCTCTAATGAACACATGAACTAGTCTCATTCCCTGAAAGGAGAATGGGATTAAAGGATGCCAATGCCCTCTTTTCAGGGAGAGTTGAAAGCAGAAAAGAGGATGAAGGCCCAGAGCCATAACTCAGCCTGAGATGCCACTGAACAATGCTCTCAGCAAGAGTGTAGGACAGACTAGGGCACAGTGAGCTGCTGTGAGTGTTTTCTAGACTTTCACGGAGACCTTTTGATTTTCTCGTTCAATAGTACAATTTCCAGTTCAATATTTCTCAGAATATCTTGTTCAATAGTACAATTTCCAGTTCAATATTTCTCAGAATAGAGAGCCATTACATAATCCTGAGTCCTACGTCAGGGTCTCTCAGAAGGCTTGGACATTAAGATATCCTCAAGATTCTCAAGTATGCTAATCAGCTGTATGTTACTATAACTGAAGTTTAATGGTCTAAAATCCTCAGGTGGCTGAGAAAATTTAGATGGAAAAGTTGATGTGATTGATAACACCTGTGGAAGCTTCTGAAGAGATACTAGACATCACAACCTCCATTGGTATTTACAACATTGATTAAGACTACATGGAAACTGACCTATAGGCGGAATCTTGAATCCCCAAAGTTCCCCCTTTCTCCTCTATAAAACCCCCAAACTCCCCCTACCATGTGTGAAGAACTTAGGTTTTGTTTTAATGATGGAAGTGATTTCCTCCCCATGCATCAGGGGGGTTGGTTGTGTTCACAGATGAAGATCTTTGTCATATACAAGAAATATTTACACAATTGTGATTGACTCTAGCAATCTTTGTGGAGAATTATAGATTTTACGTTAGAAGGCATTGTTTAACTAAATCTATAACAACTGCCAATAGTGTAAATGCCCATTCCCTGCTGTTGGAGACAAAAATCAAAGAGTAACACAGGCTGACCTTGAACTCTCATTGTAGCCACAGGCTGGCCTTAAACTCCTGATTTGCTTTCCTCTGCTTCCCAGATGCTGGGATTACAGACATGTTTCACTGATCCCAGTAGTAGCATGTTTTAAATTTTGTGATTATTTAGTTCTGCATAAGCCTCATTTCTGATCTTTTAAGTAGGCACTATATATGATAATTATTTTGATGAAGTTGATAGTGATAGCAAATCCTTGATGAATAAAGCCTGTGGAAACAGGAGTATAAGAAACTAGGCATCTCAGAATGGACTTTTCTCCCTCCCAAGTAATGTCTTGAATTATTTCTTGCACATCCTGTATTCTGGTAATAGGAGAGATAGCCATGAACTGCCTTGTTTGTTCCTGTAGTGACAATAACATCTCTTAGAATCTTTAAGTCAGATATGATGTCAATGTAGTCAATGTCATAGAAGAATGTTGAGAAGCTAGAGAGAGCACAGAGGAAGGTAGTGGTTGAGAAAATTGTTCTAGCACATTCACCCTGGAGCCACTACCTAATGAATAATGAGGCTTTCCAATCAAACCAAACAGGACACTTTCCATCAAGATAACACCACCTGCAGACACAGGATAGGAATAGCAGCTTGACACAACTGGACAGAGTGTAATAATGGTATGAAAAGGAAAGAAGGGGGTCAGTATGTTAGGTGAGGTCCTTGATGTCCTGTCGAACCATGAATGCAGAGCTGAGGATTGAGTAAAGCACTTTATCCCAAGCATTTTTGGTGATATCTTACCAATTTCATAAGGCTTCATCTATTTCTATTCAACTTTGAACACATAGTAACTATGTGTCCGAACTTAGGATATTGTGGTGATTTGAATGAGAAATGCTTTTTCTCATAAGCTCGTGCATTTCAACACTTAATTCCCTGGCTGGTGACACTCTTTGGAAAGGTTATGAATCCTTTCGGAGTTAGAGCAAGGACATTACTAGATGTGAGTTTTGAGGTTTTATAGTCCCACTCTTCATCCTGCTCTCTATCTGTAAGGCTTGTGTGTGGATGAAAATGTGATCAGCCAGCTACCCATTCCCGTGTCCATGCTTCCCCTACTGTTGCTATGCCTTCTTAGCCACAATGTTGTCTATTTTAGAACAATACACTGAAACGAACATTTATCTTTCTTATTGCTTTCTCACAACATTTTTATCACAGTAACAAAATAGTAATTAATACAACTATTGTGTTCTAATTTGGAAATATGGACTTCCCTACTACTCAGGATAAGGTCCCTGATTCTATGACACTCACTACATTAATGCATAACAAAAAGAGGACATAGTTCTCGCCTTCACTCTTGTCAGGAGCAAGGAGAAGGGGAAAGTGTATAGATATTATTTTCTCTCATGTGTCAAGGCTGGGCCAATCCTTCACAGGATTTTATCTAATATATTATATATATATATATATATATATATATATATATTATATATATATATATTTATTGCTATCATTATTCCCATTTGTAACTGAGAAAGCTAAGGTTCAGAATGTTATGCAACCTTTAACTTTCCTAAGCTCCCACTGAGTGTGGCCTGCAGGTAATGCAGTGTGTAAATGAATAATATGTAAATGAATGAGATGAAAGCAACCTCTACCTTTTGCCTTAGCTTCCCTTCAGATCCATATGATTAACATATGGGAAAGGCAGATGGATGTAAAAGCTTTTTAAAAGGGAAAGGGAACATAGAATCCTCATAGGACTTAGATGCCAATGTTATACAGTGAAGTCCTTTGAATGCTACTTTGCTCCTGTCTGTTTCCTTTTGGTTACAACACTAAAACAGTTTGGCCAGAAGCAATTTAGTTAAGCAAAGGAATTGCTTAGCTTACACGTGCAGTTCACCATCCATCATTGGAAGAAATCATAGCAAGAACTCAAGGCAGTAAAGATTAAGAAATTCTGGTTGCTGGACCATTCTGTGCTCAGTTGCTTGTGCTTACCTAGCATTCTTATACAGCTCTGGTGTGCATGTTTTGTTCATCATGACATACTGCCATCCCTTAAAACTCTGAGTCAAAATATGTCAGTCCTCCCATAGGTTGCTTCTGGTGAGTATTATGTTACGGCAATGAGAAAACTCTTACACAATATATCCATCCAGGCTAGAATTCCTTTTATGAATCTTTCCTAGTCCATAATGTCATTCCATGAAGAATTGCTCGTTCTTTCAGAGTGATTCTGGGCTTGTGGCTTCTTGTGCTTCGATAGCACTTACAACCTTTTTTTTTATTCTGTTGGTGTTTGTGCTGTATCTGTGCTGCACTGCAGGCTTGGGAAAAGCATAGGCCGTCTTGTTTGTGTTTGTATGTTCAACATGGAGCCTGGCAAGTCATTGAGATATAGTACAGATTTGCTGATTAAGCCGTTTATTGATAGCAAAAAAAGTGAAAGGAACATAATGGTATATGAGGTGAGTACATCAAGAGGGCACAAAGAGAAAGAAGCTTCACTTTAGACTTTTTAAAATAAGCCCCAGCTGACCTTTACACCTATTGGTCAAGCACAGCATTGTTGGCTTTTCAGAAGGCAAACTGACAGCAGAGCTAGGGAATATACCAGAGCCATGGGAGCCCTAACTTTCCCTTGTGCTTGTCTGTGGTGAAATATGACTTTAATTAGAAGGATTCTTGCCAATTAACCCAGAGAAAGAATCTCCAACACCTAACAGAAACCTTTCTAAAACATGCTGTGTGCTGGACAAGTTATACTTCTGCAGTTAATTCTGTGGGATTGATCTACAGCTATGAGTGACTGGAAAGATCTCTGCAGCCATTTGGCCCCTAAACCCAATTTTTCTTTAATATTCACTGGTTAATGTGGCTGGGGCCAGAAACTTCAGAAAGGAAAATGCTGATGGAATTCATGCTCATCGCCTTTCGTTAATCCAAATAAAGTTCTGTGGCTTTTGAGCCCTTGGAGTTTTGAGTAGTATGGCAACAGTTGCTTTAGGACTTAAATACAAACTGCATTTCACTGTTATGAAAGAGTGTGTGTGTGTGTGTGTGTGTGTGTGTGTGTGTGTGTGTGTGTATGATACAGCAATTAGTAGTTTTGTCAATATTGGTATAAGGTACATGGAAACCTCAGTTGAGAAAATGGCTACATCTGATTGGCCTGAAGGAAAGTTTGTGTGTGGGGGTACTTTATTAATGATTGATGTGGGAGAACCCAGACACTGGAATGGTGCTATCCCTGGTAAGTAGTCTTGGCTACATAAGAAGGCAAGCTGAGTACGGACTGGGTGAAAATTCTTGAGCAGTATCTCTTCATGGCCTGTGCTTCAGTTCCCTACTGTAGATTCCTGTTTTTAGTTCCTGCCCTGAGTTCCCTCTGTGATTTACCTTGATTGATATATAAGTCAAACAAAGCCTTTCCTCTAAAGTTCCTTTTGGTTATGGTGTTTATCACAGCAATAGAATTGTAATTAAGAATCACTAGAGTGGTGTGGGCTATGTTACCTTAAGACTAAGCTTTTATAATGTACTTGCTTCAACTTTGAGGTCAGCATTTCTAGATTTGATTCCTCTGGTATGTTTATGAAAGTATTAATATAAATCACATAACCTCTTTCTTAAATGATGGAACAAATTCACTAATAAACCCTTCCAGATCTGAATTTGTGTGTGTGTGAAGGTTTAACATCATGTATTTAAATTATTTTTAACTTAAAAAAAAAGTTGATGCAAAATCAAATGAAAAATAAGATTACTTTTGATGTTAGCTTATAAAAAAAAAGTATCCTTCTTGGAATTACTTCATGTCCAATTATTCAATTTTACTATTATAATGTTTTTCAAGTATGCCATTAGAGATTTTTATTATGTGTATTGATGATAACTTTTTCAATCTATATACAAGTAATCATGTGAGTTTTTTTTTATGTTTTGTTTTTGTTTGTTTAAATTGGTTTCTTAAGGATTTGTCTGTTTCATTAGTCTGTTTTAAAAATTAACTTTTAAATTCTATCATGTTTCTGCCTTTCAGTCATCCCACCGACCAACCATTCTAGCACCACAGAGTGAATTCTAACCTGGAACCCCAGGTAGATTCTCCAGGCCCATTCCTCTAGCTTACTGCCTACCATTCTGTCCACCCAACCTTCCTCTACCACACTGATTGCTTCCTACTCAAAACTCAAGGCAGGTCTCTCAAACCAGTTCTGTCTTTCTGCTTATCAGTCATTGCACCCATCATGGTTACCAATGCCATGTGCAGCATGACCCAGAATTCTAGGTAGGAGCACAAAGAACCAGTCTTCCACACAACCTACCAAGAAGCCCTGGAACACGAATCATCAGGCACCCCTGATACATATAGGGATCTGTGATTCACCCATTCACTTCCTTGAACAGTGTGGTATCTTGCATTCTACCTCCATGGAGGACTACCTACTCTCAGTGTTCCCAGCTCCTGCTCCTCAAACACCACCTAAAGTACCTTATTAGACCTTTATAAACTTTTGAAGATGGGCAGAGAGCACATCTTTTTGAGCTTACAGTATGGTGGTGGTTTGAACAAGAATGGCCCTATAGACTCACATATTTGAACATTTAGCCACAAAAGAGTAGCACTGTTTGAAAACAACTAGGAGATGTGGCCTTGTTGGAGGAAGTGTGTTACCAGGGTGTGGGCTTTGATGTTTCAAAAGCCCAAACGAGTCCCAGTAGCTCTCTTCCCACTCCCTGTTGATTCAGATGTAGAACTCTCAGCTACTTCACCAGTGCCATATGTATGTATGCCAATATGTTCCCTGCCATGTCCCCACCATGATGATAATGGACTAAACCTCTGAAATTTCAACCAAGCCTCAATTAATTGCTTTCTTTTATAAGATTTGTTGTCAGGATGTCCCTTCACAGCAATAAAACAGTTACTAAGGCAGTAGGCTTACTCCTAGACTTAGAATTGCACTTATACCTAGTCAAGTTGATGTTCCTATGAAGCCCCATTTTCACACCAACCTGAGTAGTTCCAAGACTGAGTAACAAGTAGTATTCATCTAACCCACAACATGACAAAATTTTGAAATAGCAAACAAGGATCCAAGCACGCACTCAGCACAAGACCATATTTCCACACCAAAAAATACTACCAACTACTTAACTTCAGATATCTAAGCCCTTCTATAAAAACACAAACAACCTACATAACCAAGATAATATATCGCCTCTGAAAATTAGCACCCTTATAATATTTTTCAACAAAAGCAACTTAGGTAATGCATAATACTATTAAAATTTCCACTTAGAGCCAATATAACTCAAATACCAAGTCAATACAAAAAAACTCCAAAAATTTATTGTAATCAAGCACTATTGCTCCTTCAAGGATGCAGAACAGACTTGGGAGATGAACTGTGACACTGAGTCAAATTATAACAGAGCTTGTAAGCCTGAAAATCATAAGTAGCTGGGCCAAATTACAGTAACATTTTTCCACCAGTCAGGATTTAGGGATAGGGAACTTGCCTAGGAAGATTTTTTTGTGGCACACATATCCTGTTCTCATTGGTTGAGGTATTCAATTATGGTAGGGTGATTTGCCCAGCATTCATATCTCAACTTGCCATACAGGATGTCACCCAGTAACGCCTTGGGAAGTTAAACCTTGTTTGAGCCCTATTCAAAAATGGAAGTTTTATTTCAAAATGGCTTCAGTTCCTTTGGTTTCTTCTTCCAAAAACTGATTTCAAAACAGCAATTATAAATATGTTTGAGGAATTCAAAGAGATATGAACAAATGCCTAAAAGAGGACTGGAAAAAGACAAACAGATGAAACAATGAAAACAATTCAAGATATGAAAATAGACTTTAAAAAAGATATAGAACCTCTGAAGCAAAGCCAAAATTAAATACAACTTGAAATGAAAAAATAAAAATAAAAAACTCAGCAAGTCAAGAAAAAAAAGCACAAAAGATAGTCCAATCAACAGACCAGAAGAAGTGGAAAAGACAATCTCAGGTCTCAAAGATAAGGTAGAGATCTTGGATAACTTGGTCAATGAAAATGTTAAATGTAAACAAACAAGCAAAAAGCAACTGAGGAGTACAACACGTAAGACATTTTGGAGTCTATAAAACAAACCAACAAAAAAGCTGAATATTAGGTATAGAAATGATGTTTCCTCACTCAAAAATAGAAAATATTTTTGATAAAAATCACAGAAAAAAAATAGTCACCAAATCTCTACAAAGAGATGCCTATTAAGATATACCATACATGCAGAACGCCAAATGAACAGGGATAGAAAAAAAACAAATCTCTCCACATCTAATAATAATCAAAACATTAGATATACCAAATAAAAAGATATTGAAAGTGCAAAAGGAATAAACACATCACATATAATAGCTGACCCCTTGTAATAGCATTTACCTTTTCAATGAAAGTTTGAAGGCCAAAATAGCCTTGTCTGTCTTCAACAAATTCTAAAATGCAGATGGCAGGATAAGCTACTATATCAAGCAAAACTATCATTAGAAATCAAAGGAGAAAAAAATTTCCATGTTAAAAACTGATTAAATTAATTTCTGTCTGCATAACTAACTCTATAGAGGATACTAGAAGGGACACTTTGGTCTAATAGAAGAGTCGATAACTCAACCTAGAGGAAGAGAACTTTACAGAAGAGATGATATTAGAATTAATAAGTTCATCTTATGGAAAGGGGAGAGAAATGTGAACCCAAATTAATTCATCATGTAGAGCCAGGTATGTTTATTTCTATTTTATCAGGTCTGTCTTTCATTGATTTTTGAGAGTATCTCGGAGATTCTAGCTCAAGTGTCTTAAAACCTGAATGAAATCCAGTATATCTAGATATGAAGGGAAAATTTATCCCATTAAAGGCTAGCACAAATGGCTCCCATCTCTTGCTGTCATTCTCATACACCCACAGTTTTGACTAAATTGTTATTGTAATTAATATTTATTTCACAGAAATTTCAGGAAGCAATGTCATTAATAAAAATGCAAATATACACATTTTGGCATCTCATTTACAAATGAATTTCCCATTTGTCTTTATTTTGTCTTCATATTCTTACAAGGTTAAAATAGTACTCCCTTGAATATTCCTTGGAATTCTTATAGGCATTATACATTCATTTAAACTTGATTTTTTGATGCTTTAAAACCTAACTTCTAATAACCTAATTTCCCATGTGAAGATCTTTTCTGAGAAGAGATTTGGGCTGCATTTAATGTGCCCTAGTGCTCCTTATAACTCACCAGCATAAGTATGTGTTTTGAAGAGTTTTAAAAAAATAGAAAATATTTTCTATAAGGAAAGTGTGTAAGAACTCCATATTCAACTTGCACATTTGTAACACTGTTGTTACCCTTTCAGGACAGCTCCTACTAGATTAAACTCTGGGGCCAGCAGCCTGACCATGCTGTTAGATCAGCTTTCTAAAGAAGATGGACATTTGGTGAAAGTCCTTGCCTGAGTGCCACATCCGCTTTCACAAGGCAGAGTTCAGATTGACCAGTAGCTCCTTCTCCTTGTTATATCTGAAATGTATGTGGTAAAGTACTCATGGTAGTAGATACAGTTGACTAACTGACAGATGTTGTTAAGGTATTTAACATGCCTTCACATTTCATCTGCAGCATGCTGATGTGAAAATACAGCTTTTACCTAAAAGACAACAATGGAGAGTTTATTCTGCACTCCAATATGAGTGTCCATGGTTTGGGAACACAGATTCATTTTTTCCCAAATACTGGGTTTCGGTGGGTCAAGAATTTAATGAAGTTTTTCACATTTTATTTATATTTATGTCATATTTATAGAAGGCAATAGAATAAAGAAATTAAAGACTTTTTAAGTACATTAGTGGAAGCATCTAGTAGACTGGTTAAATCAATGAAGAGTCTCTACATAGGGCTCAGAGACTATCTGATGGCATTTTAACCTTTGTGTTAGGGATCTGTTTGTATATCCCAAAAGAATATTTAACTTATCATAATAAGATTGTTAAGTTGAACATAAGGGTAAGCAACAAATAGTGTTTATCAGGTAAAGATAGCCCAAGTTAGTTTGGCTCTATATCTTAATATTCTAGTTGTCTATAACCAAAGAAGTTCTAACTAGTCCATCAGCCTTGTTGTGTATTTTTTCCTGGGAATGCCAGTTCACAGCCACCATCTTCTAAGATAGATGGTACCACCACTCCTATTTTATTTTTGAATAAAACAGAAATTAGGGCTAGGGAAATAGCTTAGGGGAAAATGCTTGCCTTGCAAACATAAGGACTGAAATTCAACCCCCAGAACTCAGGTTCAGCAGTGTGCACACATACTCCAAGGCTGGGAAGCAAAGACAAGTGGATTCCTGAGTCTCACTGGCTTATCTAGCCTAACTGGTGAGTTTTAGGTCAAGGAGACATTCTAACTGTAAAACAAGGTAGTCAACTTTTGAGGAATGATACCTGAGGGTCTCCTTTGGAGTCCACACACACACAAGCACACACACACACACAAACACACACACCCATTCACACACATACACAACACACACACACACACACACACACACACAAAATTCATTAGTGTATATCTATGGTCTATCACTTTGGGTTTCACATAGATGTTTTCTTTCAGTTATATCATTCACTTTGGCTATATTCATCCACCATCATATCTTCCCTTTAGCCCCTCCCTTTGTGACCCCTTCCCACTAATTGCTTCCCTTCCCCCTTGTTTTTCTCTGTTTTCCTGTCACATAGACATAGACATAAATATGTAACACATGAGATAAAACATGGTCACTAAACCAGCCCACTGAGGGACAGTCTTCCACGGCTGGGGGTCTGCACTGTACAAAGGGAAGAAGGCATCTGAGAGGTAGCATGTATCTATTGCTTTCTTCTGAGTGCAGATACAGTGTGAACATCCCTCCCATGTCCCTGATGTCTTGACTTCCCTCCCATGATGCACTGAACCATTAATTGAAATTGATAATAAACCTTTTCTTTCTTCAGATACATTTCATCAATGACCAGGAAAGAAACTGGGACAGGAGATATATTGTAAGGGCAGACAAAACTGGGGATATACCTTAAAATTTACCCAGTATTGAGGATATATACCTTGAAATTTAGCTAGTTATATTTGCCATGATATTATTCATATATATAGCTATTTTATCTTAATCAAGGAAAAAGAAAACAGTTGTTGATAATATTGAGAATTAAGGATGTTTGGCACAAGAGAAAGAAGAAATTAAAAGTTGATGAGGCACAGTAAAATGTAATGAATTCCTTGTATATTTGATCTTTTAAAATTTGTATGCCATACAGTTCTAAACACTGGAAAGGCCTAAAGACCAGAAGCAATAAACATCATTATAACAACCAGAGATGCTTGAGTAAATGTTTAATTTTAGATACAAAAAAATAATCCAAAAATGATCTGCAACATCTTGTCAGAACAAATAACTAGGAAGCTGGCCATGATTACCAGCACTTTGTCAAACTCTGGCATCAGCCTGAAGAAGTTTCTCTGTACAAAATTGGGACAGTCTGAGCACTATACCACAGGAGATCAAAATACATCAATTATTTAAATCCTGGAATGTTTAACAATACTATTTTAAAAAGTGATTCCTGACTTTATCCCAACAGTAGGGAGACAGAGACAGGCAAATTTCTCTGAGTTTGAGTCCAACCTGATCTATACAATGGGTTCCAAGCTGGTCAGGGATACAGAGTGAGACTCTGTCTTTAAAAAACAAAGTTTCCTTTGTTATGTATGTGGTGTTCATGCATAAATACATGCAGGCAAACACTCATACACATAAAATAAAAATAAATTAATACATAAAAGTAGTAATACTAACAACAAACAAAAAGCTATATAGTGTATAGTAACCATCCGATGATATTAGTAAACCACTCAAAATTTCAAAAACATACATTCTGCATTCTAGAAGCTTTACTTAATTACTCAGATTAATAATCAGAATTTAAGATGCAACCAGAATCAGACAGCTCACTTGTTCTCAGGGATGATTGACACCAGCAAATCAACTCCCAGCATTCTGTGCAGCATAGTTACTATGAAATGGAAGAGATCATGTGGCAAACATTAGAAGCAGATGGATCTCTGACATGCTGCCCATTTCCATGATCTGAAGTTGAGGCTGACTGCCCATGCATTAAAAGATGAAAAAGAGCATGGAGAATGAAATAATTAGAGTCTAATCCAAAAGTATGGGCACAGGGAGAGACTAGCCATGAAAATTTGGACACTAACAAGTCCATCCTATCTTCTGGCTATGACTTCAAGGCTGCACTGGAGAAGGGGGGAAGAACACACAGATATAGTGTACCATGTTTACCTTGTATTTGCAAGACATATGGCAGCTTGTGACAAGACAACTAATTTGTGAGATCAATTTATTTTCTGAGTGAATCTCACTTAAATCCACATGTAGGTATCTATAGAAACAACCGTGAGGCAAACCACAACCTTGTACCATGTATCAAAGTTCCCTTTGTCCTTATCTGTCTTCTAATGTATTCTGGCCAGAGACTGGTTCTATCCATAGCAAGAGCTTTAACTCACAGTTATGGCCTTGTCCAGGACAGACTGCCTCAATTTACCAGGTACTAAATTAACTAATGTGTCAAAGTTTGGAGTCCTATTTCAGCATCTCAAATACCTTTGATTTTGGAAAACTATGGAATCTAAGTAAAATTTAAAATGATATGACATCATCTAACTTATTTCTGTCTTTTTTGTCTATCTCTAGTCCTATTAGTAACCTCAAATGTTTTTTCTCTGAGAAGCAAGAAGATAGAGATTGAAAGAGAAAAAGGGAGAAAGGATTTGCAGAGAAAGGGAGGTGTGAAACTATCTGTGCAAAGAGAAGCCTATGTCTGACAATCCTGTCCCCTACAGTGTACATACCAATGTCAGTCACTATGTCAATAGGCAGAGTGGCAGCAGATTAATGCCTGAATGACATTTCTTTTTTTTCTTCCTTCATGACTGCAAGCCTTATGTCCCATTGCCAATGGATTCTATTTTGGGACATAATAACAAATGATGACAATCATTTGAACCAAAGCAGTAGTAATGACTAATGATTCTAACTAGACTTCTCATGGGCAGAATGAACAGCTACATCTGTAGACTGATATAGACCAACATAGCATTTTTAGATAAGTGGATTGACTCTCCTACAATTCCTATGTTCAAGTATGACATACTTGCATTGGTTCCTCTTTTTAAACATGTTAGCAAATATGAGTATGTGTGTTTTGATGACTAATAAATTTTAATAACAAACTTTTCTCATTGTTATCTCAGTAAAACCTCAAAGCCATATTTAATAAATAAAATTTATGCTAGTAATAAAATTTAAATTAGTTATGGTTGTAGTATGGATTATCTAAAGTTTAGATATTAAAGCATGGTCTTCTGTCAGAATAAAGAATCACATAACTTTGCATTTATCACTTTTAAATAGTCTTCAAGTTCAAATGCAAGATTGTCAATATAATGCACTTAATCCTGATCACTTTTTCCATAGTGGTTGCACCATCTTGCAATCCCACCAACAATGGAGGAGTGTTCCTCTTTCTCCACATCCTCACCAGCAAAATTGGACATATCACTACCTGAAGACCCAGCTATACCACTCCTGGGCATATACCCAGAAGATGCTCTAAAATATAACAAGGACATATGCTCCACTATGTTCATAGCAGCTTTATTTATAATAGCCAGAAACTGGAAAGAACCCAGATGCCCTTCAACAGAGGAATGGATACAAAAAATGTGGTACATTTACACAATGGAATATTACTCAGCTATTAAAAACAATGAATTTGAGAAATTCTTATGTAAATGGATGGAACTAGAAAATATCATCTTGAGTGAAGTAACCCAATCACAAAAGAACATACATGATATTCACTCACTGATTATTGGATTTTAGCCCAGAAGCTTGAAATACCCAAGATTCAACTCACAGACCACATAAAGCTCATGAAGAAAGATGATCAAGAGTGTGGGGGGGGGGGGCTTCAGTCCTTCTTAGAAGAAGTAACAAAATACTCAAGGGAGCAAATATGGAGACAAAGTACAGGACAGAAACTGAAGGAGGGGCCATTTGCAGACCATTCCACCAGGGTATCCATCCCATGTGCAGTCACCAAAGGTAGACGTTGATGTGATTGTCAGGATGTACATGCTGACAGGAGCCTGATATAGCTGTCTCCTTAGAGGTCTGCAAGAGTCTGATATATTCAGAGGCAGATGCTCACAGATAACCATTAAACTGATCATGGGGTTCCCAATAGAGAAGATAGAGTGAAGACTGAAGGAGTTGAGAGGATTCGTGACACCATGAGGAAAGCAACAATATCAACCAACCAGAGCCCCCAGGGTCTAAACCACCAGCCTGGGAGCGCTTAGGGAGGGACCCATGACTCCAGCTATATATGCAAGGGAGCTATTTATAAGTGGAAGAAGAGATCCTTGGTCCCATGAAGGCTGGATATCGTGGGGCGGGGATATTGGAGGGTGGGGAGGTGAGGTACGGGGGAGGGTGGGTGGGGGCACACCACCATAGAGGCGAGAGGAGGGGGGAAGGGATAGGGAGGTCCTGGGAGGGAGGGGGAAAAGAGGGTAAGGGGAAAACATCTGAAATGTAAATAAAATTTCCAATAAAAAAAAAATCCTGGTCATTTTTAAGACTGAAAACTCATTGCTATACTGAAACAAGGAATTAGTCTGCTAGTGCACTCTGGAATCACTCTCATGTCAGAGTATCCTATATTTTATGGCTAGAGAACAGAGCAAACTCCCAGAATTACTGATCAGGACTTGTGTCCAGGATGACTTGGAGTTAAAAATGATTTCTGTTCAAGGACATAGTTCTTCCTTGATATTTCTTCTGTTTAAGTGTTGCAGTATTTTTGCCAAGGTCTTCTTGTCCTGAGTTTTGTTCTCAGACTGGAGAGAAGCTGTGAAAGTGATTTAATTTTTTCATTTTATTCATTATTTTTAAGTTTTTAAATTTAATATATTTTGATCAGATTCTTTCTCTCTCCCAGCTAGTTTGAGATCTTCTTTCCTCACTACCCAGCCAATTTTATGCTCTTCATCTCTGAAAAAACAAAAACAAACAAAGAAAACCCAAAAAACATCAAACCATAACAATTATAGAAAACACACACACACATACACACACACACACATACACATATGCACACATACACGCACACACATACACACACAGGCACACACACATGCACGTACGAGCACTCACACACATGAACAAGCACAGGCACTTTCACAGGTATACACACACAAACACAAACACCCAGGAGAACATTTTGTGTTGATCAACTATTATAGAACACGAAGTTCCCCTAGAGTCTTATTGATATATCCAATGTTACACCAATGGGGAAAACTAATTGTTACTCTCCCAGTAGTCATCAATTGCAAACAGCTTTTTGACTAGGAGTGTGAATTTGTGCCCACTTTCCCTTCTCCATTTTCATATTTTGTCTGCCTTGAATTTGTGCAACTCTTGTGCATGTTGCTACAGTCTCTCTGAGTTCATATATACATCTGCCCTGTTGTGTCTTGAAAATAATGTTTCTTTGGAATCATCTACCATTTGATTTTTGGCTTTTTTCTGCCTCTTCCATGTAGACTCCTGAGCTTTTAGAAGAGTATGATAAATACATTCCATTCATGATAGAATTCTTGAAAGTCTCTCACTGTCTGGAAATTGGTCAGTTGTGAATCTTTGTGTTAATTCCTAACTACTGTGAGGAGAAACATCTCTGATGAAGGTTGAACAATGCCCTGACCAATGGGCATACAATTTGTCACTAGGAGTCATTTTCTTGCTATACTTATTTATTAGAATAGTAATAGGTTTTACTCTTAGGCCCGTGATCGATCTAGTCTCAAGTTCTTAACCTCATTAAAAGGGTAGGTGTGGGTTCCATCTCAAGTAGTGGGATTTAAATCAAATAAAAAGGTAGTTGATTACTCTCATGTTTGTGCCATGGTTGTACCAGAATATCCTGAGGCAGGTTGCTGTTAGAGGCCACAGAGTTCATGGATGATTGAGATTGACAAATACATTTCCAGGAGTGTGTATAGTTCTTTCCAGCACTAGGGGCATTTGTCAATATACGTGAAGTTTCTAGTTGTGCTCCAGCTTGATCTCTTCATGTTCAGCGACATAACTACTTGGTGTCTTCAGCAATAGGGCCTTACAGTCATCACTGATGACTGATGAGTAGAGGCTCATCAATAGCATTGGCCATCACCTGTAATGTTTGCGAGGATTAATGGAACCCCTTTAGCCAAGAACTCAGCTAAGTTTAACTCATACTTGTCACTTGGGATTTTTCTTGGTAGCATATGATGTCAGGGTATTGTCTCTCCTATTATGTGGTAACTACATTTAAATTTCTTTTACATATTTTAGGAAGCCTCTAAAATAGTAGCCCTCCCACCATGGCTTTTAAAAAGCCTTTAGGTTAGTTATATCTTTCCACATTCCCCTGTCTTCCTCATTTCTTGCCCATTTAATTCTCTTATTCAGATGTAGACACAATTCCACACATCAACAGATGCCTGATTTTTTTTTTTTTAACTAAGAAAACCAAAAGTACTCTTTAGAGAAGAGACAGCATCTTCAATAAATGGTCCAGCTATGGAACTACTTGCAGAAGAATGGAAATAATTAATAACTATTATAACATATCTCTGCTATATTCTTCTGTAACTTCTGTGGCCTTTCTGGTCTTTGAGAACGAAGGGCTCTGTTTAGTCCAAAGAGGGCTGTAGGGTTTGGTTATAGGAGAGAGCCAATTTTAGGGTAAGTGTCTACTTAACTGAAGGGATCAGGATGTTAGCAGAGATTTGTCATCCTGTAGAAAAGATGAGGGTTTTTTTTTGTTAGACAAGAGAGTCAGGCCAACATAAAACCAGGGATTGTTCTTTAATAAACAATGGCAACCTGCAGATTGGGAAAGGGTCTTTACCAACCCTACATTTGACAGAGGACTAATATCCAAAATTATAAAGAATTCAAGAAATTAGACACCAACAATCTAAATAACACAACTAAAAAATGGGGTACAAAGCTAAGCAGAATCCTCAATGGAGGAATCTCTAATGGCTAAGAAACACTTATGAAATGTTCAATGTTCGTAGTCATCAGGGAAATACAAATCAAAAGCATCCTAAAATTCCATCTTACACCCATCAAAATGGCTAAGATCAAAAACTCAAATGATAACACACATTGCTGAGGCTGTGGTGCAAGGTGTATATTCCTTCTTTGCTTGTGGTAGTGCTTTTACAACCACTTTCCAAATCAATTTGGTAGTTTCTCAAAACACTGGAAATCTACCCCAAGACCCAGCTATACCACTCCTGGGCATATACCCAAAGGATGCTCTACTATACCACAGGGTTACTTGCTCAACTATGTTCATGGCAGTTTTACTTGAAATAGTCAGAAACTGGAATCAACCTAGGTGTCTCTCAACTGAATGGATAAAGAAAATGTAGTACATCTATACCATGGAATACTATTCAGCTTTTAAAAATTAAGACATTATGAATTTTGCAGGCAAATGGATGGAACTTGAGAATACCATCCTGAGTGAGGAAACCCAAAACTAGGAAAACAAATATGGCATATACTCACTTATAAGTGGACATTACCCATAAAGTATAGAGCAACCATAAATCCAAAGAAATTGGGTAATAAGGAAGTCCCATGAGAAGATGCACAAATGTCACTCAGAAGGAAGAACTAAATAATCATCTGAGGTTGACAGAGAGAGGAAACTGGGTAAGAAATGAGGGGAATGGGGATGTGAATCAAGTATGGGCAGAAGGGGTGATGGGAGAGGGTTAGGAGTGTGAATGGAAATCTATGGGGAATTTCTTGGTGACTAGCTGAAGGACTGTGACTGGGAATGATATGGGAAGTCTATGGTGGTGACTCTAGCTGAGATTCCTACCAGAGGGGGATGTAGATTCTGAAGTGACTATCTCCTGTAGCGAGGCAGGACTTTTAGAGGAGGGATAGGAACATCAATCTACCCACAAAGTCTTCAAACCAAATTTTGTCTTGCCTACAAGATATGTAGGGATAAAGATGGAACAAAGACTGAGGGAGCAAACAACCAATGACTGGCCCAGCTTGAGACCCATCCCATTTGAGAGCCAACCCCTGACACTATTAATGATACTCTGCAATGCTTGCAGTCAGGAACCTAACTGAAAGGCTTCATCCAGAAGTAGATGAAGGCAGATATAGAGGCCTGCAGCCAAACAATAGGCTGAGCCTGGGGAGTATTGTGGAAGAGAGGGGGATAGAAGTGAACAAGTCAAACAAGTTGTCAAAGACACCACAATAAGACCCACAGAGTCAACTACCTGTGACTATGATGACTCACAGAGCCAGGGAACATGCAGGAGCTGGACCTAGAGCCCATACACATCTGTAGAAAATGTGTAGCTTAACTTTGTGTCGGTTCCCTAACCCAGTTGTTGTCTCAGTCTCTGTTCCCTGACATTAGATCCCTACCTGGACTGCCTGGTTGGGCCTTAGTGGGAAAGGATATGTTTAGTCCTGCTGGGATTAGATGTCCCAGGGTGGTGTAATATTCAAGGAGGACTCCCCTTCTCTCAAGATAAGGGAGGAAATAGGGAGAGAGATTTGTAAGAGTGGAGCTGGGAAAAGAGGAGGAGAGGGGCTGTGGTAGAAATGTAAAGTGAATAAAAATGAATAAAATTTAAAACTAAGTTGAGAGAGGAAGGTATAGAGGAAGAAGTAGGAATTATTCACAGTGCTAGACAAGAAAATCATGTAAGTTTTGTAATGGTTTTAGGGCTTAGTATAATGATAAAGGAGTTACAGAAATCTCTGAGTTATTGGAAATACATCTGAAAGTATTTTGTAAGCTCAGACTATAGAGTTGTTCTTGTTAAGAGAAACTTAAGGACTCTTGAACAAAGAAATGTTGTCCAACATATCTATAGCCAGGACCAGTCTCTTCTCAGGCTCTGACATGGGCTTTACCATTCTATCTTCACAAAGGACTTCTTAGGAAAGAAAGACTTCCCTGATGAGGAAAAGAACAGGATCTCTCTGCCAGACCACTAGCACAGACATTCAGCTTCTGTGTATCTCACACTTCCCTGCTGCCAAGGACAGCTTTCCTGCTTCTATTGTCCTGTAGAGCAATGAATTCTGGCTTGGTGGGGGGAAGGGAAAAAGGACCATCTTATCTTTTAAAACACATTTCAGCCAAGAGCACAGAAAGCTTTCAGGCCTCATTTGCATAATAAACTGCCCACAATGTGAGAATTCATGGAAGAGAACTGTAAGGAGACTTAAATAAGTGAGTGTCACTAGTAGGCTGATTATCATAGACACTAACAATGTCCCTGTGAAAGGGGCTTCATAAGCAACTTCCTTGGAGATGGAAGCCCATGCTAGGAGGCAGGCTTTAGCCTGACAGCCAATTTGCTTGCTGGCTCCTATTTCTGCCTGGGTCACAATGCAGAAGGCTTCAGGGGGCTGTTAGCCTTGACCTGGATTTAAGTTCTATCTCTAAAATACTGGGTATATGTGATCATGCTAAGCTTTCATCCTCTTATTTGCTAAAGGGAGGTTAAAATACCTACTATGTCTGGTCCAAATACTATATGTGTGTGTGTGTGTGTGTGTGTGTGTGTGTGTGTGTGTATACTTCTCAAACAATGAACACAAATATTATTGTTTATAATGCCAAGGCACAAGGAACTGTGGTCCTCTCCAAGGCCTGGAGAGATCAGAAGAAGATTCTTGATGCAAAACTGAGATTTTTAACTCCAAATAAATAAATAAATAAAAAGATTCAAAAAGATATATCTCTTTTGTTGTTGTTGCAAGTGACATAGAGTTAAATTAAAAAATTTAAATGCAGAGAGGTTTATTTCAATGGACTTTCTGGAACTTTTGTGTGAACAAAAGTAACTTTGGTGTTGAAGAGGAGAGAAAAAAGGGGAGCTTCAAGCAAGGGGATGGAAGGGTGGGAAGGAAAGAAAGGATTCCTGGACCTAGCAAAAGTGACATTAGAGGAAATGTGAGCCCCAGGTTGGTGTAGACAAGCTAAGCTATGTCCCACGAATATTTGAAGTATCCCATCAGATGAGTCTGAACTTGGTTTTCTGACTGGGTCAGTCCTGAGCTCCAGTACAGGGGTCAGTGGACCCCAAAGTCTCCGTCAAACAAAGAAATGAACATTTTAGCAAAACTTCCTACATATTTTAGCATATTTTGAGACAGATGATGAGCAAACACCAGTGTTTTTATATTGACTCTAGAACAAAGCTATATTTCATTATTATGATTACAGGATGCTGAAAAACACAGCATGGTTTAATCGCAATAGGTCTTGAAATGGCTGGTAGTGGCTATGACATTTCTAGTGGCAATTCTTTCATTTTTACTGTTAAAACTTGTTAAGATAAATTAAAAAAAAATATTCTATAAAGCCTTAGAGTTCCTGTGAGGTCTTTAAAACCCTGATTCAAGTTAATTTTATCCAGATCCTTCCTCTCAGGCCAAGCTCAGTTTGGCAAAAAATACCAAGTCCTATTAAAGCTGCTTGACTTTTTAATACTTAACAGGATATAATATATGTAATCAATTTAATTATTTGCATAGTAAATGTGCCTATAAATCATTATTGCTATATGATTCCTAGTGTTTTGTTATTAATTATAGTTTTTCAAAATTAAAGAGGAAAAATACAAATGTAGATTTATCTGGAAAGCAAAGTGATTATTCCTGTCTATCTAAATTCAGTTTGGGATTGGTTGCTCTTGGCAAGGCATTAAGAAATCACAGCATACTGTTAGCTTCGGGGATGAGTTAGAGAAGCTGGGCGGGCACTAAACCGAGCAAAGCTTCTTGGGTATGATAGACTGTGGAAGCAGGCATCCTGAGCTCTCCCCTGGACATCCCTGATCATAGCTCCTAGCCCTGAAAGATGGGCTGTGGGAACACAGGGGTGGGTGGAGCCTCATTCTATATTCTTTGCCCAGCTCACCAAGTGTATTCCCTAGAATCCCAACCCCCATCTCACTCCATCCTTAGACTACTTGCTCCTCCACAAACCAGTCCTCTCCTCACTTTTAGACACACCATGGTTCTTAGACTTTATTGGACCTAAGGTAGAAGGGAGTAAATGTAAACATGTCCCACACTACAAAAGCAATAAAGAATAATTATGTATAATAACCAAACTAAAGCAAGGCACTGCATCTATTATCCCACAACAGAGAAAACTATTTGAAGATTATTGGCACTTCTTGGTTTTCCTTGCAATGTTATTTCCATGGGAAAACATACTAGAGACACCTGCTCTGTGAAAGCTGTAGTAAATTGTACTATTTGATATTCACTTGGCTGCTGCATCTTCTTGTTGTTGAAGGTTTTTTTTACATGAGGTGTACATAGAGAGAGCCCTTCCCATTGTTGGCAATGACCCTGAGATCCTGACTCTCTCGGCTTGTGCATGATTGGCAATAACTCTAAGATGCTGTCCCTCTAGGCTTGTGCACCTGACTGTCCTTACAGATAAGAGAGGCCACCTTAGTGGTGTATTGTCCTGCTGCAGCTACTAGTTCCAGTGACCCTCACAACATAAGTGGGTGTTGTTCCACATGTACTTCCTAGCCAGAGTGTCTTTCACTAAGTACTCATATGCTGCCTCCTGCTTCAAAGACCCCTAGTACAAGGATCTCTCTGTTATCCATACCCATGTCTATATCCTGTCCTCCATGACACTTCTTACAATGTGCTGCCAAACATATGGTTATTCATTCACAATTTGTATCCTCTACAAAGCTTTGTATTTCATAAGCAGGAGAACAAATTTGCTTCTTAATAAAATGTCAGTTTCTGATATAACAAATGTCCTCACAGATGTTGAGCAATGAAATAAATTTCATCTCAACTCATATAAATCTGCCTATGCAGTAACAGAGGGATGTATGTGCTAAATTTGAAAGATGTGGCACCTAATCCTGCCATAGCCCTTGACTTTGGGCAGATCATTGTACTACTCTGAAATCATGGTCCTCACTGGGATGTGAAAATATAAGTGGTAATATTTATAGCTCTGCATTTTATAAATATAAAAGGGTCTCAGGTCCTGAGATTTCCAATGCTGACACTTTATATAGAGAAGTAGACCTTGTGGCACTGACTTGTTCTGTTCCTTCCTTTAGTTAAAAACTTTTAATTCTTTGAAGCTTATTTATTAGGGATCCTAAATTGAAGAAAGTTTTATTTATGTTATTCAAAAAGGATATTTTGAACCGCTTGTTTATTAAAACTTGTGATATCGTAGGATTCTTATCCACTAGTCTGATAGTGGTTAAAATGTAGACACATGACTGATATGTGTATTTATCTCTTTTTGAGGATCAGAGAATACGTGAGTGTAACCCACTCACACAGGCAATAAAATCTTTTGGGATCTGAAGGGAAAAGTGGAGGGTGTTGCATACTGCTGCTTATGATTCTTCAGCTTTGTTTCTATGATTCCCTTGATGTCTGATCAATTGAGCATTCAGATTGAGGGCAATAAGGAAGTCAGGTTTTGAATGTGAATAGCATCTTCATACACTTGGCCAGTGCAGAAGAATGGAAGGTTAAAAGGTAACAAGTGCAGTAAGTTGTTATCAGGTATGAAGAGAAAACACATGATATCAACCATGGATTCCCCTAGTGGTCCCAATTGAGCAAATAGTGACAAGATGAAGTACCTAAGTGGGAAAGTGCCAGAGACATAACCTTGTGGTGTCCTTCCCTGATGCCAGCTAAGACAAATGGACATGTTGTAAAATGTTGACTCTTCTGCCTCTCCATTGACAGTTAGTTTCCATTCCTCAAATACATCTTCCTGCTGGGAGAATACTTAATGATCTTGATATATATGCCTTCTTCACATCCTTCTCCCACTTCCCTGTCCTTACATCATTTCAGATGTTGTCCCCAGAGCCCTCCTGCCCCAATCACTGGAAGACAGACCACCATCATGAACCTCATTATAGTATGTGGTAGGAGATAAGGAAGAGAGTCATAGTCAAGACTGTGAGACTGGCAGAGACTGAAGCACTGGAGAGGTAGGTGAGAGAAAGGGAATGATGGAGAGATAAGCAGAAGGTTCTTCAAGGGTGGGCTGCCAGTGATGGTAAGATAAGTGGGAGGAAGGGACGTGGAGAATGGCTTTCCTGAGGGCACTAGCTATGTAGACCATACCATACAATTGGGCAGAAGTATTTTGTAAACCCAAAGTTTTTGATACTCATGATCAAAGTATATCTAAGCCACAAACACACCTAGAAGGCTTCACAGAAACAGAGATAGTTCACAAATGCAGAGAAATGCTAGAATTCTAAGTCCTGGCACTTTTCTCCAGGTCCCACAAGAACTTGTGCATTTCTATTTTCAATTTTAACAAAGTCATTTGTCAGGCCGTGGAAGGATATCTTGATTCTTGGCTGGGAATGGACTTTGAACCCCGACTCCCATTGGAGAAACGGCAGGTGTTCAGCCACGCCCCCAGAATCCAGACTCCTGACACGCGGTCTACATCTCCATTAACCTGCACCTTGCAGTCATGTTTGGCTAGCATGCCCTCCCAGAGAGGTTTGCATCAGCATCTATACACAGAGGTAGAGGGCATGACTGCAGGCTTCAGCCTCAAGAGATTTCCATATTCATGAGTTACCTAGCATAGCTAAACTAAGTTAATTGTTCCCAATCCCTCCTCTTTTCCCCCTCCCTATTTAAGCTAGTTCCCCCCCTGGCTTGAACTTGGGGGTGCAGACCATCTATCACACGCCAAGAACAAGAAAACTCTTGGAACCCACGGACTTCTCGTATCACTGGGGACTGCCATCGACAAAGATTCCAGCCCTTGGAACTCTGGACTTCCTCGAGTTATTCGGACCCACCTTTGTGGAAAGCCCCGCCTTTCCACAAAGTGAAGTTCCCACAGTCACTGTCTCTAAGAAACTGTGTCATGGAATCCTAACAAAAGAAACTTCACAGTCATCATTCTAAGTGCTGCACAGAGGCAGACATACTGTGTTTTGCACTTACAGCCACCTAGGAATGTCCAAAATGCTCCAATGCACTCAATTCCTTCAAGGATATTATTGATGCACCTGTCTAAGGCACACTTAGTATTCATCCTTGGAACTGAGGTGCATTATTCCTCACAAATCCAGGGCCATGCCAGTGATGCTTGCATTCCATATTATGTATTTGGAATTTCATATCTTGAGCACAATGACTCATCCCTTATGTCTAGGTCATCTTCACAAAGCCAATGGATGAGATGATTTATGAATTAGTTTATAACAATGTGCAAATGAGTTATCAAAATGTTTAAACATCATGTACGATCAACTGTCATAGATTGGCTGGGCTATCATCATAGCTAATGTTACCCAGGAGATACAAGTTCATATCACTAGTGCAGACTTCCATTTTGCATTAATGTCTTGGTTTATGCTGGAAATTATTCTCTCTGAGACCTCCTGAGATAATGTGACCAGAGTGTTTCATTTGACCCAAATCTTACAGAGTTCTTTATGAGCTTCAAAAACTGTATATTAATCTATTCTAGAAGAGGAAAAATCACATTCTTAGAATGAAGTCAGTGAGAACAGAAGCAAAAAGGTACTTTCTAAGCAGAATCATCACCTGTATGTCTTCTGCAATGTTGTCTGTCTATCTGTCTGTCTGTCTGTCTATCTGTCTTTGAATGGCACCCAGGAATCTCTACCCTCACTTAGCTGCACAGGGATACTATGTCACTCTAAGGGGACAGAGATACAGCAGGAAAAGATTCCACATGTATATCTGTACACACTCTCTCTTCCAGTGACTTCTGGTGGTTTCATCATAGTGTGTGCTCAAAGAAGATCATGACTATGAGTGAAAACAACCCTGCAGTCAATTGTTATAGATTATAGTAGTGTTTATAATGTAATGTAGTTAGTCTGGGATGCAAATTACATTCTCACTGAAACAGATCATCTCTCCAGCAACAGAGTTAGTCTCAGATGTTGTGCAAAAATCTATCTTGGTCCAGGGCTGTGGACTTGACTCTGATCTGGCTTCTTCTTGTCTACCACACATATTTTCTTTTACTTAAAGAGAAGGGAAGGGAAGGTTAGTGTCTGGATGCATTTTCCTGCCATCTTCTGAACAGAGAATAGGAAGTAGACACAGAGTCTATAATTAATTGGTATTTGCAATTGATAGCTGCTAGGAGAAAGAAAATAAGGTTTTATTCAACAGAGTTTGACACTGGATACATAACCAGATACATCCTAGAGCTGGTCACATATTCTGAAATAATTACTACACAAAATGAACTCCATATTATTTTTTTGTTTTTTAATGCTTTTATGATGTGTCTATATGCTTTGTGGTGTGTGTGTGCATGTGCGCATGCATGTATTTTGTGGTGTGTATATGTGCATGATTTGTGGTCTGTATTTTGTATTGTTGTATTATTTGTTTCTTCTTTAAGAGAAGGAAAGAATATAAAGCTGGGTGGTTAGGGAAGTAGTATCTGGAGGGAGTTGGGATGAGAAAGAATATGACAAAAATATATTGAATGAAAACATCAAAAATAAAGAAATAAATAGAAGAGGGTGTTGCTTAAAAATCTTTAGAGATGTAATTTGAGAACCATGAAAATTATTTATATACTCATACTCACAATAAAGACACCTACCAATGAATCTCCCTTGAGAAGCCCACACTCACACTGCCAAGTGTGTTTCACACATATTTACATCCTTCAACTATCTTTTTTTTTTTTTGCCTAATAAAATCCATCTCTGCTTCATGTTGATTTGCCCTGAAATTCTTTTGTTGAAGCTATGAGTTTAAGTTTTTCATGACTAGAAGGAATCCTTATTGGGGGGGGGGAGATATCAGGCTGCTGCAGGGGCCAAAGTAGAGCTCTCATAACAGCAATGAGAATCACTCAGTCTGACACTCTTCATGGGCACATTTTTCCAGAAGTGTAACAGATCGTTTCCTCATTGTTGTGATATAATTCAGGTTGAGTTGCTGAAAACGTAGGCTGCTGCCAGGTTGGGACTTGCCCCTAGCCCTGTGATGCCAGAAACCAGCCCCTAGACCAGACCCCAGATACTATGGCTACTGTTGATGAGCTCATGATCAATGACACTTAGGAAGAAATATGGTCCTTCTGAGTTTCGTTGCCTTCAAGTTGCATACTCTACTCTCTTATACTCCACAGATAAAAGCAGGTACAAAAGGAAATGATACTGCCTAGACAGTAAAGAAGGCAAGGCAGCCTTAGTCTTTATGAAAATGTTGTGAGGGCTAGATTGTTAGTTTTATTTATTATTTCTCTTTGCACTGTTGGGCACTAAGCCTGGGGTTTCTTGCACGTTAGGAAAGACCTACATTCTTAATTACAGTTGTTAGTTTTAGTCTCTGAAAATTCTATATATGTTTGTACTACATCTTGGTTTTATCCAATTCTCATTTCTTCTCTCCTATTCCCTAGGGCTCTCATCCCAAGTACATTTTCCTCATACTTTCAACTTTGTGTTTGTTTGTTTTTAGTAATACACTGTCTTTCCCATATGTTCATAGATGTGAGGTAAATGCACTGGGGCATGAGCTACCTACCACAGCCATGCCGTGCCACAAAGAAACATGTCTCCCCTTTCTAGCAGCCATCAACTGCCAATAACTCCTCAGCTAGGGATAGGTCTCAGAAACTCCTCCACCCTCCACCCTCCATGCTGGAATTTTCGCTAGCTTGATCTTGTGCTCTTGTGATCCTGTGCATGCAATTACACCTACTATCAATTCATGTGTGAAACAGCCATGCGTTGCCCAAAGAACAGTGTTTTGTAGCAATAAACATGGATGTGCAAGTATTTTTGTAGTAAGTTATAAATTCTATTGGATATATGTCCAGGAATGGTATAGATGTGTCATATGGTAGTTATAGTTCTAATTTTTAAAGAAATCTCCAGACTGATTTTCAAAATACCTCCACTACTTCAAACTCCCAGCAGCTGAAAATACTTTTTTGTACACAACAGCCAGTGTACATTTTGAATTTGGAATCTTTTGTCTCTGACTCCTTAGTATCTGTAATCATGGGCCAGTGCCATTTCATCTAGATTGCTAGTATTAAAAAATATACACAAAGTGGGGCTGAAGAAATGGTTCAGTGGCTAAGAGCAATTAAGCTCTTCCCAAATTGACAGCACCTGCATTAGGTGACTCACAACTATCTGTAACTCCATATTCAGGCAATTTGGTATCCTCTTCTGGCGTCTCCTGGTACCCACACATATGTCACACATTCAAAGAAAAACAGATACTTATGAATACTTTGATAATATGAATATTTAAAATCTTTTAATGTATATTAAAACTAACAACTTTATTATTTTCTATGGTCACTGAAATTCTACCCCTCTGGGTCCCTGGGATGGACATTAAATATAGTCCAGAGATTTCAACATACACTGGATTTTGAGCAGGCCTCTGGAAAGGATTTTGGGCTTTCTTAACAAAGAGTTGAAAGGTAGGCATGGTGGCTGTGCTGGCTGGTCTTATGTCAACTTGACACACAAACTAGAAAAGAAAAAAACTTCAATTGAGAAAATGCCTCCATAGTACCCAGTTGTCTCTCCTAGTACCTATCCCTAATTCACCTGAGATATCTATTCCATTTCCTCTTCCCAGGAGAGGCACATATACCCCTCTTTAGTTCTCCTTGTTATTTAACCTCTTTATGCCTGTGAATTGTACCATGATTATCTTTAACTGTACAGCTAATATCCACTTATAAGTGAGTACATAGTTTGTTTGTACCCCTGTGTTTGGGTTACCTCACTCAGGATAATTTTTTCCTGTTCCATCCTCTTGCCTGCACATTTCATTATGTTATTTATTTTTGTAGCTGAGTAATATTCCATTGTGTAAATGTACCACATTTTCTTAATCCATTCTTCAGTTGAGGGACATCTATGTCATTTCCAGTTTCTGGCTATTACAAATAAAGCTACCATGAACATAATTCAGCAGGTTTCCTTGTGGTATGATAGAGTGTCATTTAGGCATATGGCCAGGAGTGATATAGCTAGTATTGAGGTTGATCAACTCCTAATTTTCTGAAGAATCACTATATTGATTTCCATAGTGACTATATAAGTTTATACTCCCACCAGTCTTGGAGGAGTGTTGCCCTTGCTCCATATCCTTGGCAGCATGAGCAGTCACTTGCGTTTTTGATTTTAGCCATTCTCACAGGTGGAAAATGAAATCTCAGAGTCATTTTGATTTTCATCTTCCTAATGGCTAAGAATTTTGACATTTCTTTAAGTGTTTCTTGACCATTTGAAATTCCTTTGTTGAGAATTATCTGTTTATATCTTTACCTCATTTTTTAAATTGGGTTATTTGGTTTGTGGAACTCTTCTTTCTTGAGTTTTTTATATATTTTGGTAACTAGCCTTCTGTCAGATGTGGAGTTGGTGAAAATCTTTTCCACTTTTGAAGGCTGCCATTTTGTCCTATTGGTGGTATCCTTTGGTAAGGTGTTTTTCTTAATTAGTGATTGATGTGGGAAATGCCCAGCACATTGTGAATGGTTTCATTTCTGTGAATGTGGTCCCTGGTTTTATAAGCAAGCAAGGTGAGAAAACCAGGGAGAGGTAAGTCACAAAGCAGCACCACTCCGTGATGTTGTGACCCTAAGGACAGCCCTTAAAGCTGTGGGAAAGAACTCTGAAAACATGAGTTCATGAATACAGAAATCAGTGTAATAGCTGTTCTTAACAGGACTACTCAACAATGCAAAATGTAAGGATGCAATATGAAGTATATAAGGGGATTCATAGATCTGAAAAATAGAGGCAGCTGTACTAATGAGTCATCTTAGTGAGAAAAATATGAAGGAGGGAGGGATGATTTGGTCAACAGAGGAAAAAAAGATCAAGAAAGAGAAAAGAATAGTAAAAACCAAGGCTCGGATAAATGGCTATATAACATTAGTGGTAAAATAGTAGTCTCCTCCATGGAATCCATCAACTAAATTTGATCCAGGTATTCTACTCTCTAAAGGAGGTAGTTATATATGTAATCCAAATAGAGCTTGGGGATGGACAAAAAGTATGTAAAAAACATAATGGTTAAATGATAGTCCTACTTTCTGGGATTGCTTAATACTTTCCATTAGTGAGTCTTGGAGTTGCAGAGATATAAAAGAAAAAATCCAAATATTAAAAGAATGCATTGAGGTAGGTAAGAGATTTGGCAACCACAAGCTCACTGAACCATGTAGGGCTTACTATGTCAAAAAATGTACTTGCTGTCTGGTTCATTTGCCTTGCTGTGTCCTGTATTTCAGTTTCTATTCCTAAAAGTCAAAGGGCTAAGGTCATTCTGATTTGTGGGATAATCAAAAGGGAACCTGGGGTAAATGATTAAACTGATTTCTAAGGAAGCAGCTTATGTAAATAAAAGACTGGGCTTTGGTCCTCAGGAAAGAGCTATCTTAGGTAGCTTGCATCCATCACTGACTTGGAGTCATTCTTCTGCTGCTCCCCTTCACCCCTTCTTCAGGACCCTCTCTCAAGCTGAAGCTTGATCGTGGCACACATCTTTTTATTACATGGGGATACAACAAGAAAGTGCCCTTCATTGGCTAGGAAATGGATCCTCAGCAGAAACTGACTATTTGACCACCTTGATTTTGGACTAATTCAAATGCCCACAGAATACCTTCTTGTCTTTTCTATCTATACATCACTAAGACACCTTGTCTTCTATCCAACTTCATAAAACACTTCCTCTGACCTTATATTAACAGTATATTCAGAATTAGTATTTTATCTTACAGAGTCCGACTTAACTCAAAGATTTAGTCTTATGTTGTTAATGTTTATGCTTTTTGTTCATTTCTATGGAACTCATAAGTTAAAATGATTTGTATGTGATAGCCTTCTATGTTTCTGATATTTTAAAAACATGTTTTATGTGAGCACTAAGTTTTACCTACTCCTTTGTCAAATTAAAACACTCACATACCACAATAAACATCCTATTACACGTACATATATAACCACTTCCCTCCACATAGAAAAGACAAGTTTCTAAATAATATCTTATAGATATTTATATAAGTAAGATTAGTTTATAAGAGCTGATAAACACAGACTTTGCTCCTTATCAGTGGTCTGATAGGTAAAAGGGTAGGTGGTGAGAAGACAATAAAGGAGGAGGTGACCACTTAGTTTAGATAACTAATTAGGTGTCTCATCCTGGGGAGGTCTGACTGTTCTTCTCTCAGCAATCATTAATTGCCTGTAGCTCTTCATCCAGAGGAACAGAATATGCTAACAGCAGATTGAAGATGATCAAGTACATTACATGCATGTATAAAATTTTGTAATGAAACCCATTATTGCCAGGGGCCTGTCCTGGCCTTTAATAGAACAGAACTGGAAAGGACACGGAATTGGTGGAAGGCTAAAGACTGATGATCCCTGACCTTATAATCTTATTATTTGTGTTTTAACAAGTGCTAGTTTCTTATTATTTGTGCTTTGATAAATGCTGGTTTCATACTCAGTAAAGTTCTTACTATTCAATAAGTGTTGGTTTCCTCTCTCTCTGGCTTAAGGATAGTTCATTGGATAGGGAGAACTCTGGAATTCATTAACTCTTTGCGAACCAGAGAGAAAAGAAAGGAAAATAATTAAAATTCTTTACATGGACAACACACACACACCACACAATCATATACACACACAAACTACTTTATAGATAAAATGTTTAAAAAATGCGGAGTTACAGAAGGATGTTGATATAAAGTTCAAAGCAGTGTTGTATTCTATAAGATCATTATAATTTCAAAGCAACAGTTTCACATGGCCTTGCTATACCATAGAGAACACCTGTGTCTTTATCCTTGAATCTGACCCAGAATATTTTTTCCTTGAACACAAATTTGTCACAAGTCTAGTTCTATTTTTGGTATAATTGTGAAAGCTCATTGCATTTCTTTTTATGGACCATTTGCTTACTCTTTTATGAGGAGTGAGTACATTCTATTCTTGAGTCTACCTTTATTATATCTTTCTGGCAGAACAACCAAAACCATTTTATAAAACGTTCTTTCTAAAATTATTTGAATCAAATTCAGAATTCTATAAAAATCACTAAATCATCTAAATAACATGAATTCATGAAAGTTTATCTTTATGATGATCTGCAGGAAATCTGCTCAATAGGGTGGGCTGATGTCTAGGAATCATTAGATTGTATAAAAGTGATAGGAAAAGGCATACCAACTGCAAGAAGCAGTACTGAAATGAAGTCTTTGGGACCTTGCCTCTCACCCATCCATTTTAGGCCATTCAAAAATGGTGAGCCACCTCCAGAAAAGTCACCTGCTAGCCTTAGTCTTTCCTAGATGCCTATCCTGACACATTATTTTGTAAAATTAATAAATGACAGTATAATATTTTAGGAAATAGTATGAAAAAAGTAAAAGGAGAAGATTCCTCATGATACAAATAATATGAACCAGATGAAAAAGCAAAGCAAAGCAACTTATATCATACCAAGAATGGTCATTTATAGTAGCTGCCAAATCTCATTTTTCCCCTCCTTCTCTTTTAGAGTTCTATTTCAGCTCTGACCAAACTCTAGTTTAATAGGAATATTACTTCCTATTGTACTGCCTTTTTGTAGGTTTAATATGCTGTAAATTTGTTTTTTATCTTTAATAGTGTTCTTGTAACTACTTTATCCAGTATTTTATTTCTACTTTGCAAAAGTCCTTGGTGGTTCCATGGCAATCAGTGTACAGCCTAGTGATATTGCTCTACTTATTCATGGATATCACAAAATTTAGGGAGGGTTTGACTGTTATCCATAGAATGTATTTTGTACATTTATGATCTATTTTCAAAACCCCACTACACCTCACCAGGAATATATCTCTCTTACTATAACAATGAAAACATTTAACATAATGTCAATATAAGAAATAATAAAGGTGCTTGAGCTTCAGCTCTGCACACAATACCACAAAACCCAGAGGAGGCAGAAATCCCAGGAGCTCTAACCCATGCAGAATCTTAGGTAAGGAGGCAGGTCCTGGCCAGGGTCATTGGTTCCTTCTGGTCTGCACCTGAGCACTGAGCAGATCTTGAGAGTCAGCTTTGTACCCAATTCCACAAAACCCAGAAGGAGCTAGATTCCCAGGAGCTCTAACATGCTCAGGAACATAGGATCATAGGATCACTGGATCTCAGGAGGTTGGTCATACCAGGATTTCTGGATCCCAGAGGCAGACTGACTCCCAGGAGCTCCTACAACCAGAATCTCAAGATAACAGGATCACAGGATCACAGGATCACAGGATCACAGGATCACAAAAACAGCTAAACACTGAGGAGTTCTGACACAACCAAGATAAAAGGAAAGACAGGCACCAGTCAGAGACAGTGAGTGCAAGTAGTACTAGAAATAACCAGATGGCAAAAGACAAGCACAAGAACATAAGCATCAGTAATCAAGGGTACTTGGAATCATCAGAACCTACTTCTCCCACCATAGCAAGTCCCGAATACCCCATCACACCAGAAAAGGAAGATTCAGACTTAAAATCACTTCTCATGATGATGATAGAGAACTTTAAGATGGACATAAATAACATTCACTGTTGGGCCATAGAAGGGCTGCCATTGGCCTGGAAACCCTGAGATTGCAGGTGTGGCCACGCCCCCAAAAGGCCAGGCCCCAGACCTGCCCTCTCCATTTCACCTGTACCCTGAAGTCACTTAAGACACAGGTAAGGGGCGTGCCTAAGAGCCCTCTGCCTTGATATTTGCATATTAATGAGGCTGGGGTACATAGGTAATTAAGTTTTCCCCTCCCTAACTCCTCCCCTTGATACTTCCCAATATAAGGAAACCCTCCTGGCTTTTGGGGGGGAGCGCACCAGATTCACCATTCTTGTCAATAAAATTACTTCATAGAAACTCAATTCCACGTGTCTGTGTGGGCCTACTTCTACTCTGTGACTGCCTCGACCATGTGGGAACCACAGCGTCCTGGGCGGGAAGTGCTCCAGACCCAGGCATCCACTTCGGCCTGCTCCACCTCCGCTGCCTCATCAGACACGGGCCCAAATCCCGTGCCCAAATCCTGTGCGTGAGACCCCGCCCCAGTCGCGGACCGCCTCAGCCGCCACACGGGAGGCCTTGGGGCCCCAGGCACCCGCCCACGTTTTGTTTCCCACAATTCACAAAGAAATTGAGGAGAACACAGGTAAACAGGTAGAAGTCCTTAAAGAGGAAATATAAAAATCCCTTAAAGAATTACAAGAAAACAGAAGCAAACAGGTGAAGGAATTGAACAAAACCATCCAGAACATAAAAATGAAAGTAGAAACAATAAAGAAATCATAAAAGGAAACTACCCTAGAGATAGAAAACCTAGGAAAGAAATCATGAGTCATAGATGCAAGCATCACCAACAGAATACAAGAGATAGAAGAGAGAATCTCAGGTGCAGAAGACACTATAAAAAATATTGACACAATTGTCAAAGAAAATGCAAAGTGCAAAAACCTTCTAACCCAAAACATCCAGAAAATCCAGGACACTATGAGAAGAGCAAACCCAAGGAAAATAGGTAGAGAAGAGAGTGAAGATTCACAACCTAAAGGGCCAGTAAATATCTTCAACAAAATTATAGAAGAAAACTCCCCTAACCTAAAGAAAGAGATGCCCATAAACATACAAGAAGCTTACAGAACTCCAAATAGACTAGACAAGAAAAGAAAAACCTCCTGTCACATAATAGTCAAAACACCAAATGCACAAAACAAAGAAAGAATACTAAAAAGATTAAGGGAATAACATCAAGTAATGTATAAAGGCAGACCTATCAGAATTGCACCAGACTTCTCACCAGAAACTCTAAAAGCCAGAAGATCCTGGAAAGATGTTATACAGACCCTAAGAAAACACAAATGCCAGCCCAGGCTACTATACCCAGCAAAACTCTCAATTACTATAGATGGAGAGAAACCAAGATATTCAATTACAAAAACAAATTTACACAATATCTTTCCACAAATCAAGCACTACAAAGAATAATAGAGGGAAAACTACAATACAAGGAAGGAAATTATACCGTGGAAAGAGCAAGAAAGCAATTTTCTTCCAACTACCCCAAAAGAGGATAGCCACACAATTATAATTCAACCTCTGACAACAAAAATGATAGGAAGCAATAATCACTTTTCCTTAATATGTCTTAACATCAATGGACTCAATTCCCCAATAAAAAGACATAGACTAATGGACTGGATTCTTAAACAGGACCCAGCATTTTGCTGCATACAGGAAACATACCTCAGCAACAAAGACAGACACTACCTTAGAGTAAAAGGCTGGAAAACAATTTTTCAAGCAAACGGTCCTAAGAAACAAGCTGGAATATCTATTCTACTATCAAATAAAATCAACTTTCAACTTAGAGCTATCAAAAAAGATAAGGATGGACACTTCATACTCATCAAAAGAAAAGTCAACCAAGATGAACTCACAATTCTGAACATCTATGCTCCAAATGCAAGGGCACCCACTTTCATAAAAGAAACTTTACTAAAGCTCAAAACCAACATTGCACCTCACACAATAATAGTGGGAGACTATAACACCCCACTCTCAGCAATGGACAGATCATGGAAACAGAAACTAAAGAGAAATACAGTGAAACTAAGAGAAGTTATGAACCAAATGGGTTTTTAACAGATATCTATAAAAAAATTCATCCCAAAGAAAAGAATATACCTTCTTCTCAGTACCTCATGGTACCTTCTCCAAAACTGACCATATAATTTATCACAAAACAGGCCTCAAACAGATACAAGAAAATTGAAATAACCCCATGCATCCTATCAGATCACCATGGATTAAGACTGGACTTCAATAACGACAAAAACAATGGAAAGCCCACATATACATGGAAACTGAACAACATTCTACTCAATGATAGCTTGGTCATGGAAGAAATAAAGAAATTAAAGACTTTTTAGAATTTAATGAAAAGGAAGACACATCATATCAAAGCTTATGGGAAACAAAGAAAGCAGTGCTAAGAGGAAAACTCATAGCTCTACATGCCTACAAAATGAAACTGGAGAGAGCACACACTAGCAACTTAAAAACACACATGAAAGCTCTAAAACAAAAAGAAGCAAACATACCAAAGAGGAGTACACAGCAGGAAATAATCAACCTTGGGACTGAAATCAACCAAGTAGAAACAAAAAGAACTATACAAAGAATCAATAAAACCAGGAGATGGTTCTTCTGAGAAAATCAACTAGATAAACCCTTAGCCAAACTAATCAGAGGGCAGAGAGATAGTATCCAAATTAATAAAATCAGAACTGAAAAGGGAGACATAAAAACAGATTCAAAAAATCATCACATCCTACTACAAAAGACTATCCTCAACAAAATTGGAAAATGTGGATGGAATGGACAATTTTTAGGTAGATACCACTTACCATAATTAAATCAGGACCAGATAAACCACCTAAACAGTCCCATAACCCAGAAAGAAATACAAGCAGTCATTAAAAGTCTCCCCACCAAAAAAACCTCGGGACCAGATGATATTAGTACAGAGTTCTATGAGACCTTCAAAGAAGACCTAATACCAATTATCTTTAAACCATTCTATAAAATAGAAACAGAAGGAACATTACCCAATTCATTCTATAAAGTCACAATTATGCTCATACCTAAACCACACAAAGACTCAACAAAGAAAGACAACCTCAGACCAATCTCCCTTATGAATATTGATGCAAAAATACTCAATAAAATTCTCACAAACCAAATCCAAGAACACATCAAAACAATCATCCATCATGATCAAGTAGGCTTTATCCCAGGAATGAAGGAATGGTTCAATATAACAAAATCCATCAATGTAATCCACTATATAAACAAACTCAAAGAAAAAAAAATCACATGATCATCTCACTAGATGGTGAGAAAGCAGTTGACAAAATTCAACACTCCTTCATGGTAAAAATCTTGGAAAGGTCAGGAATCCAAGGCCCATAACTAAACATAGTAAAGGAAAAACAGTAGCTGACATCAAACTAAATGGAGAGAAACTTGAGGCAATCCCACTAAGATCAGGGACTGGACAAGGCTGCCCACTCTCTCCCTATCTATTCAATATGGTACTTGAAGTCCTAGCCAGAGCAATTAGTCAACAAAAGGAGGTCAAAGGGGTACAAATTGGAAAGGAAGTTGTCAAAATACACTACTTGCAGATGATATAATAGTATACTTAAGTGACCCCAAAACTTCCACCAGAGACCTCCTAAACCTGATAAACAACTTCAGCAAAGTGGCTGGATATAAAATCAACTCAAACAAATCAGTAGCCTTCTTCTACTCAAAGGATAAACAGGCTGAAAAAAAATTAAGGAAACGACTCCCTTCACAATAGTCACAAATAATATAAAATACCTTAGTGTGAATCTAACCAACCAAGTAAAAGATCTGTATGACAAGATCTTCAAGTCTCAGAAGATGGAAAGATCTCCCATGCTCATGGATTGGTAGGATTAATATAGTAAAAATGGCTATGTTGCCAAAAGCAATCTAAAGATTTAATGCAATCCCCATCAAAATTCCAACTCAATTCTTCACAGAGTTAGAAAAGAAATTCTCAAATTCATTCAGAATAACAAAAAACCTAGGATAGCAAAGCTATCCTCAACAATAAAAGAACTTCTGGGGAAATCACCATCCCTGACCTCAAGCTGTACTGCAGAGCAATAGTGATAAACACTGCATGGTATTGTACAGAGACAGGCAGGTCAATGGAATAGAATTGAAGACCCAGAAATAATCCCACATACCTATGGTCACTTAATCTTTAACAAAGGAATTAAAACCATACTGTGGAAAAAAGACAGCATTTTCAACAAATGGTGCTGGTTCATTTGGAAGTCAGCATGTAGAAGAATGCAAATTGATCCATTCTTATCTCCTTATACAAAGCTCAAGTCCAAGTGGATCAAAACCTCCACATAAAACCAGATACACTGAAAGTAATAGAAGAGAAACTGGGAAAAAGCCTCGAACACATGGGCACAGGGAGAAATTTTCTGAACAGAACACCAATGTCTTATCCTCTAAGAGCAAGAATTGACAAATGAGACCTCATAAAATTACATAGCTTCTGTAAAGCAAAGGACACTCTCAATAGGACAAAGGGCCAACCAACAGATTGGGAAAAGATATTTACCAATCCTACATCTGATAGAAGGTTAATATCCAATGTATATAAAGAACTGAAGAAATTAGACTCCAGACTCAAATAACTTAATGAAAAAATGGAGTACAGAGCTAAACACATAATTCTCAACCAAGAAAAATCGAATGGTGGAAAAGCACCTGAAGAAGTGTGCAACATCCTTAGTCATCAGAGAAATGCAAATCAAAACAACCCTGAGATTTCATCTCACACCAGTCAGAATGACTAAGATCAAAAACTCAGGTGATAGCAGATGCTGGCAAGGATGTGGAGAAATAGGAACACTCCTCCATTGTTGGGGGGATTGTAATCTGGTACAACCACTATGGAAAGCAGTCTGGTGCTTCCTCAATAAATTGAACATAGTGTTACCTGAGGACCCAGCTGTACCACTCCAGGCATATACCAAAAGATGCTCCAACATATAACAGGGACACATGCTTTACTATGTTCCTAGCAGCCTTATTTATAATAGCCAGAAGTTGGAAAGAACACAGATGTTCTTCAACAGAGGAATGGATACAGAAAATGTGGTACATTTACACATTTGTGTACTACTCAGCTATTACAAACAATTAATTCATGAAATTCTTAGGCAAATGGATGGAACTGGAAAATATCATCCTGAGTGAGATAACCCAGAACACACATGGTATGCACTCACTGATAAGTCGGTGTAAGCCCAAATGCTTACAATACTTAAGATACAACTCACAGACCACATGAAGCTCAAGAAGAAGGAATACTTTAGTGTGGGTGCTTTGGTCCTACTTAGAAGGAATAACAAAATATGGGATTAAGTACAGAGACAATGTGTGGAGGAGGGACTGTCTGGCTGTACTGGACATATATTCCTGACCTACCTTTGCTTGCATATATCCCAGATGAGACAAGCTGCCTTGCCTCAAGGTTTAGACCTTGTGGGACAGAGAATCAAAAAGAGAAATTATAATAACTCTTGTATTTTTCTTAAAAGTGACCAGTTTTTCTTTTCCAATCATGTACTGGTCTAGAAATCAATTCAATATTGTAAATAACAGTTTTCATTTGGAAGGTGGGATCTGGACATTTTCATAGACACATTTGGAAGTTAGTTGCAGTTCTCTATGATGTTATGATAGCAAGAGATAAAGTTGGAACAGTATCTGGATTTCAAACAAGTGTTAATGCATGTGTTAAGGCTCTTATAATTGTCAAGCTAAAATTGGTTTAGTCTCTTCTACAGTATTTATTGTAAGTTGTTTTGACTGTATACTTTCTAATTGTGTTAGTGTGCTGAAACCTGGCATGTCTGTTACGGGAGTCTATCAACCTGCTTTTGTTGCACTTCACTGCGTATTAAAAAACTTTAATTCTCTAAAAAAAAATCTTGAAAGTGCTAGAAGTAGTGAGTTAGGCTTTAAGCAGAAGCAAGAGAGTAGTGGGCTTGATTACTGCTGGTATAACAGCGTTAATTACATTAATTTCTAGCACCACTGCTTCTGCAATAGCTTTGACACCCGAAGTTAAGACAGCTACTTTTGTTAATCATCTAGCAAAAAAAAAAAAAAATGTTACTAATGTGTTAGGTATACAAGAGGATTTATATAGTTGTTTGATGCTCTATATCCTATCCAAATTATTGGAAGGAGGTTCAGAGTTTAAGAGTTAAGAGTCATCTCGAGTGTCATGACAAATACCATTGGAGTAGTGTTACTTCTAGAATTTACAATGATTGTCATTATAATTATAAAGAAGTTTAAAGACACCTGTATAGAATTTGGCATAATTCTAACACCTCTCTGGAAGTTTTAACTTTGCATAGTGAGATTATGAATTTAAAGAAAGCTGCTCTGTATAGCTTTGATGCTGCAGATAATGCTGATAAAATTATCCATGGCTAAAGTCAGTATTTCCATTTTGGTCAAACCTCAGGAATGGCATATATAGCTTGATCAGGCTAGTCCCTTTGGTCCTGGGAACACTTTTATTCCTGCCTATCATTTTAATGCTTGTCTCTAACTACATCAACAGGTTGGCAACCAAAGTACATGACTTGAAACTGAAAATGGACCCCCAGACAAAGCTACCAATTTAACAGTCTGACAAGCCAAGGATGGGTAAGATTCTGCACAGAGCCTTACCAACCTAACACAGAAATGCATTGCTTTTGATAATGCATATTCCACGATGGGTAAGGAAGGCATTGCCAGAACAACCTAAGACAGGTTCAGCCTGGTTTATGCAATAAAAAGGGGGGAGATGTGGAGAGCTTTTGGTGCTGCCTGACAGGAATCTGACATTGGCCAACAACAAGGAAATGGACCACTTGGAAGGAATCTGACATAAGCCAAGGACGAGCAGGAATCTGACATTAGGCTGGAAGAAAGAAGTAACTTCAGGCAGAAATCTAAATCCTAGGCTAGAACAAAGAACTAATTATAGGCAGGAATCTGAAACTTAAGTTAAAATGAAGTAGGCTCCAGTCATGAAAATTACTTTGGGCCAGGACAGGGAAGTAGGCTTAGATATTTTGATCATCCT
Organism: Mastomys natalensis; assembly: GCA_021653895.1. Taxonomy (NCBI): domain Eukaryota; kingdom Metazoa; phylum Chordata; class Mammalia; order Rodentia; family Muridae; genus Mastomys; species Mastomys natalensis. The sequence goes on along the minus strand of JAJTUV010000049.1, from coordinate 1,075,348 downwards.
GATAAGCCCTTAGAAATAGTGATCACAGAGCTGGAGAGATGGCTTAGTGGTTAAGAACACTGACTGTTCTTCTAGAGGTTCCAGCAACCACACAGTGGCTCACAACCATCTGTAATGGGACCCAATGTCTTTCTTTGTCTGGTGTGTTGGAAGACAGTGTCAGTATGCTCACATACATTAAATAAATAAATGAAAATAAAGATTTTTTTTTTTAAAAAAAGAAAGAAATCATTTTTTAAGAAAGAAAGAAAGAAAGAAAAAAAGAAAGAAAGAAAGAAAGAAAGAAAGAAAGGCAATAGTGATCACTTGACTCTCGTTATTGTCCTGTGCGTTCTTTGACTAACTGGATTTATTGTCTTGCTTGTTCCTTGACTATTTGCATCTGTTGTATTGCTATTTCCTCAACCTAGAACTGACCTTAATACTTGCATGTAATTTAAACTGTATGAAAGCAAATAGGAGGAGGAAGGATGGGATAGGTTATTAAAGGGGGGAATGGGGAAAAGAGATAGCATCTGAAATTAAATGAATAAAATGTTGAATAAGAAAGAAATAATAAAGGTAATTGTGATAAAGTGGAAAAAAATGAATTATTGCTTCAGCTGGGGCTCACAGTATTCTTGTAATCAAGGTTCAAATATGTGTAAACTATAAACATAAGATCTGGACATTTTCTATTCATATGTTGGTCTGAAAAGAGAACGTTTTCCTATTTGTTACCTTTTCAACTATTCCATATCATTAATAAAAGAGACATTTGGCTTAAACCCAGGACTAATATGGCAAACTAAGATCAGGTATATAGCAGTCATGTATACAATAAATTAAGGGCTGATTTCACATCACTAATTATATTTATAGCATTTATTCTGTCATTTGAACTGATTTTATTCTTTATTCACTAACTCACTGTAGGTATCTAACATTTGCTATTCATTGACATAACTGTTGGTCTGAAAATACTAAACCACTTCTCAGGATACTGCAGGCTTTGTAACAAAATTCTCATGTGTGGGTAGATCCCAAGGCGTATGCATGAAGAAATAATTGGGGGGAGATGAATGAGTCTTACAACTGTAGCTTTCCAGGAACATCAACTGTTACCCACAGACACTTTGGAAGATAATACTTTCTGTACCTCTGACATTTTCTTCCCAAGATCACCTCCGTTCTTGTTTTGGTAAGATCTTAATTTGTACCAATGTCAATACTTTTTGAATATATCCATTTAAAAACATAGTCTGGCTCCATATCATTGGGGATATCTGACCCTATTAATCTTACTTATAAATGTAAATTTTTGTCTTAGTTTTATTTTGAAATTTTGTTGATGATTTCAGTATGAATGCATTATTTCAAAAATGCCCTTCTAATGACTTCTCTCAATATTTTTTCTTTTAGATCAATTCTATTTATCACAATGCTTTTATGTATCCATTATAGATATGGCACAATAAAATACCAACCTAAATTATTTCTATTAAAAGAATTGTTTTTGAATGACATTAGAGAATTCATCTAAATTAATGGAGTAATACCCTTTAAATTTCATCCTTTTACAAGAATAAGAAACTTCAGCTAAAATAATTAGTTACATATTTAGTACTCTGAAGATTTAAAGGCTTATAGAAACCTTGGTATATACATATCTACATATCTTGATTTCCACAAAAACAACATACTTTGCTGCATTTTAACTTTACACACATGTTTTCTCCCCATCTACCCAGCTCAGTTTTACTTTTGAAGAATAGACTGATTTCTCTTACAAAAACAACAAGGCCTGTAGATACAAATCAGGGACAAAGCCATTACTCAGTATTGCCTGGACTTGACTTTCTAGTCTCATTGTTTCTAAAGTAGAGTCAGGGCATGCCGTTTTTAAAACACATTTCACAGGAAGCTTAAATGAGGCTCAAATCACTCTCAGATAGCAAAACCAGATGAGGACCTAAAACAAAACAAAAACAAACAAACCACAATGGAGCAGAGTTTCTGATGAACAAACATGCAAAGCTTAAAACATCTTGCAAACAGATTTTGGTAATGAATCTAAAAGAATATATATCATGACCAGACTGGATTTATTCTTGGGATGCATGAGAAAGCCAACATATTTAAAATAATTGACTTAATGCAGGCGATAAATAGACTCAGGAACAGAAACTGCATGAACAGTAGATGCAGAAAGGCCTTTATTAAAGTTCATTGTTCCAAAATGAAGAAAAAGTCCAAAGAAGCTAACTAGTCGTAGAAAAAAAAAAAAACCTCAACACAAAAACCTATATAAACACACACTCACACACACACATACATACACACACACTCACACACACAGGTGTGTGTGTGCATATATACATATACACATGCACATACACATACACATTATACATATACATATATATATATGTAAAAGTATTTCTAAATGTGGAAAAACAAAAGCAGTGCCTATAAAATCATGGACAAATCTCTGAGCACAGGTAAGACCATGACTTCTGCTCTGAGGGATCTACCAATACACCTCAGGGCACAGGAACCAAGGAGCAGCCAGGGACAGGCTCCTTCAGGTTTCAGTCTGCGCCCTGAGCTGATTGTGTGTTACAGTGCTCCATACCCAAGTATCAACCAGAGAGAGCTAGTCTCCCAGGAGTGCAGGCACACCTGTGAACACAGGTAAGACCACCACTTCTGCTCTGAGGGACTTGCCCAGAGAACTCACGACACAGGAATCTAGGAGCAACCTGGGACAGGATGCTTCAAGTTTCAGTCTGCACCCTAAGTTGGTCTTGTGCCAGAGCACTCCATACTCAAATATCGACCAGAGAATACTGGTCTCCTAGGAATGCTGGCACACCTGTGAGCACAGGTAACACCATCACTTCTGCTCAAATTCCTGGCTAAGAAGGACCAGCCCAGAATCATCAAGACACAGGAACCAAGGAAGAGCTGGGGACAGAATCGTTCAGGTTTTAGCCTGTACCCTGGAGCTGATCTTGTGCCACAGCTCTCCATACCCAAATTCATCCTGGAGAGAACTGGTGTCCCAGGAATACTGACACACAGGCTTGCAGGGGGGACAAGCCACAGTCAGAGACAGAAAGACTAGCTAAATCCAGAGATTTCCATCTAGGAAATCCAGAACATCTAGGAAATCCAGGACACAATGAGAAGACTAAGTCTAAGAGGTTTAAGAAGTTGTAGAAGAGGGCAAAGATTCCCAAATTAAAAGGCTCCCTGTAAATATCTTCAACAAAATTATAGAAGAAAACTTCCCTAATCTAAAGAAAGAGATGCCCATAAACATACATGAAGCCAACAGAACTCCAAATAGATTGGACCAGGAAAGAAATTCCTCCCATCACATATTAGCCAAAATACCAAATGCACAAAATAAAGAAAGAATATTAAAAGCAGTAAGGGAAAAAGGTCAAGTAACATATAAAGGCAGACCTATCAGAATTGCACCAGACTTCTCACCAGAGACTATGAAAGCCAGAAGATCCTGGAAAGATGTCATACAGACCCTAAGAGAACACAAATGCCAGCCCAGGCTACTATACCCAGCAAAGCTCTCAATTAACATAGATGGAGAAATCAAGATATTCCATGACAAAACCAAGTTTACACAATATCTTTACACCAATCCAACCCTACAAAGGGTAAAAGATAGAAAACTCCAACACAAGGAGGGAAACTATACCTTAGAAAAAAACATGAAAGTAATCTTCTTTCAACAACCCCAAAAGAAGATAGCCACACAATTATAATTCTACCTCTAACAACAAAAATAACAGGAAGCAACAATTACTATTCCTTAATATCTCTTAACAATAATGGACTAAATTACCCAAAAAAAAAGACATAGACTAACAGACTGGATAAGTAAACAGGACCCCCAGCATTTTGCTGCATACAGGAAACACATTTCAGTGTCAAAGACAGACACTACCTCAGAGTAAAAGGCAGAAAACAATTTTCCAAGCAAATAGTCTCAAGAAACAAGCTGGAGTAGCCATTCTAATATCAAATAAAATTGACTTTCAACCAAAAGTTATCAAAAAAGATAAGGAATGACACTTTATACTCATCAAACAACAACAACAAAAAATCTACCAAGAATTCTCAATTCTAAACAGCAATGCTCCAAATGCCAGGGCACTCACATTCATAAAAGAAACTTTACTAAAGCTCAAAGTACACATTGCACTGTATACAATAATAGTGGGAGACTTCAACACTCCAGTCTCATCAATAGATCATGGAAACAGAAACTAAACAGAGACACAGTAAAACTAACAGAAGTGATGGACCAAATGTTTTAAACAGATATCTATAGAACATTTCATCCTAAAACAAAAGAATATACCTTCTTCTCAGTACCTCATAGTACCAAAATTGATCATATAATCAGTCACAAAACCATCCTTAACTGATACATGAAGATTCAAATAATCCCATGCATCCTATCAGATCACTATGGACTAAGGCTGGTCTTCAATAACAACAAAAACAACAGAAAGTCCACATACACATGGAAACTGGACAACACCTAACTCAGGGATAACTTGGTTATGAAGAAATAAAAAAATGAAATTAAATAAATTTTAGAATTTAATGAATATGAAGGCACAACATACCCAAACTTATGGGAAACAATGAAACCAGTTCTAAGAGGAAAACTCATAGCTCTGAGTGTCTCCAAAAACAAACTGGAGAGAGAATACACTAGCAGCTTAACAGTACACCTGAAAGCTCTAGAAGAAAAGAAGTAAATACATGCAAGAGGAGTAGATGGCAGCAAATAATCTAACTCAGGGCTGAAATCAACCAAGTAGAAACAAAATGAACTATACAATGAATCAAGAAAACCAGAAGCTGGTTCTTTGAGAAAATTTTTCTTCCCTCCCTCCCTTCTTTCCTTCCTTCCTCCCTCCCTCCCTCCCTCCCTTCTTTCCTTCCTCCCTCCCTCCTTTCTTTTATCTTTCCTTCCTTCCTTCTTTCCTTCCTTCCTTCCTTTCTTTTTTTTTCATTTTTTCTTTCTTCTTTTGGTCTTTCCTTGTTTTTTACCACATATACTCTAACAGGAGTCAAACTGAAAAAGGAAACTTCAGTTGATAAAATGTCTCCACCAGGTTGTCTAGTAGGCAAAATATCATTGAGTATTTTCTTGTCTAATGATTTACTATTGCAAGTGCCATACCTAAACAGCTGGAATAAGAAATCAGACTGCACAAGATAGTAATTCTATTTCTTCATGACCTCTTCTTCAGTGCTGGCCTCCAAGTTTATGTTTTATTTTCTGCCCTGATTACCATTCGTTATATAGTATAAGATACAAGATGAAATAAACCCTTTCCTCTTCACACACAGACAAAAAATCATGGACAAGATCATTATTCCTTGTTCCAATTTTATTCAAACCTCAGTATGGTGGAGATAGTAGTCAGAGAAAGAATGCAAGAGAAAGCAATCAAATAAATAGATATTTAAAGAAATAAGTCCATAATCTCTACATATGATATTATATTGTACTTATTTTTTTGAACATTCTGGTGTGTTTCAGACTCTTTTGCCTACTTTTGAGATAGGTTGCCTTGTCCAGCCTTTATTTGAGGCCTTTTTCCTTTTTTTATTATATCTTGTTTTGTGTTTTGTGTTGTTCCTTGGAGGCATGCTCTTTTCTGAAGAGAAAGAAAGAGGGAGTATATCTCAGGAAGAAAGAGTAGGAGTGGGTTTCAGGGAGTAGTGGAAGGAGGGGAAACTTGTTGGGATATATTGAATTAGAGAAGAATCTGGTTGCAATAAAAAAAATTCCAAAATTCCAAGAAAAATATGTTAGTTATGATCAAGCTTTTGAGAAAGTAGCATAATGAAAACCAACACACAAAAATCAGTAACCTTTCTATATGCCAATGACAAAATCATTTTGAAAATGGAGAAAATATAAATATCAATTATAGTAACTTACAGTATACCTAGGAATAAACTAAGGAAGCAAAAATAAAATTTTCTCTGTGATGAAAGTTTTAAGATACTGACAAAAGAAATTTAAGTGTAGATGGAAAGAATTATGCTCATGGACTGGCAGGATCAATTTGTTAGAAATGGTTAGGTTATTTAAAGGAATCAACAGATTTATTGCAATGTCCGTCAATATTATAAGGACTTTCTATATAGAATTAGTAAATACAAACCTGACATTCACATACAAGCATAGCAGACTGACTGGGCAAAACAGTCTCAGGCATAAAGATTAACACTGAAGGTAAACATACATATCTGTTTTCAAATAGCAATTCAGATCAACAGCAGCACCAAAACAAAACAAAACAAAACAAAACAAAAAAACAACAAAAAAAAAGCTATCTATTTATGTGAAAATAAATACATCAATGAATAGGATAGAACTGAGGGCCTAGAAATAATACCACTCAGCTACCTAATATCTCACAAGGGCACCAAAATTGTACATTAGAGAAAAGATAGCCTATTTAATAAATTGTAATGGAAAACTGGATATCCACATATAAAAGAATTAAACTGGATCCCGCTCCTTAAACAAAACAAAAGTCAATGGAAAAATAAATCAGAGATGTTAGCATAAGGGCCAAAACTCTTCTACTGTTCAGGGAAATCACTAAGATACAGGCACATGCATGGGCTTTTTGTAGGATCTTCAATACCTCAGAAACTAATAGTAAGAATTGATAAATAGATGGAGTGAAGTCAAAAGGCTTCCTTGGGACAAAAGAAATAATCACTGGAGATAATCATCAAATTTAAGAGAAAAGAGAGCAAAATATTTTGTAATCATACAGCAAAATAGATTAATATATCAGATTTTAAAAGAATTCAAAAATAAACATTAAAGCTAAATAGCTTGGTTTGATGGTTCTTCTTCTTTGGGTAAGGTTTTCTATTTTCTCACACTGGTCTCAGACTTTTGAACTCAAGTAACTTTCCCACTTTATGCTTGCAATGAGCTAGAAGTGGATTACTCCCTCCTTCTAGGGTTTCACTTTGTATCTCACTCAGGCTGGCTTCACGCTTGTGATCATCTGTCTGTCTCCTAAGTGTTAAGACGATAGATGTGTGTGTGTGTGTGTGTGTGTGTGTGTGTGTGTGTGTGTGTGTGTCACTACCTAGTTAATATCCAGATAGGTTTTGAAAGAGTGTTGAAGGAATTTTCTTGCCTGCATATAAGAATTCATTAGCAATTACTGGGGCCTTTCTTTGTCCTCTGTACTTAAAATAAAATACCTGTATAATCAGCTGACAATCTAATAGATGACCACCATAACAAAAAAAATGTACTTTCTATAGAAAAATACAGGAAAGTCAGCTGACAAATAGAAGTAGCAAGGGACCAATCTACAAGTCCCAAAAGAAAAATATGACTTCCAGATTTCAGATGTTTTATTAAACAGGCCGTTTCCAAAAAACAGCAAAATAGGTATATGTAAATAAACTCAAAACAAAAGAAAACAATGAGCTACTGATGTACAGAACAAAAGGGCAAATGGAAAAAGATCCTGAGAATACTTAAATATTGGACACACATACCAAACTTTCAGTGATTATCTAAATAACAGAAGAATCAAATAGAAATTCAAAAGCTGAAAAGTTGAAGTATTCACTGGAAGTACTTAAAAGTATTTAACCATGCAAGGAAAAGAACTTGGGGAGTGGTTAAGAAGTAGATTAAATTCTACTTACCAGCCTACAGAAATAAAACAAACAGGAAAGAATTAAGAAAAATGAACTGAGCCTTGGGGAACTGGTCGACCCTTCAAGGGCTCCAACAAGTGTCCATGGCTGTCCATGGAGAGAAGGAAATAAAAAGCAGAAATAAAAAGAACTTGGAAAAGTAATGAATATTTTCTAACTTTTTTGAAAACCATTTACATCAAAGATGCTCAACTAAAAAAATAATGGTAAGTTAAAATGATCCGTAGTATGCAAAAGCACATTATAGACACATCACCAAAAAAAAAAAAAAAAATGATAGGGCTGAGGAGATAGCTACAGGGTAAAGGATCTCCTGCCCAAGCATGAAGACTGGGTTCAGATCCCCAGCATCCACATAAACACATGCTCTGACAGTAAGGGACATGGCAGAGAATGGTGGAACACTGGGCCATGTGGCCACCATCTAGCTGAAAAGGAGGCAGCTCCAGATTTACAAAGAGAAGCCATTTCTAGGAACAAGGGGAAGAGATTGAGAAGAAAAATTGAACACAGAATAGTATACACTTGCACACTGTGCAGGCTATTCATCATGTTAATTTGACATAAGCTAGAGTCTTTTGGGAAAAGTGAGTCTTGGGTAAGAATATGCTCCTACCAGACAGGCCTCTTGGCAAGTCTGTCAGGCATTTTCCTGGTCAGTAAATTATGTAGGAAGGACCAGCTCACTCTGGTGATGCCAGCCCTGGGCAGGTGGTACTGAGCTAGATAGGAAAGCAGGCTGAATAAGCTCTGGTGAGCAAGTCAGTGAGCAATATTCCTCCATGGCTTCTGTTTCAATTCTTGCCTTTGACTTCACTCAGTGACAGACTGTAATCTGTGAGGTGAAATAAATGGCTCTCTACTCCAAGTTGATTTTGATCATGACGTTTTATCACAGCAATAGGAACTCCAACTAAAATACATGTAATACACATGTACACAGGCACATAGACAAATGGGGAATTGTAAAAATAACAAAGACGTTACTCACTATGCCTAAGGGCTCTTCAGTAGCTGTAAAGAATAAACCAATCCTCCAAAATGGTGGAATCTCCAAGAGAATGCTGAAATAATACATATGAGCAAAGTCTTGTTAATGGAGAATTCTATACTCAGTGCACTTCACAAAGGTCAACACATTTACTTAATACAAATACTCAATAAGCTAGGAATAACAAATTTGGGGATTCACCTGCTTGCTTATTATGGGATATATTCTTAGGACCATATCATCAGGCAAGTTCCTCTTTGTGCAGTATTGTAGAGTTTACTTGGATAAATTAAGATGGCTGGACTACCCCTCAACAATATGCTTGTTATCTTGTGTGCAACTGTATATATTAACCCATTTAAATTTGAAATAATACTGTCTACTAAGGTCACACAGTTACATAGTAGCACCGGTGGAATTTAAAACTAAATATAAACCACTCAATCTGTTTTCTTGAACAATTGACATCTGTACTACACTTTAATTTTGGAAAGGACTTCACATGAAACATCTTACTTTAATTTCATAACAACCATAAAAGCAAACAGAAGAACAGAAGAATCACTTCTACTTTACTGATGAGGCAGTCAAGATTCAGGGATATTAAATTAAGTGACTTTAATATCTCTCTTTCCTGAGATGGTCAGCTGGCAAGGTAGAAATAGGATGTGAACCAAGTTCTATTCGAAAAGCTACAGCCATGCTACTCTTAAGTCATACTCTCTCCTAACCATACCCAAAGTTCACAGCTCTTTTTGTGAGCATCTATAAGATCTACATACTAAACAAGATGTTTAGTCTATATAAACCATGGACTCTCAAAACCCTTTGCACAAATTCACAGTTTTAATCATAGGAGACTCCATGTTGGCATTTAGAGGCTGTGTGACTACTTCAGTCACAAGGTGTCTTGGAGATGTTAAGAAAAAAATAACAAAAAAAAAAAAACAAAAAACAAAAACAGCACTGTCTCCCAATGTGCCTTTTGTATGGAGTCGGGACCCCAGTGGTCAGAGGGAAACAACCAGGAGGCTGTAGCCTAACTTAGACAGGTGGTTTTCTGTCTGTCTCTCTACTGTCTACCTTACAATCCTAAGTATGTATGAGCAAAAGACCCAACAGAAATTCATATAAGGAGAAAATACTCCTGGCATAACAAAAATAACCAAATTATCCTAATGGCTCATAAATAAAATAGAACCATGGAAAGACATTACTCCATGAATACATTTTCTAATGCTTTACAGAACATCTTCTTAATGTCCTGACCTCCATCTTGTAATTCTCCTGATAGCCTTCCCATTTACAGAGGGGTTCGCTAAGTGCTCTTATGGGTATGTTTCATGGAGAAGCCTACATTTTAGCAATGTTAAGGCATTTTAACAATGTTAACAAACTTGAGACACAGAATCTGCTCTGGAAGTTGTGGCTTAATTATGATATTTTCATTTGATTTGAGATAATGACTTGGAATATACAAAGAGTCTCCTTCTTCCCATATTTTAGGTGATCACTTGACTAAATTAGAAATATTAAGCAATATGCTCTACCTTTTCAAATGAATCTCAGGAAAACAAAACATTTCTATACTTACTTACTTACTTGTGGTCATGGCCAAGCACATAAGTTCTACAAAGCAGCTTAGGCCTGAACCTTTCTGTTTGAAAAACTGCTGTACTAGTTTGTTTGCTTGCTTGTTCATTTTGACATAGTGTCTGACTTATAGCCCTGGGTAGCCTGGAACATGATATATAGAAGAAGCTGTCCTTGACCTCAAAGAAATTCAACATCTGCCTCTACCTCTGGAATGTTGGAATTAACATTTAATTCCACCATGGCTGGCTAAGTACCATTTGGAAAGGGCATGTAATACATTTATTGAGCCTAGACTTTGTGTCAGGCTGGAGGCTCAGGTTTGGGCATTTTGCTTAAAGGATCAAGTCTTATATATGTGGAAAAGCTGAGATTTTCAGGTCCTGCCCATGTCAATTAGCAAGGACAATCTCACTCAGAAGGGAATCGGGACTCAGCATTGATTAGTTCCAAACTAAGGCACTAATACAACTTCCATGCATGTGAAAAACTCTTGGTGCTGACTTCTAGGAATTTGGTGAGAATATTTACATTGGGCTAGTACAAGGAAGTAGACTCAATAAAAATACAACTAAGGACTGTGTTCCCTGCATCTTGATAATCTTGATAAATCCCTAGAAACAGTGACCACAGTCCTTTTGTTATGCCTTATTTGTTCCTTAAGTAAGAACTGACTTTTTTTTTTTTTTTTTTCATGTACTTAGAATGGTATAAAAAAGCTTGGGAAAAATAAACTTGCTTCAACGCTTGCTGGAGTCATGCTATAGTGTTGTTCAATTGTCTTTTTTTTTTTTTTTTATTGGAAATTTTTATTGGAAAATTTTTTTTACATTTCAGATGTTCTCTCCTGACCCCATTTCCCCCTCCCTCCCGGGAACTCACTATCCCTTCCCCCCTCCTCCTGCCTCCACGTTGGTGTACCCCCTTCCACCCTCCCCTGTACCTCACCTCCCCACCCTCGAGTATCCCCCCCCCACTGTGGGACAAAATGGCGGGCCGCGGCGGTGGAGTCCCGGGCCCACGCGGCAGCAGGCCCCAGGCCCAGGCAGCGGCCTGGAACCTGCGTGGTGGAGGCTGCCTGGAGGCTTCCAGGCAGCCTGTGTCACATACCGGAGGAAGGTCCCAGGTTCCAGTGGCTGGACCCAGCAGGTCCCAATGATACGAGGAAGTCCTTGGTTCCAATGCCGGGTCCCAATGATACGAGGAAGTCCTTGGTTCCAAAAGGGTTTATCGTCATGGCGGATGGTAAATGGATCTGGATGTATCCCCCCCAAACTCAGGCAGACCTGGGTTAAGTAGGGAGGGAGGAAGGGGAGGTTCTGGGGAGGAATGGTTAATTGGCTCCGCCCTCTGACCTTCATTAGTATGTAAATCTCTAGGGCCTGAGGCCTGTAGCTACACCCTCTACCTGTGCACTTTGGGAGGGGCTGTAATGGCCTACGTGACTGAACAATGTGGGTCTATGGAGATTAGACTGCTTGTTAGGACCCTGAGTTCTGGGGACGTAGCCGAACTCCTGCCGTTCTCCTTGGAGTCTCGGGGTTCTAGGCCCATGCCCAGCCAAGAACCAGAATACCCTTACGCAGTCCCACACCCCACGACGTCCAGCCTTCATGGGACCAAGGATCTCTTCTCCTACTTATATATAGCTCCCTTGCATATATAGCTGGAGCCATGGGTCCCTCCCTAAGCGCTCCCAGGCTGGTGTTTAGACCCTGGGGGCTCTGGTTGGTTGGGATTGTTGCTTTCCTCATGGTGTCTCGAATCCTCTCAACTCCTTCAGCCTTCACTCTATCTTCTCCATTGGGAACCCCATGATCAGTTTAATGGTTAGCTGTGAGCATCTGCCTCTGAGTATGTCAGACTCTTGCAGACCTCTAAGGAGACAGCTATATCAGGCTCCTGTCAGCGTGTACATCCTGACATCCACATCAACCTCTACCTTTGGTGACTGTACATAGGGTGGATATCCAGGTGGAATAGTCTGTAGACGGTCCCTCCTTCAGTTTCGGTCCTGCACTGTGTCTCCATATTTGCACCCTTGAGTATTTTGTTACTCCTAAGAAGGACTTCATGAGCTTTATGTGGTCTGTGAGTTGAATCTTGGGTATTTCAGGCTTCTGGGCTAAAATCCAATAATCAGTGAGTGAATACCATGTATGTTCTTTTGTGATTGGGTTACTTCACTCAGGATGATATTTTCTAGTTCCATCCATTTATATAAGAATTTATCAAATTCATTGTTTTTAATAGCTGAGTAATATTCCATTGTATAAATATACCACATTTTTTGTATCCATTCCTCTTTTCGTTCTTTAATTATCACTCCTCCTTAAGACCTTGTTGACTAACTGAGCGGCTGGTCACTGCACTTTGAAATTTAGCACTTCATAGTATGGTATTTTATCCTCACTCTCCATGTCATAGAACTGGAGTTCCAGAGGTTAAAATTCTTACATCAATTCCCTAGCTAATAGCTGACAAAACCATATTCTGATTAACTGACTGATGTCAACATTTCTCATCAGAATGTACATCAATCTAACTTCTTAGAGCCTCAAGATATTCATTGGTAATTTAGGAAAAGACCATGGAAAGTACCAAATGCAATTGTCTTACATGATGGTATTTACTTCTCTCAACATAACATTAACCAAAGGTAAATTGTAGTTATTTGCATATAAATAAAATTACCATTACCAGACAAATATAAGAATTTATTATGCAAACACAACATATATATTCTTACTAGTTTCAGAAAGTATTGAAGTCATCATAAAAAACATACAAACCAATTAAATGGAGTAAATATAGAGTAAGATGGTAAGCAATAAGACAATGAATAAAATAAATAAGAAGTAGTGGATTTAGATTGGGTGATATAAACAGAAAAATAAAACAAAACCCTGATACTAAAACCATGCAGTTTTACTATGTAGTCTTTGCTCACAGTTGTTATTGGAGTGCATTTTTTGTGTAAAGCACATAATGCTCTCATAGAGTTCAAATTTTTGCTGCAAAGAACAACAATCCTATAGTGTCTAAAATATCTATGAACAATCTTTATAAGTACTATATTGTTATTACTCATATGAAAATTTAGTGGTTATAAATAAAATGTTGGTCAAGCAAATCTTAAATTAGTCAAGTTTAATAGAATTCAAATGGTCAACCCCAATCAGAAGGCATGTTAATTATAGCATGCAGATTGGAGGATCACGCACAAGTTTCCTGAAAGTTTTCTAGCTCGATGGGATGACAACATGAGTCTCCACATAAATAGCCTCAATTGTTTGCTCAAAGGTGTTCTTTTACCTCTCCAATGCAAATAGCTATTGTTTGCTTACAAAGGTGGTATTGGTACTTACAATGCTTAAATGATGAGTTATACAGACACAAGTATATGGGTATAAGAGAAAGCCTACTAGGGATCTGCTGAGAATATGTATTAGCAAACTACCTTATAGCCTGGACATAAGAGAGGTAAGACCCAAAGACAAGTCCAGAATTAGATTCCATATCATTAAGCCATCAAGGAATATGGTTTACAACCAAGTTCAGGAGGGCAACCAAGACCATTGGCAATAGGATGTAATATTGTGTGTGTTTGGGTTTGGGGATAGAGTCTATGGAATTTTACTGTCCAACAACTGAGTTACCTCATTCATGGTACTGGTTTTCTGTTACTCTGAGGTGTTTAGTAGGGACATTTTTGTCCCAATGCAAGGCAACTCAATTTAAACTCCTTTTGTTGTGGTGTGTGTGTGTGTGTGTGTGTGTATTGTGTATGTTTATACTAATATATTCACATTCTTGTAACCTTGCCTTTTCTGATTTGGCTTTGACCAACTGTCTTCTGTTTAACCTAAGAAATAATTAAAAGAACTGAACCATTTATTACCCCACTTCTTTTCACATAGTTGTAGATGACAACATAGGGTGACTTTGATAAAGATTGTCTTGAAGAAATTTCTGAATTATTTTAGGAGTTGTTGTACTTCTTTAGAGCACACAGTGAAAGGATTTTTGTTAAAGCAAATACATAAAAATGTTTTCACTGAAGCAGACACAGTTTGAAAGGATGTTTTGCAATAGCAGACATGTGAAAAGATGTGTGATGTTTGAGAAAAAAATAAATATGACCTTGATGACAGTGGGAACTAGATAATTGGTTTGCCAGTATTTTCTGTTACAACATCCCTTTATTATTTTTTTTAAGATTTATTTATTTTATTTATATGATCACTACTGTAGCTGTCTTCAGACACACCAGAAGAGGGCATCAGATCCCATTACAGATGGTTACAAGCCACAGTATGGTTCTGGGAATTGAAATCAGGACCTCTGGAAGAGCAGTCAGTGCTCTTAAAAGACCACCCCAGTAGATAGACATGGCCCCCAGTTGAGGGATGGGTCCACCCACCCATTTCGAAATTTTTAACCCAGAATTGCTCCTGTCAAAGGAAACACAGGGACAAAAAATGGAGCAGAGACTGAAGGAAAGACCATTCAGAGACTGCCCCACCTTGGGATCCATTCCATCTGCAAACACCAAACCCTGACACTATTGCTGATGCCAAGATGCATTCTACACAGGAGCCTAGTATGGTGTCCTCTGAGAGGCTCCTCCAGCATCTAAGACAGATGCAGATACTCACAGCCAACCATCGGACTGAGACCAGGAACCCCAATGGAAGAGTTAGGGGAAGGGCTGAAGGAGCTGAAGAGGACTGCAACCACATAGAAAGAACAACAATATCAACTAACCAACCCCCCTCCCACTGAGCTCCCAGGGACTAAACTATCAACCAAAATGTATACATGGATAGGTCCATGGCTCCAGCTATATATGTAGCAGAGGATGGCCTTATCTGGCATCAATGGGAGGGGAGGCTGTTGGTCCTGTGGATGCTTGTTGTCCCAGAGTAGGGGGATGCTAAAGGGGTGTCAGAAGTGGGTGCGTGGGTGGGGAGCACTCTCTTAGAGGAAAAGGGGAGGAGTATGGGATGGGATTTGTGGAGGAGAGACTGGGAAGGGAGGGCAACATTTGAAAAGTAAATAAATAAAATAACCAATTAATAAAACAAATAAACAAATAGAGAGAGAGAGAGAGAGAGAGAGAGAGAGAGAGAAAGAGAGAAGTGAGATTGTTGCTTTACTTACTTCCTAGTGTTTGCTGATGACACACATATATTGGTTCACCTTACATTGTATTGTTGACTTTATTTATGGTGACTTCATAGAGAGAAACTCTCCAAAGAACTTCTCTGTGAGGTTCCTGCAGTTTCTTGTGGCTTCTTGCCACTTCAGTGGACTCGGGGCTGATTGGCAAGCCTCGCATATTTTGTCTAGATTGAACCGCCCTTGCTGATTCATGTGTGATATCTGCCACAATGGACTGGACTGCAACTGCAGATTCATGTTTAGTGCTTTGCTAGTAGACTGAACTGCTGATGTCCTGACAATAAAGTTTGGAATTACCCCCCAAAGAACTATGTCTAAACAGATCTACTTCCCTGTATCCTAAGAACCTTTGTTTTCTACTACTTCTGGTGGATGGTGGGCTAGAAGGGAGGTTAAACCCTTATTAAAGTGGGCTGTGAAAAATACATGCCTATGTAGTGCCAGAGAAATGTTAGTGATCCCCCAAAACAGACAGAAGTCGCTCTGATGTAACTCACAGCAGGATCTTTATTCTATTTGAGCTAGCTCACCTCCCCTCCCCCTCAAAGCATCACCATAAGCAGGATGGTTTTGGTGGTGGGGGAGCCCCCAAATATCTATCAGGGCAAGGTTTTATAGTAAGCAGCAAGTGGGGGATAAGTGTGCAAGCATCTAATTGTAAAGCTGCTTTCCAATTTACCATATTTGGCTGGGAGTCATAACATAAACTTAATTTCTGGTCCCGTTGCATTGGTGGTCATTACCAAGGGGTGGGCTTGTAACCTGGGGGGGAGAGGGTGCAGTTTGTTTGAAGGAATAACCTGGAGATGCTGGTCTTGTTGAGGATTAGCCTAGAGACTAGAGCTAGGCTCTGGATTTTTGTTGGAGGGCAACTTGGAAACTAATGCTAGGTAACAGCCTCTTAGTTTACTTGAGTTCAAACTTAGGCCAGTTTCTCTAAAATGGAGTCTGAACTTAAAATATTTGGCCTCCTGCCTACATCTGTACTTTTCTAATATGATTGTCTTCCTCATCTAATATGGATCCATAATCTCACAGATAAAGATAGACAACAAAGGCGGCATATAATCATCCTTCACTAAAATATTTGAACAAAAAGTCTTTCGTCATCTTCCTTGGTGGCACACAATTTCATCATTTACCATGACCAGAAGGAGGCCAAGTATCTTTATGACTCCACTGTACTATAAAGCTTGCATTATCTGGGTATCAAACATTGAATCTGTATCCTAACTTCCCTCACCATCCAATATCATGAAGGAGAAAGTAATCATATTTTGTTGTCCTACAGACAAGTATTCTACCTCAGCAAGATCAGTCTCAATTGTATGTCTTACCACCCACTGCAGGGTCATGCAATGTCTTCTACTCAACTTATCTTTGGTTCTGGTTGTGGTTGTTTGGGTATGATTATATTATGTGAATTTTCCCCAGGACACAAAAATGGCTAGTTCATTTCAGATAAGGTACAGACATCAGACAGGAAAAATTGTTCCACCCAAGTCTACCTTAGGAAGACAATGAGTTTACTAGGGTTATTCAAGGAGCATAGGTAAGCAATTTAGGAGCACAGGTGATTTAAGTGAACTGCATTACCCCATCCTGGGTGATAACTTAAGACAGCTACATCCATGAAGCTCCTTGCTTAATTTATAGGCAGTTTCGACAGCCTTAGAGTCCTATCTCCACAGCAATTGCTTGCTACTTCCATTAACTTTGGAACTGTGAATTTTACAACATTCATAAACTCCCTGAGTGTCCCAAGATTCATTAGCTTCTTGAGTCCTGAGTCTTCCTCCTCCCTCTTCTCTCTATCCTGTAAAAGACAGTATTTTAATTAGTTAAACAGATGGAACTGCTGGCATGTGCCACCATACCTAGCAATGAATTTAACATTTTTGTTCAGTTCTATGAGTTCTTCAAAAAAATGAAATGTGTAGTTACTCTCACATACGGTTTGAAGATGGTTTGGTAACTATACCACATTTGAAATAGGCTTTGGATGTAATAATATCTTTTTGAAATTAGATCCTGACATTGGGGAAAGATATGGATGGAATTCAGAGGAGGGGAAAGGGTACTTAGGCTCAAAACATTACTTGTTCCAAAATATCACTGCAGAGCGAGGCCAAATGAAAAAGAAGAAGGAATAGATGAGTCTGATTTGAGGGGCATTAAAGTAGAGCAATGCAAATTCAGCTTAGGAGAAGAGCTTTGGTCTAGCATAATAGGCTTTTGGGATTTTATTCCTAGCACCACAACAAATAAGTAAGTAAATATTAAGCAATCAAATAGCAAGAAACACAACATGCACAGACATGGACATTGACTTACATATGTGCAACAGAGACAAACACACATGCAGTTTGTACTCCTGACACACATTCACTCATGTACCTGCACATGTACACACACACACACACACACACCACACACCCACCCCAGTTATTTGAGCTATGTGATTAAGCCAAGTATGTGTGTGATTTTTCCTTTGTTTTAGGTACACATACTGTATAGTTTTAGATTGTCCAAAGCTTCATATGAGACTTTCTAGCATAAATGTAAAAGACTTATCCAGAGGAAAACAGTAAGAGGACATGAAAAATTAGACACTTGGCTATGGGAGTGGTAGGATGAGAGTCAATATAGCACAAGTAGTGGCCATAATAGTAGAGTTGGGCAGACTCTACTAACTCTTATTACAACACAAATGACATTTACCAACTTCTGCAGAGCTATATCCACCCTACCAGACACAGGAATGCAGTCACTGAAGCTTCTAGGCCCCCAGAGAGAACCAAGATTGCCTTTGCCAGGCTAAGTGGATCATGGGAGCCCTGAAAAGCAATGCTAACTTAGAATAGTGGTCAAGGAGACAGGAAGAAGAATCCAAAGGTACCAACCATTTGAAGGTTTGTTTTGTTAATCTTTGCTCAAAAATGCTTAAACGAAACAGCAAAAATCACATTACTAACGTATTCTTTTCTATAGAGATGGGACTTTCTCTGATGGGGCTGTATCAGCATAATCCCAGGACCCCTGGAAACTCAGGGTTGTTTGTGTTTGTATATGTATGAGTATGTGTATATGTGTATGTGTTATATATATGTGTGTGTGGTGTATGGTTTGTGTGTGTGTGTCTATCTGCTTGTCTGTGTGTCTGTGTGTGGATTGTGGAGGTGTGGATTGTGGTCTATCAGCTTTACAACTGGGAAGGACTATTGATTTTTCTGTCCTTTTAGAATTAGCCCTTACAATCAGAGCACAGGTTATCCAGAATTAAGTTTCCTGGTCAGTTCCAGCCAATATTGCAGTCTTTTGCCCAAATGTGTGGTGTTTTCAGTGATAGGGTCTTCATTCAAGTTCTGAAAGCCAACCATGGGCAATGGCAATAAACTACATTGTTTGGGGAGTCTTTCTTGGTTCTCCTGAACAACCACGCAAAAGGGTGTTCTCTCTGCCTGGAGCTGGGGTTTTGTTAGGTGGTCTATGGCTCTTGGGAGGGGCTTTGTCATCCTCTGTGAAAACTCCTGTAAACTATGCATTTTCCCACATTTCTTTCATAATACCTATATTCTAATATACTCCCTTTGAGCTACTTCTAATAGCCTTCCCATGGTCTCTTTCTATTTTCCTGGCTCCAGAAATTACTGCAGGATCCACAAATAAGAGAATATTTGCCTTGTGTTTCTGGTAGCCTCACACAATATAAGGTTTTTCGGTTGCATACATTTGCCTAGAATTTTCATGAGAATTATTTAAAGCTGAATAAAGTTTCATTGTGTGGTATATATATATGTGCCACATTATTCATTAATCAGTTGAGAGACTTTAGGTTGTTTGTATTTCTCTATTGTGAAGACAGTGGCAATGAAGATGACTGAGAAAGTTTGCCTGTAGTTAGGTATTGAGCCCATTGGGTAAAAGCCAGAGTGAGTTAGCTGGATAATTTAGTAGACCTATTTTTAGCTTTGTAAATAATTCTCCATATATATTTCCACAGTGGCTGCACAGTTTGGACTTCCACTAACAGTGAATAAGTGTTTCACATTTCCCCATACTCGACAATATTTGTTGTCAGCTGTTTTCTCGATCTTAGCCATGTTGACTGAGGTGAGATTAAATCGTCGAGTAGTATTAATTTGCCTTTCTCTACTCGGCATGGATGCTGAACGAACACCTTTTAAAAAATAGATTTCCCCTCAGTTTTTATTTCTGCCTTCGAGAGCTCTATTATTTAATTCAGTCATTTGTTTTCTTGATTCTTTGTTTTTGAGTTTTCTTTGTGGGTTCTGAATATTTAATACTCTATTGGATGGGCAGCTGAAGAAGATTCTCTCCCATTCGTGGCATTCTTCACTTGATTGTTTTCTTTTTAGTTTAATGAGATCCCACTTGTTGGTTCTTGGCCTTAATTCCTGAGCAAATGTAGTTCTCTGTCCTATTGTAAAATCCTCTCACATACAAGCTTCTCAACAACTCCCACTTCTCTCCCTTTTCTTACTCTTTTTCCTTCTCTGAACTCTCAGTCTTCCCTCCTTCTTCCCTCACACCTCCCTCCTCCCTTCCTCCTTCTGCAGCTGAAAGCGAGAAATGAGGCTTCAGGTGAGAGTGGATCTTTTCCCAGTTCCAAGAGCTACAAATTATAGCCTTGTGCCCTAAAGTTCCAGGTTTCCTTTCAGCCCAAAACTGAGTGGTCATTCATGGAGCCCAAAGCTCCATGAATAGAAGAGGGAACTCCATGGCCTTGTGGATTCATTCACTGCTTAGAAGACGGTGTTAAATGAGACAGGTCCCTGAACATGTGGAGAGGAGTGGATGCTTTCTGCCTGTGGGGCATCCTGGTAGCTTAGATCACCCCCCATGAATATGATCATGATCCTCATGTCCCTACTCCACTAAGAGGACTGGATGGTCCTTGCAAGAAGTACATTGATCCCTGATTTTGGAGTCCCTATTCCCCCAGGATATGTCCTAAAACACCTGGAGAAAATCACTTGTCTAGCACATTTAAGATTATTACATGAAAAGAACTGAAAATACCATTTTTACGGATAAGGAAAATTTGTACAGACTCGAGCCTGGTCTTTAATTTACAATAAATAATCTTAGCCACACAGTAAAATAAAATTGATGACTGGCTGACAGCTAATCTCTCCCAAGAAACAACAGATGCACTTAAAATGAAGATATATTTCACAGCAGTTTCTTACCTTCCCCCCACACTAAAAAGGAAGCACTTGTAGTTGATTGAATAATACATTATAATGATTAAGTTGTTAGTTTCAAATATGTTGTTAAGAATTTATGAGACAACATGGTCTCTGAGGAGCCTTGTGAGGAGCTGGAATGATGCTAACATTGAGATAGAAGCTGGAAGCCCTGGATGCTGCTGGTGTTTAGAATGGGAACACCCTGAGTGGCTTCCCAGGATGGGAATGGGCAGGTATTACTGTGATGATGGACCTGGATCTCAGGGCAAATCCTGAGCACAGCATGAGAAAGAGCAGTAGTTCTACAGCATCTTTCAGTCAAAACAAACTTCAAAAGCCACAGTCACAGATGGCAGCTATGGGAATCTGGATCAGACTGTGAGGTGAAGGCCTCCTCTCCCTACACCTGAATGTAGCCAAGTGGCTCTTAGAGGATGGTCAATGTGAGTGTCTGTGATCATGGCCTGGACTGTGAAATCTGCCTGAGAAGAGTGTATATTCGATGATATTAGAAGATGAAACTAAATGTGCAGCTTGGTGTTCATGTGGTCCTAAACAACTGGAGTTTGGGGTGGGGGCTACCCCAAAAGCTGTTGCCTATATATCAGATATGTTCTTTTATTTGGGCTGCCTTATCTGGCCTCAGTGGGAGAGGATGCACCTAGTCTGGCAGACTTGATGTGCCAGGGTAGAGGGGATACCCAGAGAGCTCCCACCCACTCAGAGGAGAGGGGGAGGGAAAGATGGGGGGAAGGATTGTATAAGGGGGTGACTGGGAGGGAGGCAGTAAGTGGGATATAAAGTAAGTAAAAATTTAATTAATTATTTATTTTTTAAAAAGAAGATGCTACTGAAAGTACATTGAGTGGGAGATATTCTCCACCAGACCAGTCATCTCTGTTGCCATGATTCAATTTCATGTGGGGAAATTAAGTGTTTTCTCTGATCCACTTTGAAAGCTAGAGAAAAGGAATGCTGATAGGGTACTGTGCAGGATGAAGTCAGGATAAGGCAGATATTTCAAGTCACACACTCAGGCAGAAACAGTAAATTCTTTCTTCCTTTCTTTTTTGGTTCTTTCTTTCTTTTGTTCCTTTTTTTCTCTCTGGGCCTCAAAAGGTTGTGTGATGCTATCTATACTCGGGAAGCTTTGCATGTTTCAGTCTGTCAGTTAAAAGTTTCATTTCATCTAGAAATTCATGGACAACCAGGATTAGCCAGGAGATGATAATGAGCTAGCTCAGATTTCTCATCTGTAGGCTAAGATTTAATATTTTGAAAGCCAAGAAGTTTTATGTTATGGAAGATTACTTCTTGGCAGCAAAGTAAATCTTCAATAACTTGAAATGAGAGAAGACAAAGTGGACACTATGATTGTAGCATCAAAAACCACAGATGTCTTCATGATTGTAGCATCAAGAACCGTAGATGTCTTCATGATTGTAGCGTCAAGAACATACAGTTATTGCTATGACTGTAGCACTGAGAACATACAATTATTGCTATAACTATAGCATCAAGAACATCAACACTTTTTCTTTTTTGTACTTGTTCCCTGTTCAGAAAATCACTGAGTACTTTGTCTTGCTTGCTGCCTAGTGTCATCTTTGATTCATGTAAATAAGGACATGTAGTCAACTGGGGAGACACATCAGACTCTATAAATGTAGGACAGTAGCATAGAACGCTAGTAGCTGATGGATTCATCCTTCTAAATTAGGGGAGAAGGAAACAGAGACTCTAAGAAGTTAGGTAACTCTTGTCTAAGCACATGAGCCAAGCTGCCTGTGGAGAACTTCATATACCTTAATGCAGATATCAAAGAATTGCTTGTACTTCAAACTTCCTGTGTAGCCAAGGTGTTGATCTTTACCTTTATGCCCTAGCTTCCCACATGCCCACATGCCCACATGCCCACATGCCCACATGCCCACATGCCCACATGCCCACATGCTGGAATTATAGATGAATGCCTCTATGCTGGATGATGCCAGACAGTTTTAACTGTTATTATAAAGCATACTGATTTTGAGTTAAGTACTTTAAATATAACATATATTTATCTATTTTCATTGCAAAACCTAGTCTTGTGAAAAATAGAGAAGGAAAAATATCACCAAAATTAGACATGCTGCTACAATCACTTTTTAATATATTTTATCAGAGATATTCATAGAGAGATTATGCATGTCCTGTGACACGATTACAATGAAAATACATTCAGAAGGCTGTCACTGTCATGCACAAACTCTAGTTACACTCATAAAACTTAGAGAGCCAGGGGAAGGCGTTCTGATTGCTTTAATTCCGCACTTGGGAGGCAGAGTCAGGCAGATTTCTGAGTTCAGACCAGCGGTACAGAGTGATCAGGAAAAGCCAAGGCTACACAAGAAAAACCCTCGAAAAACCAAAAAAAAAAAATAAAAAAAAAACCATGGATAATGAATGCCATTTAATTAATCTAGGGACTACAAAATATTAATTTAATTTGAACTTAAATATACTGCTGAACACACTTATATGAATATCAGATTTACATAGACTCAGATGATTTATGCAGATGTATTCCAGTACTTTTTTTCATGTTTCTCTTATTTTCTTCTTTCACTTAAAATTCTTTATTTTAGCCTATCTGACTTTATAATTTTGAATTTACCTTTTACTATACTGCATTTTTATGTACTGGTGCTAGCCTTTTGAAATGAATTTTAAGTATATCTTAGGAAGGTTTTTCCAAGACGAGATTCTAAGCAAATAAATATGTTTCCGCATCAAGTCCAAAATTAGGATTAGGTTTACTGGTTTAAGTCATCATTAGAGGATAGAATCCTTAAAGCGATGACCTAAACATTGCAGGATTATGAAATCACCTTGTGGGTTCCTGTCCTACTGTGAAATTCTCTAGTTTTTCTTGGGCTTTTTTTTTGGATTTTGCAATTCAATCATTGTTATTGCCAAGAATTTTCATGACACTTTATTTCAGAAGTTAACTTACACTAACTACTTTGTGCAGGCTTGTTGGTTTCAACTGACAGGCTAGAGTTATCAAGAAAAATGTCTCAGTTGAGGAATGCCTTATAGATCCTAAGGCATTTTTCAAGGGGAGAATTTTCTCAATTGATCAAGGGGGAGGGCCCAGACCGTTGTGGGGATACCATTTATGGCTGGTGGTCGTGGGTTCTATGTAAGATAGGTTCAAGTGAGCAAGCAGGGGAAGAGCCAGTAAGCAGACCCTACAGCCCTCAGCCACTCTTGCCTCCAGCCTCCACCCTGTGTGGTTCCTGTCCTGACTTCCTTTGGATTGACAGGAATAGGAATGTAAACTGAATAAACCCTTTCACCCATCTTGCCATCCTGCATCTGTATGTTTTGATGCAGGAATACAAATCCTGACTAAAGCATATACTCTAAATACTGAGTGAAACTATTCCCTCCTTTTAAATAAGGGATGAAATATTTTCATGCGTAATAGAATATAATTTATTTATAACTGAAGAAGTTCTCACAGCTCCTGAAATGTTTTTCATTTCCTTATGTTTACTTTAAGAGTGAATTCTCATTATCATAATCTCATTATATAGTTTTTAATGTATGCTTTCTGTGATGTAGTCAGACATAAAAAAGAGCATTTCTTCCACTTATTTTGTATTTAATCTTTTCTTTTAAAATAGTTTTTCTAAATTAATTTGAATCATTTTTCCCTTTGCAATAAAATAGGTTACTGGTATATATTTCTAAGGATTTTTATTTTTATTGCACAAATTTTGATGTTTTAATAGCATTAAATTAAAAATTATTTCTAATTTTATGTTTTATTTTTAAAAGTATAGCACATACATACTTACACATTGATTCTAATGTCAACCTCATTATTTTATTTGCCATCATTCTTCTTATATTTTTTATAAAGCATTTCTATAGGATTACACAAATGTGTGACATATTTGGCAATGTTACCTGTACCTAGTGTAACAGTGACATGAATGTTCTCTGATCAAGTGCTTTATAATTGAATTGTCTTCTGTTACATAAGACAGAACTCATGCCTGGTATTGGTAAGTGAGCTAAAGTCCTATAACTGACTAGATATAGACCTTAGGAGAGAGACTAAAACTGTTATTATGCTAAAAGGATATAAAATTAAGCTGTTCCCTAAGTTCTTATCTTTATACTCATAGTAGTGTAACTTCATCAGAGACATTTGTTTTGGCAATAGATACAGAGATCCCCAACTGGTCAACTTGCAGAGAATAAGAAATTGTGGGGTGCTCAGTTCTAAATGAAACATCTATGTCAAGCTCACAATCCTCAGAGAGAATCTCACAGAGTGGACAGAAAGAATATTAAAGCCTAAAGTAGTAGACATCTATGGTGAAATTTATTTAGCTGACATAATAGGACCACTGAATGCATGAACTCACAGTAGATACGATTCCATTTACAAAATCTGCACAAGATCAAGATAGCTAAAATCCAGTATGGATGGTGGAGGAACTCTCAAGGTCCCATTCATAGCTCAGAATCTATTAGCAATTGATGAGAAGAGAGAGTAATTTTTTTTCAGGGATTTGTGTATATGTGTGTGTGTGTGTATGGTGTGTGTAGATGATCCTACACATACAGAGAAAGAGAGACAGAGACAGAGACAGAGAGACAGACAGAGAAGAGATCACATATAGTTACATGGGGAAATAGGGAGATAGAGGAGAAGAACTTAAGGAGAGAGAATGAGGGGGTTGGGTTTGATCACACATTTATATGCATGTATAAAGTTTCCAAACAATAAAATATTGTGACATTTTAAAATAGGAAGAGTCTGTTTTGTTGTTTCACAATCTGTTATTGCACAAATCAAGGCTTCCAGATGGCACTATGGAGTAAATTCAACACCCAGCATAGCTCTATCCTAATGAGGCCACAGCCTCTGGCTCTCTCACTCTTTAACAGTGACTGGCAGTTCCTGGAGCCTCTCTACAATCTCACTATAGAATTTTCCTTTCATCTCATCCCTGACCTCATTGTGTCTGTGTACTAGATGTAGAGAAAATTCTTATGCTTACTCTCTCAACACAATGCTTCTAAATGCTTTGTTGATTCCTAAGTATTCCCTAAGCATAAATTTGTATTTCATTTCATTAAACAAAACCCACATTCAAATGGATTTAAGATAATCCCTTATCTATCTTAAATTTCCCAAGAGACTGCAGTTGCTGCTACCCTGAAGAATTATATTTGTTTGTGTTGCTTTTTTATTAAAGCTTTATTATACAAATACACATGCATACATATGTATATATAATATAAATATTATGAATAAACACGTATATGTATGCACATCTATGATTTTTGGCCAGGTTTTTACCCTCTCCCCCGAATTAACCTCCCTCATTCTTCTCCCTCTCCAATGAAAGTCTTCTTGTTCTCAACAATTGCACATGTTACATTCATGTCTTTTTTATTTGTGTATTTGACCCACTAAAATAAGCAGGATCTCTTGTATTATTGTAGACTTAAGTGGTGATAGGTTGGGGACAAGGTTAAAAACATCAGGAAAGGGAAAGGGCTAATCAAAATTAAGGTTGTTTTAATTTTGAGACAGCACTAGATGGTTATGTTCTGCCATGGCCTCCAGCATGATGGGATTATGAATGTGTACCACCATGTCTAACTTACCTATTGACTTTTAGACCACCATCTTTCAGACATACCTTGATACTCACATACTAACCTGAATGATACCTTAAACAATTTTATTTTGCTGTCGAATTGTCAAGTATTCTTAATTTTAAACCTTTTCTGGGAGTCACTAGAATAAGAGAAAAATCCCTGAGTAAGATATCTCAGTCCCAAAAGGACATGCATGGTACATACTCACTAATACTACTACTATACTATATAATAATATATTAGCCAAAAACATACGGAATACCCAGGATACAATGCAGAAATCAAGAAGGCTAACAAGCCAAAGAGCCTAGTGAGGATGCTTCAATCCCATTTGGGAGAGAGAAGAAAGCAGGGGGTAAAGGGAGGGAGGGAACTGGATGGGAGAAAGGAGGGGGAGGGACAGAGGAAAAGGGGAATATGATCAGGTATTTGGGGAAAGACCAGAAGTGAAAAAGCCCAAAGGCCAGAAGAATGAATGGAAATATACAACCTCAGGAGGTGGGAGGTTGGGGATCCTCTAGAATGTACCAGAGACCTGGGAGGTAAGAGAATCTCAAGACTGAAAGGGAGAGACCTTAGATGAAATGCCTACAGTGGAAAGAGGGAACTTGAGAATTCACCTCCAGTAGAAAGACCCAGCACCAAGTGGAGTAATGGGGTTGCCATCCTATAGTAAAATACTCTGACCCAGAATTGTTTCTGTGTAAAAGAACTGCAGAGACAAAAATGAAGAAGAGATTGAGGGAATGGAGTACAGTGAATGGTCCAAATTGGGACCCATCTCAAGGGAGGCTCCAAAACCTGACACTATTACTGATGCTATGATGTACTTACAGACAGGAGCCTAGCATGGCTGCCTTCCCAGCAGCCCAACAAGCAGCTGACTGAGACAGAAGCAGATACTTACACTCAACGATGGTCTGAAGTTGGGGGACCCTTGTGGTTGAATTAGGGAAAGGCTAGAAGACGTTGAGGATGAGGGTGACCCCATAGAAATACCAACGATCTCAACAAACTTGGACTCCCAAGATCTCTCAGACACTGAGCCACCAACTAGGCAGATACACAGCTGATCAGAGGCCCCCAACAAACATATACAGCAGAGGACTGCCTGGTCTGGCCTTAGTGAAAAAGATAAACCTAATCCTCAAGAGACTTGAGGCCCGAGGGAGGCCTTGTGGGATGTGGAGGTTGTGGGAGTGGGGACATCGTCTTGGAGGCGGAGGAGGAATGAGATGAGGAACTGTCAGAGGGCAGAACTGGATGGGATAATGACTGCACTGTAAAAAAAAAAAAGATTAAAGATAAAAAAAAAAAAAAGAACCAAATAAAAGAAATGCATAAAAAGAATGTAAACATAAAAGTAAAACATCAAGCATTGGACCCTGAGCGTCCAGAAATACGTGTTGAAAATTAATCTTGTGTTTGTATTTTATTCTATAGTTTAATCTCTTTTTATTTGAGCTTTATTATGCATGGCTAAAATAGAAGTGTTTACAATTTAAGCATTATTCCTGGAGACTTTATTGTTTAGATATATCTGTTTATCACATACTGATCTAAAATTTTTCATTTTATCCAGACAATAAACTTTGCTAACCTTTATTTTACTACATAAAAAGATTTCTCATCTCTTTGTCCACTGATAATGTTTTCCTTGATCCTTCACCAGCCTAACCCCAAAGCTTCTAATATCTTCAAGACACCCTTCCAATTTCTAACCTTGATCTGATTTAAAGTCACTTTCATATATCTTAGCTTGTGAAACTGCAAACAGATGTGAAATTCTAGTCTCATAATTCTTGTGGAATCATAAATTATTCTGCTGTTTCTTCACTTGAAATAAATATCTTATTTTGTTAACATTTCTGAAGGACAAGAGTTTGGAGGGGCTCAGCTGGATGTTACTAGAGAATGTTCAAGGGTGTAAAGCCATCTTAGAGCTGCTAGAGGCAAGCGATATCAGAGTTAATGAGAAAATGACCACTGTTCCATGGGTAATTAGCTCTCTCTTTGGGATGACCATGAGACAGCTCTGGCCAGATATTCATTGAAGCTGTTGACTTGACTCTATCCACAGGTATGTTTTATATCTCAGGACTTTGAGAAATATGTGATTGGTTTGTGTCTAAATACCTCTTAGGCTTGGACATTGCACTAAAGGTCAGGTCAGCTCTTTCTGTGGCATCTTATCAACTCGTAGAGCATAGATAGGAAGTTATGATGCTGGAACTGCCACAGGATCCAGTTCTTTTCCTCATTCCAACATTAGGCATGTCGTCTATTCATCCATGCCCTTCATGTTGCCTTAACCCCTCCTCCTAAATATGGATGACCCTTTCTAGGATGAGCTTAGACTTTTATCATCTGTAAGAATGGTCTCCAATCTTTAAATGCTATTGATTTCTCTCTTTAGACAAACACATGACCATAGACTTATGAAAATTACAGTGCCTGACTACCTAAAAATGGAAGTTAAAAGTGAGAATTCTTTTAAATTATTATAATTATAACAAATTAATATTAATATATTATCTTTATTGCCACACAGATAAGTAATCCTGTGAACCAGAGATGAAGAAAGAAAAACACATTTTTTTTTTTTTTACTCACATATGTTGCTAAGATCTGAGTTTAACTGTGATTAGCCACTGGTGTGTAACCTAAGGTAAATTAGTTAATCTTCATTAATGGTGCTATGGAAACCTGCTCTATCCTATGTGAATTTCTGCTCATCCTATTCTGTGAAGCTTTTGAGGATTAAATGAAGTAGCAATAGCTTGTGCACAGTTTTTAGAGCCAAAAACTGGTCAGCAAATTCTTTATATTTTGAGTATTAAATTATTGACAGGGTTAAAATAAATTGTAGTGTTAGACTTCCTGGGGCAATAGCAACTCTCAATGGAACTCCCAGTGAAGGTAAACAGAACTCAGCCCTTTGAGAACATACTCACTCTTCTGTGGCCTTGGTGGAGAGCATGATGCAGACATGGTCCCTGGAGACATTTTCTGAGTCCTGCATGATTGCGTTCCCCTTCCTTGGAACAGTACTCTGGAAGTGCTTTATGATCCAGAGCCCAGACTCAGCTTCTCTCTCAGGGTCCCCCAGCAGCTTTTCTATGGGGAGTTCTGGGCTCCTGCCAGGCATGAATAGGGATCCCTTGTAGGCAAGAAATTTCAGAGTTGGTGAGAAAGTGACCACCAGTTTCTTCCTTATCCTAGAAATTCCACAGATACAAAGTGGGTATTAGCAACTGTTTCTCATACTTTCTAAACTGTCAGTAGGTGGGAAAATATCCAAGGATGCTAAATCCATGTGATAGTACTTATTGATCTGGAAGAATGCTTGGATTTATGGGACATATGATCCTGGGTAATTTGAACCTTAAGGGGAACAGCTCTGTCAGATTCTGGAAGATCGATCCAGAGAACACAGGAAACACAGACAAATCTGAGCCAAGTAATTTAAGTTTTATTGTTTCCCATGTCCTCTGGGAGGCTGGGGTTAAGGGGTAGGGCAGGGGGGACTGTTCTTTTCTTTACTTGCCCACCTGCTGTTCATCTTCACATGAGAACAGCGCCATCCCAATTGGTCAGCCAAGACCTCTGAAGGCAAATGCTGGGCCAGATGGAGCCACATGCCTGTGAAACACTCCAGCAGGTTGAAGCTAGTGTCATTTTCAGGTGTCAATTCCATAGTAGTGAAACAGTTTTGATTGATAAGTGAGTATGGAAAATAAGGGTCAAGAGGAGACTTGAGAGTCACATGGTTAGATTTTAATCCATCTGGGAAGGGTCAGTAACTAGGCACCATCTTACCTTATATATAGTCAATGCTACCTGGTATGTGCAGTGGGATAAATAAAAGAAGCATACTGTAAGCCTAATCAAAGAAGCTTCTCTTTCCAACAGACTGTGATGAATCTAGACTCATGGTTTCACAAGGTCCTGAGAACAATTGTATAATGGTTCCCCAGTTCTAAGTAAGAACCACCTCTGCTGAGGTTCATAAAATTTTGCCAATGATGAAGCAGAAATAATCTAAGGTCCAGAAGGTAGGGAAAGAGGCTGCAAAATGCAATCTTCTGGGCAACATATAGCTGTTGTAATCAGAAATTCACATACCTACATATGTCTGCACTGGGTCTACACAAGAATGGACTCCATCTCTCACAGTTAACTATAAGTTACTAATAGATTGAAGGACACAGAAAGTGGTTGATTTAGTTAAGTATCTACTGGAGAACCCACCAGGCCCCAATGGATGTTCTTAATCTGTTTACCATACAGACACAGATAGCCCTAGTTAAACTAGATGGGTGACAAAGACAAATGAAAAGTATTAAATATAGGAATGACACTTATAAAGATGGGGAGAGATAGCATAGATGAATTGATAGATAAAAAGAGAGCGTATGAGAAGAGAGTAATTAGAAGGCAACATATAAGTGTATGAAATCGTCAAAGAAAAAACCTTATTTTAAACAAGAAAAGAAGAGGAAAGAAAAAGACAAAAGCCTTGTACCTATTAACAATTTGAGTTCTCCTGGAAAGGTGGCCTTCAATCCCTAAATTCTGAAATGTGTGACATGTCTTTTTCCGGACTCTACAGTACTTGGATAGTGCCCACACAGTGCTTTGATAGAGAAACTATAGACAACAAGTTGAAGCTAACTGGACAAAATTGTATACCCCAAAAGAAAATGTCAATAATTAATTTGAAATCCAAACAATTTCTAGAACAAACATGCACAATAATTGAAACCACACTACAAAGTTTTGAAGGCAAATTTGAGTGAGCAGAATAAGATTCTAGGAAAGCTGAAAAGAAAGAAATTGAATAAATAAGCAGACCAGAAAGGATAAGAATATGAAGGGAAAAAATTAAGATTTTTCATAAGACCTGTAAGAAATCATCAAGTGAACAAGAATATACAGGATTGCAGCACAATCAGATTGCAAAGAGAGGGGAGAAAGAGTACAGAAAAATATGATTGCTACAAACTTTATAAATTGGATAAACCTACATTTAAGAACACATTGAAACCAACAAATGGGCTCACAGATATCTACACTACAAAACAATAAATTGCTTAGCAACACCAATAAAGGACAAGATCTTAAAAGCATCAACAGAAACGTACGCATTACAAAGCTTTCTCAGCTTAATAGCTAACAGTTCACCAGAAATCACAGAGGAAAAAAATAAATCTAGGAAAACAAATGTAAAGGGCTCCAAAAATTAATAAACAACAGTCACCCACAACATTAAGTCCCACAAAACTATACTTCAGTAACTAAGAGGAAATGAAGATGCTGCTTGACCAAGCTCAGAGTCTGTTGCCATTAGAGTTACTCAAGGAGAAATATGGAATGGAACCTTAGGGTTCAAATAGAAGAATGCTACACAGTGAATCAAAGACACAGGAAAAGTAAAAGGCTCCAGCAGAGTGATTGTACGACAAATACAAAAGACACTATTATTATGGGATTTTTTTTTGTAACTCATATCTGATTTCCACAACTATTTAAAAAATAATAATAGCAAGAAATATTAGGGTCCATGAATCACTGAAGAATGTTACTCCAGACTCAAATAGTATGCAAAAGCAAAGAGCATTTGACAAACAAATTCCTGTATGTAGGGGCCCAATTCCATAGGGATGGAAGGACACTGACTGAATTCATAGATTAAGTTTTAAAGCCAAGAAAAGAAACATTGGGGAGGGGTAGGTGTATTGATTGGTGGGTTCAATCTCTGGGGGTCTGAGTGAGTCTAGAATTGGTTAGAGTCTTGCTTCAGGCATATTCGACTAAATATTCCTGCTTCACGCCAGGGAGGGGTATCTTTTGACCTTTTGGCCACAAGCTTGACTAGTTGTCCTTTTGCAAACTGGAGTGGGGTCCATTTTACATAAGCTTGCAGTTGTTCCAGTAACTGACTTGTCCAGTACTGGGAAGTAGAAACTCAGGCCTGAACTTTTAGTTTATAGCCTGTCATGGAGTCAGCTTGGTTCAGGCCAATTCATTTCTTTCAATAATTATAAAATATGTTAATGAGAAATAATTTATAAAGATATAAATTGTGCCAGTAGCAACAGGAACACAAACACTCACGGACACACGCACATACAAACACAACTAGGAGCAGATATTTTTAATGTTGTATGGAATTTAAAGTTGTGTCACGTCAAGCTAAATTATAAATTTAAGATATTAATTTTAATCCCAATGATAACATCTAGAATATACATATATATCATTAACACAAATGAAATTTAAAGGAAATAACATTGTTATACTAAAAATATTTTTTTATTCAAATGAGGCTACATTGGAAAAATGGGGGATAAAATATATGGCAAATAGAAAATAACCAATATAAAACTTTATTATTTTCTTGCTAGTAAGTAATTTAAAGATGAATAATTAAGTTTTCTAATTAGAAGGTAAAAAGAGCATGATGCAAGACTGGAAAGACATCTCAGTGGTTGAAACCACTTGTTGCACTTGCAGAAGACCTGCATTCAGTTCCTAACACCCACACAGAGAAGTTCACCACCTTCAGATCCAGTGTTTCTGATTCTTGCTTCTGGCTTCCTTAGACACTGTGATGGTTTGAATCATATTGGTTCAGAGAGGCATATGTATTTGGATACTTGCTCATCAGGGAATGGTACTATTGGAGAGGAATTAGAAGGTGTGACCTTGTTGGAGTAGGTATGACCTTATGGAGGGAGCATGTTACTGGGGGTGGGCTTTGAGGTTTTAAAAAGCCCATTCCAAGCCCAAAGTCTCTGTCTTCCTACTATCAGCAGATCAAGATGTAGAACCTTCAGCTCCTTCTTCAGTACCATGTCTGCCTATATGACAGCATGTTCCTGCCTTGATGACAATGAACTAAAATTCTGAAACTGTAAGGAAGCCCAGTTAAATGCTTTCCTTTATAAGAGTTGCCATGGTCATGGTATCTCTTCTCAGCAATAGTTCACTCATTAAGACAGATATCTACATCACTACAGCACACATATGGATAAACAGGTACACAAATATACACAAGAATATTTAATATTTTGTTGTAAAGAAAGCATAATAAAATTATATGTTACAAAAGATCACTTTAAGTATATAAAACATAAATACACTCAAAATGAAAGGATATAAAAAGATATGTCTTGCTAATACTATCTTAAACAGAGTTATAGCAACTATACCTTTGTAAACAATATAAATTCTAAGTACAAAGCTGTTAAGAGATGAAAAAAGATGTTTTATGTTGACAAAAGTATGGATTTATGAAGATTATGTAACAAATATACATGCCCTGAAAAACAAATCTCTGAAATACCAGACACAAAATGAAGGGAGATGTCATTTATTTAAAATAACAGTTGGAGACTTAATGGCCTCTTTTTTAATAATCAGTAGAAGATGCAGACATAAAATCCATAACTTAATAGAGACTTAAATAACACTATAAACTAAATATGTCTAGAAGAATATATAAAACTATATCTCAACAATGAAAAAATGCATACTTATTTTTTTTCCCAAACACAACACAAACACTACATCATTTTATTGGAGAGACTTGAGCCTCCACCAGTGTTAGTATCTATGGAGTGGTCCTGGAATCAATCTCTCCTGAATCCTGAGGGACAACAGTAAATTCTTCAGTCATCTCAATTTTGTTTATTGCCTTGCTTGTTTTTTGACTATTTGTGTTTATTGTCTTGCTTGTTCCTTGACTATTTGCATCTATTGTATTGCTAGTTCCTCAACCTAGAACTGACCTTAGAGCCGGGTGGTAGTGGCGGTGCACGCCTTTAATCCCAGCACCTGGGAGGCAGAGGCAGGCGGATTTCTGAGTTCGAGGCCAGCCTGGTCTACAGAGTGAGTTCCAGGACAGCCAAGGCTACACAGAGAAACCCTGTCTCATAAAACCAAAAAAAAAAAAAAAAAAAGAACTGACTTTAGTACTTATGTGTAATCAAAATGGTAAAGAAGGAAAAAGGAGGAGGGGGAATGGGATAGGGCAGGGAAATGGGGAAAGGGGATGGCATCTGAAATGTAAATAAATAAAATATTCAATAAAAAAGAGAACTTCTTTCTTTTTTCTTTTCTACTCTCCAAAGTCCTTCCAGATCTTTTCCCCATTTTTAACATCTAAATTTAAATTCTGTCTCAACAAACAAACAAAAACCAATACAATACCAAACCTCCCCCCAAAACTAAGGGAAAAATAAAACAATACCCATAAGACAAAGCAAAACACCAAACTATAACCAAATAAAATCAAAAGAAAAATGTGGAACTTATCTTGTCCAAATTTGATGTGATAGTTTTTATTATTATATTTTATCTTGTTATAATTAAAAAAATGAATGAATGAGTGAATGAGTGAAAACATACCCACTGGGATAAAGGTTAATGATAAACTATCATTTGTAACTGCTTGTGAAGGAAAAATTTTCCAATAAAGTGATACTAGATATATCAACCATTCTAAGGTGGGTCTCATGTTCACACATAGTTGACTAACATAATACACTACATTTTCTTCTTTTAAAGTACACATCAAATATGTTCCTCTAAGACCATAGTTTGGGCCTCAAGTCAGAACTAGTAGATTTTAAAACATTAAAATCATTCAAGCTATTTTCTACAATAGTAGAATAAATCTAGAGACCAGAAACAGAAGAGAAGTGGGGCAATTTAAAAACGTACAACATACTCTCAAAAACCACATACAAGAAAGTGATTAAAGAGAAATTTGAAAATTCTACAAATGAAATAAAAACACAATACTAAAATGTATGGGATGTAAGCAAACAGAGCTCAGAGGGATGCTTGTGGCTAGAGCATGTGTCCCCTTTGAGGGAAAAAGGAGCTGAAGTGCATAATAAACACTGGAATTAAAGATATGAGGAAAGAAGAACAATAAAATCCCAACTAGCAGAAAATAAATCAAATATAATAAAAATAAGATCAGAAATGAAGAGCATAGGTACAAAACAATAAAAGAATCAAAGAAATTAAGCTTTTGTTTTATTTTGCTTTTTGGTTTTTGTTGTTTTGTTTGTTTGTTTGTTTTGATTTTGTTTCTTTGTTTATGTGGGTTTGTTATCGTTGTCTTGTTTGTTTGTTTATTTTGTGTAGCCCTGGCTACCCTAGAACATGCTCTGTAGACCAGGATGGCCTTAAACTTACAGAGATCTACCTGCTTCTGCCTTTGTTGTGATTAAAGGTGTGTACCATGTCCTTTCTGGTTTGGACCTGCTCCCAGAGGGGACCCAGGGCTCTGGCTTTTCATTCATTCTTACAACAGGCAGTTCCCTGAAAGGTTCTACCAGCGCCTGACCAACACAGCAGACACTTATAGCCAACCTTCCTTTAGGAATTAGCCTGGAGGCCCCCTGAGGAAGAACTAGAGGAAGGACTGAAGGAGCTGAAGGGGGTTGAAACCCTATAAGAAGAACAATATCAACTAACTAGACCACCCAGAGCTCCCAGGGACTAAACCACACACCATAGAGTATATATGGAGGAAGCCAAGAGTCTAGATGTATATATAGCAGAGAATGGCCTTATCTGACATCAGTGGGAGGGGAGGGAGGCTTGATGATCCAGCATAGGGGGATACTAGAACGGTGAGGTGGGATTTGGTAAATGGATGGAGAAGCACCCTCATAGAGGCAAGGGGGAGGGGATTGAGGTGAGATGGGATGGGGGTTGGTGGAGGGGTAACTGGAAAGGGGGATATCATTTGAAATGTAAATAAAATGATTAATAAAAAAATAAAATAAAGGTATATGCCACCACTGCCTAGCTTTAAGCTTTATTTTTTAACATTTATAAAATGGAAAAAATTTAGTTGAATAGTTGAATTGTCACAGAAAACTATAAAATAATTTATAAAATTAGAAAGAAGGGACTTAGAGAAATGCAATGCTCTAAGAGGAAAAAAAATCTCAACAAAGGGAAGTGCTAGAGCAGATAGTTTTCCTCTTAAATCTAAATAACTCTGAGAAGAAATGGAGAAGGAAGGAGAGGGGAGAGACCCAGAGGGGAGGGGAATGAAGAAAGAAGGAATGAGCAAGAATGAAAGGTCCTTTGGGGCATGGGCTGGTATTTGTTCTGGTGGTGGTGGTGGTGGTGGTGTATGTGTGTGTGCATATGTGTGTATGTGTGTCTGTGTGTATGTGTGACAGAGAGAGACAGAGACAGACAGAGACACAAAGAGAGGCACAGAGAGAGGTATGAAGAGAGAAGGGAAGAGAGGGGAAAGGGAAAGAGAGAGAGGGAGAGAGAGAATGATTGAATATGAAGCACTCAATTCATTCTGAGGCCAACCTTACCCTTATATTAAACAATAGTACAGAAACACAAGAAAACCAAAGATCACCTATGCAAATGAATGCAAATACGGACAGTAGCAAAATCAATGCAGTGGTGGTATAACAAAAGAGTGTAACCATATTCAAGCAGAAATTTTCCAGGCATACAGACATAATTTAATTCTTAGGTACGGAATCAATTGTGTAATACATTACATTAGTAGAATATAAAATAACAACTAGGAAATTATCTCAATTGGCTCAATAAAAAGGCAAGTGAAAAGAGCCACATCCAAGACTTGGGGAATATTGTTGAAGAGGAGGCAGAAATTCTCTAAGAGCCAGAGGACCAGGGGATTGATGTGAGACTGTGTCTCTTATTATCATCAGAGCCTATAGCTGTCGTCTCACCAACATGTTTGCCCAAACTTGAGCTGAACAAAGAGAACAACACATATGCCTGGGGAATGTCCATGCCTCAGTCTCTCACACAGCGCTACAGGCAACTGAGTAAAGCTGAGAATTGGAGCAGTGGTCCTCTCCAGGGGGATCATGGACTCAACATGCTACATTTGGGAATATATATGTGTATACAAATACATAAATACATATAATAACAATTAGTGGAAAGGAACCATAAATTTGAAGAAGCAGGGAGGGGTATAAAGGTGGGTTCTGAGAGATGAAAGGAAAGGGAGAAATGTTAATTCAAATATAACCTGAAAAGTAAACAACAAAAGACCAGTACTCCTTATCAATATAAACCTAACTCTAAGACAAGAAAGACAGAATACACTCCATATGATAGAATACACGGGGAAACTCCACAGCTACTGAATATTCTCCTGAAGTGGAATTTTCTGGTTGTGTCACATGATGCAAACTCACATGGTACCTGGCTGAGGCAGACTCTGGTGATGTTTCGCTGAAACAGACCCATGAAAAGACATGTGGTGTTTGCAGAGAGTATAAATAGGACACAACAGACAGTGGTGGTGCATTTGCATAGCTAGCCTTCTTTAATAATGTTTCTTTAGTCTTGAGTCTTTGCTGATCTTCACTTTGTTGAGAGGCACCACAGAGAACGTCATGTGGCATCCTGGCTGGGTCTGGTTGCTCCCACTGACTGGTACAAATTCGGTGGAGACTTGTATGTTTCTGCTGGATCAAGACACCTCTGCTCATTAGGGTTTGTTATCCTGACAAAATTGAACTGGAAGGCTGGTATCCTGACAGAGATTAGAATCTCCCCAAAGAGCTATTTCTAAACAGGTCTACATCCCCTTGTCCTATTTATCATCTTTTGTCTCCTACAGTAGACTAGAAGAGCCAGGGGTGGTAAAGGGGCTTAAAAATGTTTATTAAAAGTTGGTTTTGAAAAATCTAAGCCTACATTCTTCCTTCTTGTAATAAAACTAGGCTATTTGCCTTTGCTGCTATTATTCCACATTATTTTGCTGATCCTTGCAAGTTAAAGAAAGAAAAGAAATCCTAGAAAAAAAACAAAAGAATAAAAAATAGTCTATACATTCTAAATGGCACGACTGTATATTTAGTAAATCCCAAATAATAAGTAGGCACATAAAATGCTACCACAGTTCATTACATCGGCAATGAGCCATTAAAAAAATTAAAACTACAATTCTATTTATAATAGCTTCCACAATGATGGAATACAGATAGGGAAATGTACAAACTTAAAAGAAACAAAAGGCTTGTAACTGGAAGCTAAATAGCACTGTTGGAAGCTTTAAAGAATAGCTAATTAACTGGAAAGCTACACTGCATCCACAGATTCAAAACGTGAATATTGTTAGGCAGAAATCCTATCCAAATATGTAGATTGAGTGAAATCCCTTCAAATTTTCACATATTTTCTAAGAAGTGGAAGAAATGATCCTCATGTGTCTGAAATGATGGAGGAACTGTAACAGACAAGCAACATTGAAAAAGAAAAGGTTGGACTTTATCCCAGTCTGAGTCCTTATGTAAATGTAGTACAGAGTAAATAAATTTAAAATGAGGTCATTGTGTTGGGTCATAACCCAGTCTGACAGACTGATGACAATCTGATGACTAAAGATAAACATACATATGACAAAATGCCATGTGACAATGAAGGCAGGGAAAATGAAGAAGCCAGTAGATAGCAAGGAATAGAGTTGCTTTCCAGGCCTATGACAAAATCAGCTCTCACTGTCTGTCCTTCAGAACTGTAAGACAGCACATTTCACTATTGTTCATCCAGTTTGTGCTGCTTTGTTATGGAAGCCCCAGAAAATATTAAAGAAATTCATATTTTCTGATTTGACATTCCCCGTTGAGCCACAGTAACTAAATCTGAGTGGTACTGGCATAGGATGAATACATTGGCCAGGAGAAGAAAATTGTATTGGTCACTGTTAGCAAACTCACTTACTGAGGACCAACTGATTATTTTTCTACATTGGCACCAAGACTATTCCCCAGAGAAAAAAATAAAAAGAATAATCCCCTCAACAAGTGGTATGAGAATAACTAGATTATCAGTATGTGCCCTGGCACACAGGGGATTAGACGACACCCTAGGGAAGGGGGCGAAAGAATGAAGGGACAAGAGACACAAAGAAGGAGAGCAAGTCTAGGGTTTTGATCAAGCTCTCAAACTTTAATTTCAGGTGGCAGGTTATAAAGATACAGCGAAACAGGAAGTTTAGGAAAGGGTCATTGTTTAGGGCTATCCCACTATTGAATACTCAATGTCTAAGATCATCCCACTATGGTACTGGGCTCCCAGGGAATACCAGATGTTCTTTGAGTTCTTGGGATCTGAGACAGTGAATGCCCTTGCTTATCTTTATCTGACTAGGCTTTCCAGAACAACAGGTAATTTCATTGGTTTGTATGCATAGTAGCAAACTGAATGTTTATCTTCTATCATATAAAATTTAAAATTAATATACAAGCTAAATATAAACACAGAACTTTTGGAAGAAGTTTTATGGGTATATTTTTATGACCTTAGATTTGCCAGATTTGAAGATAAATACAAAATATGTATAGCAAAGTAAAAATATGCAAAATTGACTTATCTGAAAAAAAACTCATACACCTAAATAATGTCTACTCATAGAATGAGAGATAATATTTGCATGTACTGTCATATATATTGAGCTCCAGTTATCAATAAGACACTAATTGGGAATACAGAGAACTTGTGTCTCTGAAAAGGAATAAGAGTTTTGAGGTATGACAAGACGAGGTATCAGTAACAGAGAGGGACTCACATATTTCTTCTATTGGATGAAAACCATTAAAATATTCTTCAAAATTCAGAGACAGAGGGAAGAACAAGGTAGAATTTGGGCTTAGTTATTTATAGGCATTGGCTGATGCTATCCACATCCAGTTTCACCAATAGTTAAAATCGTGTGTCTACACTAGAAATTGGGAGCTAAGGAATGAAAATGGTACTAGCATGTAAACTGGATTCTAATCTAAGATAGGAGATGGCTTGTCCTCCCAGGGACACATGACCCAGGGTGTCTTCTTTTCTTTCAAGTTCATTTTCTTGAGACACAATCATCAGCTTTTCTAAGAAAAGAACAACATGCAATTTCCAAATAAGGACTTCTCAGAAGAATGCTTGGATGGTGGTGTGGGAGGAGAGGGTATTGGAGAGGCATAGGCTTACAATGTCAAACAAATTTCCCTTTGGAATAATACTACATAATGAATAGGCTTTGGGAGGCTGAAGTTGATTTTCAGGGAGCTAATGCATGTAATGCTATCTAGATACAGTAAAAAAGAGATTGCTTTCATTTTCTTGCAGACAATAATAGCTCACTATGCACTTTGAAAACCATGTAATTTTATAAAATCTGTTCCATCTATTACAAAAGTTCCTTACTCTTTCAATGTTCTGTTTTTCTCTTTCTCTTGCTCTTCCTCTTCCCCTTCCTCTTTCTTTCTCACTTTTTTGTATGCATTTGTTTCCCCTTTTATCTCTGTTCTCTTTTCCTTCTCTTTGTCTCTGTGTGAAGACTATTAATGAATGAATGCCATCATTTTGTCCTTCTGCTCCCAGGCTCTCTATTTCCATTCTTCTGCCCTACAATCTCCCATCACTTCCTCTTCTGGTCTCATAGTAGAAGCTAGCCACAATGTCCCAAGCAGATCTCCTTTAACCTGTGCAAAGACAAAGACCAGCACATCATCCATATAATTTAAATGATGCTGCAAGTATATCAGGTCTGAAAAACTTGAAGAATACAGAAGCAGATAGGGAAAAAAAAATCACACCTGTTGCTGCTCAGGGCTTTAAGGTCCTTGGTCCTTTAATTCTACAGTACGTTTTGTGTTTCATGCTAAGGGGAACTGAAAACAATTATCATAAGGCTAGAGCTAGAGTTATGCTCTCCTTCCACAAGTTAGGAACTTACATCTCTTTCCAGCATAGCCAGAGCTAATTTGTTTGCATCTCTCTCATCTCCATTGCAATATGGAGGACACCACATCAAGATTCATTTGCCACTCTTATAACCTAGGCACAACCATCCATCCTTCTGGAAATCCATCATCTATTCACCAAACATTTCTCAGTGTCCTTTAACACAGTTCATAGTTATAAGTTTTCATTTACCTGTTTCTGTGGTGTTTGAGACTATGATCCTAGAGTAGATGAGCTGGTTGCCATATTCCTGTTCTAATGTTCTTAATGTGATTGTACATATCAAGGAAGATCCTATGAAATTAATATCTGATGGAAAATAAAGACAATCATCTAAGAATTCTCTAATACTATGGCATAATCCAAGTTGTAACTATTGTCTCAATTATGTTATGTTCCATCATTTAAATAAGTTATAGGAAAAGAAAATATTCCAGTAGCCTCTGATCTCTTATTTGGTTTTACTTTGTTTTCAACCCTGTACCTACATTACAACTCCCATAAAAATGAAAATATGTCACCATCAGGTTGACATCAGAGATGCCAGATGAAGACTGGTTCTGGGTCACAGGTCCCTAACTTAGGCTGCTCTAGATCATTTGCAAACAGAAGAACTGATGATGTCTCTGAACTGAGATTGGGTAGAGAATGTTGACTTCCTTGACTGGACTATAGTTTGAAAAATATAGAAGACACAGTCAGGGAAAAGGACTCTGGTTGTTCAAGGGCACTCCCTAGCAGGGGCTGGTTTTAGGCACACAAAAATATGTAGTGCAAACCCCTGTAGCATATTCTGTCTGGTTGGGAAGCAACAAAACTGTCACTGTGAATGTCAGGGGAGCCTGGACACTAACTTGTCACCCTTTCCCCTGCACCCTCTCATTTTATACTCCACTGACTTATTAAGCACCAAATACTGTGTTACATTCTAGAGATACAAAAATTACCTCCATAAAGTGATTGCATATTATTATAAAGCAAACATGTAATGCATATTATAAGGGAGAAATTATATAAACACTTAATTAACTTCACATTAATTTAGTAAAATCCCTGCTCAAACATTAGCTACCTGTAGAACAGCCACTTAACCTCTGTGTACTTCAACCCATTCATTAAATTATCTCCATATTCCACAGGTATTTATGGAGATAGTAAGCATGTTAGACACAGGCTGGATAATATTGGATATGCCCAGCACAAATATGATTTCATTCATGAAATTTACAGTCTAGCAGAGAAAAACTATGAAAAGAGAATCATAAGCAACATATTTCCTTATTTATTTTGTCAGTTTTATTTGGGGCTGTTTAATTAGTCCTGTGCAATGAAGGAAATAGTGCTGAAAGATATCTTGTATTTGACACATCTTCATCCTGAATGCATATAGGATATTGATAACTGAGAGTAAACTATAGCATATTTCCACTACCATAAAAATTCCTCTCTGCTTGTGGAACTTCAGTTTCTTTTAGACACTGTTGAAAACAATTTAGTGGGTTCCAATCCAGTAAACCAACCAGAGTTCTCATATGATCCATTAATCCCATTCCTAGATATGGAATTATCTAATTTAATAAAATTAAATAAATTTAATTTTAATTTAATAAATTTAATAAAAAATAAAATAGAAAAATAAAAATAAAAAATAAAAAATAAAAATAGATTTAATAAAAGGTAGTCTAAGGCTTTGTCAATATGCCTGGGAATTCTGCTCACCTAATAATTTACTTTTACGTGGAGCTAACCTTCATTAACTTGTGTTCTATTTTGTTTCCTAATTCACCATGTTACATACAGTCTCCTTTAAGTGATGAGGGCTCTTTCCTGTCTTATTTTTACACAGAGGCCAGGCCTCTGGCCTTGGGTGAAGCTGCATCCCTGAGTTTCCTGTTTACCAAGCACTTTCTCATTTTTCAGCCCAGGGTACACTCCTGAGCCTCATCCCCTGATCACCTTCTTGAGCGCTCCAATCACTCTGATCAGACTGACATTATTTATTTACAGTTTTTTGTTTATAGCATTTTGCCAGGTCCCATCTTGCCTTGATGGGACAGATTGAAGTGGTTCCTGCCTCTGGGGCAGGGCCAGCAAATGTGGGCCTCCAAGAGAATTGATGGCTGCAGTGAGCATAAGGCTTGTTTGTATAATAATGTACATATTTTGCATTCCTCCATTAAGGATTGTCCTCCTTGTTAGCATTAATGACTTCATGATAATCAGAAACAGCATGAATCCAGGAGATGGACCTGTGGCTAACATCTTTGCAAAATGGTAAATGCTGGAACCTTAAGGACAGCCCTTGACACTGTGAAAAAGAACTCTAAAATGAATTCAAAAATAAATAATTTGTCAACTATGCAAAAAATAAGGATGCAATATGAATTATATGAGGAGCTTCACCAATCTAAAAAAAAAAAAAAAAAGGCAGCTGCATTAATGAGTCAGCTTCTCAGAAAGATACAAAGGCAGACAGATTCCTGAGTTCAAGGTCAGCCTGATACACATTGAGTCCAGGCCCAGGTGTAGTATAAATAGTTATTTCAGGACAGGGTCCTACACAGCTAGCTTATCCTCTGTACTTAACAGAGTCAAGAGGATCTCTGAATTCTTTTGCAATGTTAAAAGAAAATGAATGCTTGCTGTCTCCTAAGAATTAAGGGAAGGTGGTGGGGAGCCTGCAGGTGCGAGGGAA
Source organism: Mastomys natalensis (assembly GCA_021653895.1). Taxonomy (NCBI): domain Eukaryota; kingdom Metazoa; phylum Chordata; class Mammalia; order Rodentia; family Muridae; genus Mastomys; species Mastomys natalensis. The sequence goes on along the minus strand of JAJTUV010000049.1, from coordinate 1,031,511 downwards.
TCACAGGAGCAAGAGAGAGAGGAGGGGGCAAGCAGCCCCTTTTATAGTGGGCAGGGCTACCTAGCTGTTGCTAGGTAACTGTGGGGAGGAACACACCTGGCTGCCACCAGATAGCTGTGGAGGTGGAATTTAGACAGAATACTAGCACCCGTCATATCTCTCTCCCAAATTTCTTTCCTCCTTTTATGATTTTAATTAATTAATTGTAACTCATTGACTCCAGTTAGTGCTGCCCATATGCCCATGTATATGTGGTTATCCACTAGGATATGGGGACCTTAATGGTGGCTACACTCCTACAAAAATGTTACATATCTCCCTCAGTAATCATCAACTGCCAATAGCACTTTAGCCATGGGTAGGGCTTTAAGAGCCCCATCTCTTACATGTTGGAATTTTTTAACTGGCTTGATTCTTGTGTAGGCAACAATTGTTGGGGTCATGCGTATAATGAATGGTCATGTCATGTTCAGAGACCATCTCACAGCCCTCCTCTTCTTTATCCTGCACCTTTTCATGTCTTATGGACCCCCTTCCACAGTGCTCCCTGACCCTTTGTTGGAGTGGGTAAGTGATACAGATGTCTCCTGTATATATGAGCACTCTCAGTTATTATCCAGTCCTATAAGAAGCCTTCTTAACTAAGGTCAAGGAAGTATATGTGTATAAACAAATATTTAGAAGGCAGTTTGATAAGATGAAAGCTTATCAAAAATAATAGTTAATTCTAATATAGGACCCATGGCTTACCAGACCATGGGTTTTGATGATTTTAAAATACTAGAAATGCCTTCCAGTAAAGTATACTTTAAATCAAATCAAGAAAACAGGTGGTTATTCCCATAAACACTTGTTATAATTGTACCAGTGAGCACATTTTGTTGGCAAGTTAGTATTGTAGCAGGCAGAGTCCAGTGCCAAATAAAAAATTTCTTTTCTAGTAGCCTCCAGAGCACCTTCCATTACCATGAAAGCTAATCAGCAAAGAAGGTTTCCTGGTCAGTTACACGTATTGTTGTGGGTGCCACTTGTGGCTCCCCTGATGAATAACTCATGGGAAGGAAACCTATGCCTGATGTTGAGATTTTCATTCAACAATCTATGTATTCTTGCAGTAGAATTGTTTACTAATATGTAGAACTTCTACATGAACTCCTCTGTGTGAGGGTGGAGTGGACAGGGATGCAATTAGCTTACAAAGTAATGGTGTTCATATACTCTTTGGCTTGGTTAACCCACCCCCGTCACTCCTTTTTTCCACTTGCTATGTTCTGTTCTTGGATAGAAATACTGAAGGTTCTCAAGCAGCTTCTTAGTGTATATTTTATTTTAATTAATCTTCCCACAATCCCTTATTTCCCTGCCCCTATCATTTCACTGTATGATTGAGCACCCCCTTCAGTATTTCTCTTGTCTACTTTAATTTTACCTCTATTCTACATTCTCTTTCTCCTAAAGGTATCCCCACCACCAATAGCCTATTTCTAATTTTCTTGCTTCCACATAAAACAAAACTCTAAAGATTTGAAGATAAGGCCTCCTATGAAAGAAAACATGTAATGTTTGATTTTGTAGGCCTGGGTGACCTTAGTATAATTTTTCTAATTCCATTCATTAACCTGCAATTTTCATGATTTCATTTTTATTTAGAATTGAGTAATATTCTATTGTATTCACCCACTGCATTTTCATTATGCATTTTTCAGTTGATGGACATCAAGGATGATTACATTTCCCAGATATTGTGACTAGATCAGCAGTGAACATGAATGCACAAACATCTCTGTAGTAAGTGATGACATCCTTTGATTATATAGATTAGATGGGTCATATGGTAGTTCCACTTCTAGTTTTCGAGACACAACCAGACCTATTTTCAGAGGAGTTGCACTTGTTCACACTTAGTAACTGTATAAGAGCTCCCCTTCCCCAACATCTTTGTCAGCATTTATGGTCATTGGTATTCCTGATGATGGCCTTATATTCTAATGAGAAATACAGCTTTGATCTGCACTCCCTTGATGGCCAATGATGTTGAGTATTTTTAAGCATTTATTAGCCATTTGCATGTCTTCTTTGTAGAACTGTTTGTTCTGTTCATTTGCCCATTTTTAATTTAGGTTGGTTGTTTTTGGGTGCTTTTTTTTTTTTTTGAGTTCTTTGAATCTTCTACACACTATCAGATACATAACTGACAAAAATGTCCTCCCATTCTGTGGGCCACCTCTTCAGTAGATTAACTGTTTCCATTGCTGTACAGAAATGTTTAATTGTCTGTTTTGTAATTTTGTCATTTTGACTTGTGGGGCAATGAAAGGATAGCTTGGTTCTTGGCTGAGCACAGGCCTGGAACCCCAACCCTGATGGGACAATAGCAGGTGTTCAGCCATACCCCCAGAACCCAGGCTCTGGACACACGGCCAAGATCTTCATTGATCTGTGCCTTGCAGTCACGTAGGGCTACAGGTAGAGGGTGTGACTACAGGCTTCAGCCTCAAGAGATTTCCATATTAATGAGTTACCTAAAGGCCAGAGGGAATAGCCAATTACGTATTCGTTATCCCAGACCCTCCTCTCTCCCCCTCCCTATTTAAGTCAGGTCCCCCTGACCTAAGTGGGGGTGCACATCTAGACCATCTATTATCTGCCATGTCAATAAGGCTCTTGGAACCCCAGACATCCTCATGCCATTGGGGCCTGCTGTCATGGAAAGTTTCTCTGCCTTTCTGCCACTGGGCCCACATCTTCAAACAAATAGCAGCCTTCCAGCCAAGCTAGTATAACAAGCAAGCATTTCCCACAGGGCGCAGCACCAGAGCTTTCCCCCCACCATCTCCCTTGGCAAGTAGGACGGCCATACACCCACATGCTGCTCGTCTTCATTCTGCTGAGCCCCTCCAGAGGTGTCTGGGGGCCCTGAATGGAGACACTGGCCTCCGGGTCCACTCAAGAACTCTGCCCAACCACAGAATCAGGCTGAGTTCACTCCCTCCCTGGGGTGCCCCAGCAGCTTCCCATAGCCCAGTGCCTGCCTGGTGCCAAGTGGAAGGGGAGAAGGGGATCAGTTGAACTTCCTGCCTGCTTCTGCTTCTCTACAGAGGACCGCCTCCCTGAGGTGCCCGCCTCTGGCAGAAGACATGCAAAAACTACACCACAACGCAACAGAGACTCACATGAGCATAGCACACAAGTCATCAGTTTTCCCCACATTGACTGACATCTATAATAAGATTCTTATCTGTTTGGGGTTCTAAATGATTCATGTGCTTGAATGTCTAATTTTCCCTAGGATTGAAAAATATCCAGACATAATTTCTTTAGGTTTCTCAAATGCTTCAACTCCCCTGATAGCCCACCACCTTCCAAAGGTAAAGGAGAAAAGATGGTAAATAGGACAATGGGGATATATAACTGTTTAGAAGTTGTTCTTTGGGGTGATCCCAATCTTTGTGGTCAGGATACTAGAAGTTTAGTTCAGTAGTTTCAGGATACTAACAGTCTAGTTCAAAAGTGTCACCAAACTTGAATCAATAACAATGGCATGATCCTGCAGAAACAGCCAGGCCTTCCCAAATAGCCACGAGTCAGAGGGAATGAGCACAACCAGCCAGAATTTTAGTAGAATTTCTCTGCTGTGCCTCTCTCAATGAAGTGAAGATCAGTGAAGACTGGAGACCAAAGAAGTGCTGCAGGGCTACCTATGCAAATGTGTTGTCACTGTCTATTGGGTCCTACTTATATTTTCTCCAAATATAACATGTCCTCTCATGGGTCTGCTCCAGTAAAATATCATGAGTCTGTTTCAGAAAATTATCATATGAGACAACCAGAAGTTTTCTCTTCAATACCCAGTGTTACACCATTGGATAAAACTAATTTTTTCTCTCCCAGAAGGTATAAATGGCAGTTCAGTTGTTAAGCTTTACCCTAGAAGGTAGGTTTTCATAAATGAATTCATTCATTCAGTCAGTTATTTTTTTTAAATGTGACTAAATAATATTTCATAAAAAGAAAAGAAAAATTACAATATCAAAGTTGGATAGGTTAAATCAAGAGAAGGAAAAGAGCACATGTGGAGGCACATGAATTAGAGACCCACCTGTTCATACACCCAGGAATCACATAAAAACACTAAACTGGAAGCTGCAATATATATATGCAAAGGACCTGGTGCACACCCATATAGGCCCTGTGCATACTTCTTCAGTCTCTGTGAGTTCATATGAGCTTTGCTGAGTTCATTTAAATGGACCTGTGTCCTGGTTAATCATCTGAAAGGAGAAAACCCCAACTGAGAAAATGTCTTCATAAGATCCACATGCAAGTTTTCTCAATTATTGATTGATGTAGGATAGCTCAATGCATTATAGGTGGTGCTATCCTTGGGCTGCTGGTCTTAGGTACCATAAGAAAGTAGGCTGAGCGAACTCTGTGAGCAAGCAAGTAAGAAGCACCCATCTGTAACCTCTGCATAAGCTCCTGCCTCCAAGTTTCTGCCCTGTGTAAGGTTCTGTCCTTATTTTCTTTGATAATGAATACAGATATGGACATGTAAGCCCTTAAACCCTTTCCTTCTCAACTTGCTTTTTGGTCATTAGGTTTTGTCACAGAAACAGAAACTGTAACTAAGACAGCCTTGCTCTTCTGGTATCTTCTATTACCTCTGTCTCTTATAACTTTGTGCCTCCAGATTAATAGAGTAATATCTATGGGATCCACTGGAGTTGTTGGTATGGAGAAAAGAAGGCTGCAGGATGTGTTCTGTTGCAGAAGAAGGGATGAGGCTGGAGGATTTAATTTGGAGAGAGAAGAAAACATGAAGGTCTGTAGTTAGCCTACCTGTTTCCCCAGCTAGAGTGGCTGCCTGTTTATTCAAATTTCCTGCAAGCTACTAATTCTTTCACTAACTTTAGTAATTTAGGAAGTCATGGATTTCTTTTCATTTTATTTTTTGTTATGAAGATGTTTAAAAACATGTATCACTTCTCCTATCCCTTCTCCTCCTCCCTCCAAACCTTCCCCTGTGTACTTGACTAAAATTTGTACCATTTCTTTTTTTTTATTTTACTGTTACACACACACACACACACACACACACACACACACACACCACACACAAATACATACACACAGAGACTAATTCTCCCTTCAGCAGTTTTTAGTTGCTTGTAGTTCTTGCTCTAGGTATAGGACCCCATGAGATTTCACCTTTTTTGTGTATGTTAGTATGTCTCCCTTTTCAGGTCCTATTTAGATAGTCATATTGTTAAAAAATCATGTAGCTTTCCTCTCATGTATAAAAACCCACCATCTCATAGCACATTTCCTGGTCCTTTAGCTCTTACAATCTTGCTACCTCATTACATGTTGTGTTCTCCTTAGCTTTGGGTGCAAGATATATGTTGTACAGGTATTTTAACCTGCCTGGACTCCTCATAACCAGTTGATCTCTGCATTATGATCTGTTTTTGTTTTCTGTAATTATCTCCTTTTTATGGAAAGAGAAGTTTCTTTGTGAGGTGAGAACTACTCTTATCTGTGGGTAAGGTATAGTTTTAGAATGTAGTTAGGAATTATGCTAGTCTGGTAATGTGCCACTAGTAGATTCTCTTCTAAAATCTATGACATAATCATTCCTTGGTAGTTCACTAGGCTTTTAGTACCAGACATGATTTCACTACTGTTGAGTGGGCCATTAATTTTATTCATCACTGTTTACCACCATATATAGGTGCCATGATCATAGTTAGACCTTATTTTGCTATGCTGGTCATTGTTATGGTTCACAGGAATCACAGATGAATAAGAATGTTGACTGCTTTGCTTCCTGGGTAGCAAGCCCAGTATTTTCTGGTACTATGAAAGCTAGACCACAGAGTAGAAGCCTGCAAGCTACATCTAGCTTGATTCTGAGTCCTGTGTCCAAAGTGCATGATGTATTCATCAATAATAGAAACTAGCCAACCTTTGATAGGCAAACAAAATCAATACCCATGACCTATATTATTATGGGAGTCATTTCGACTGGTCTGATCAAGAATGCAAATGAAATCTTCTCATGATACTTGGGTTTGTGTTATGTAGTTTATGGTTCTTGAGGGAAAAGAAGCTATAAATGACAAACCCAAATCCAACATTCTCTTAAGTAGAGAAAACTTCAACGCAATCTCATTAAAACCAGGAATGAAATGAGGTGACCATGATCCCCATTCCTTTTCAATATAGTACTTGAAGCACTACCAATGATACAAAAGATGGAAATTAAGAAATCAAAGGGATACACATTGGAAAAGAAGTAAAATCATCCCTATTTGCAGATGAGACAATTTTATATGAGATCTCAAAGATACTACCAAAAACTTTCAGAAACAACCATTTCAGTAAAGTGGCTAGATATAAAATCAGCTTACAAAAGTAAGCAGCATTTTAGTTACCACCAACAAACATTTTTTTCAGTGCAATCCCAATGAAAATAGTCACATCATTTGTGGGGCAGTGAGCTGTGGAAAGTCAGGCGCCTGGTTGAAAGAACTTTCAGAACTCCGGCACCTCAGATATATCCTCTGGAACAGAGGGCGTTCAAGTTCTTCTCAGGCCTGGCTGCCCCCGCTTCAGCCCTCCACATTCCCTCCCACAGAGAGGTTCGTGGCCACAGGTCATGTAGGAATAGCACCATCATGCAGATGAGGCATTCCCAAGCTCTCAGTCCTAGCCAATAGGGGGTTACCTGCTGCCCGACCTAAACCCACCTCAAACTGTATATATTTGGGCCCGACTCAAAAGTAAAGGTGTGCAAGATTCATCCTGTTGTCTGAGAGCTTCTGTCGCAGTTTCTCCCCTCTTCTCTGGCCAGCTGGTGCCTCACTGGGGCACTTCAAAGACCAGAGCTGCAACACTTTTCAAAGAGCTGTAACACTTCCCTCTCTCTGCCGCCACCACTGGTGGCAGAGGCGGCAGGCAGCGGCCGAACTTCCCCTGCCAGTACTCTGTCACTCCAGATCGCTCATGGGCAGAGGCAGCCGCCATTTGCACCCACCTTCAGACACCCTCGTGGGACCTGGCCCAAAGCCGGTCTTACAATCATTCTTCATGGAAATAGAAAAAAAAAAAATCCTAAAATTTGTAGGCAACTAGAAAACACTCTAGGCAGATAAATCAATCCTAAGCAAAAGGAACAATACTAGAGGTATTACCATTCCATATTTCAAGATATATTATAGAGCTACACTAACAAAAAGTATATGGTACGTGCACAGAAACAGACATGTAGACCAATGGCACAAAATAGAAGACTTATATATGAATATAAGAAACCACATCCTTATGATGTTTGACAGAGCTCCATACATATACTGGCGAAAATTCAGCATCTTCAACAAATGGTGTTAGGAAAATTTGATTTCCACACACAAAAGAATGAAATTAGATCCATCTCTATCACATGATACAAAAAAAATTACATCTAAATTGATCAAATAACTCAGTTTCTTTAACTACATGCTAATTGTAGATACAACACAAATTCAATTCCTAGGGTGTGACTCTAGTCATCACTGTTTGAGGTTTCAGTTTATAGCAAATATTTTGTGTTGATTTCTAGATGACCCAACAGCTTTATTCATTCTCGTTGAATAAAGAAATACTATACATGGTGGTCTAGCAAAGAGATTGTTATGACTGACAAAAAGCAAGCATGCTACAATTCTTGTAAACACAATTTATAATTGACAAGAAGGTCTTTTGTGGTAGGCACAAAGGCCTCCTCTTCTGTATGTATAAGCAAGGTGTTTGGTCTAGTTTGGAGCCATTTGGGAGATACCTCCTATGTATACAGCCTTCTCTGATGTTTAGAAAGCAGATCAACTAAAAGGTTTTCCCCAAATGGCTCTTTCTTGCTTTCTTTTGATACTCATCACTAATAAAATGAACCAAAATGTGAGTGTGAATAGGCAAAAGTGACCATAGGGATAACAGAGGAATTAATGGAAGGCTAAGCAGTTTGTGTGATTGAGCCAATAGCTTTGACAAGTACAAAAGTGCCACAAGATCAGCAGCTGATAGGCAACAGCAATAATGGCAGAATTAGCATCAGTGCCAAAGAAATGGAGATAGATGTCATCTCAGCAGCAGCTTTGATGGTAACTATAGCAACAAAAGGCACCTGAACAATCTGGAGAGAGTAGCCAGGACAAAAATTGGAGAAGGGGTGGAGATAAAAGAGCAGATGAGAGAGGGCAGTGAGCTGAGGTCAAAAAAAAAAAAAAAAAAAAAAAAAAAAAGACAGAAGGCAGTAAAGAGCCAGGGAAGGAAAACTGCAGGCCCTGGACACCAAAAAGAGTCTCAGAAAGTGGCCAAGAATTAAGTTTAAAGAGTGTCAGAGACTCCAGGCTCAGGAGCTCTAACATTGGCCACTGTGTAGGGAGGGCTGTGAAATCCAGATAATTCTAATAATCTCCAGACATAGCAAAACTCTCCCTCTCACAGCCTGAAAAGCCTTGACTTCCTGAGCCTCCACAAGGGCCTTAAGTCTAGAAGGCATCACTGGCTGCTGCTGGCAGTCGACTTTTTAGCAGTTCTTGCTGCCAAACACAGCAGGTCATAAATACTATAAGGACCAACACCAGAAAATCTTCTTCTCTAGTCCCTATTTCTATCCAGTAAAGCAAATTTCCTCTAGACAGCTCTAGACTGTCACACAACCACAGTTCTTTTCTGCCGTGAGCAGAAAAGGGAATCTCAGGCTCCAAGAAAACCAAACCTTTTAACTCATACTCCCTTATTGGAGGACAGAAGTCACGTTATAAGGAACAGGGTACACTTCAGACATGAGCAGATACTCTATCATATTGGGACAGGATTCAGAAGGTGTTTTTTTTTTTTTTTTTTTTTTTTTTTTTTTGTTTTTGTTTGTTTGTTTTTTGTTTGGCTAAAGTTAGATTTATTCATTTCTTTTTTAAAAAAAATTATTGGATATTTTATTTACATTTCAGATGGTATCCCCTTTCCCCATTCCCCCCACACCCAGAAACCCCTATCCCATCCCCCTCCTCCTGCTTCTGTGAGGATGCACCCCCATCCCCTACCCACTCCTACCTCCCTGCCCTCAAATTCCCCCACACTGGGGCATCCTGCCTTCAGGGGATCAAGGACCTCCTCTCCCACCTATGCCAAACAAGGCCATCCTCCCCTACATATACAGCTGGAGCCATGGGTCCCTCCCTATGTACTCCCAGGCTGGTGGTTTAAACCCTGGGAACTCTGGTTGGTTGGTATTGTTGCTCTCCCTATGGGGAGGCAAACTCTTTCTTTCTTTCTTTCGGCTCCTTCAGTCTTCTCTCTAACTCCTCCATTCAGCTAGTCTACAGCCATCTGGCCAAGCATCACATACTTATTGGGAATTCTCATTAAATTTAAAGGCTGAATAACCCAGCTTCAATCAACTGTGTATAATCAAGTCCTCACAAGGCCCCCTGAATGGTAAGAATGATAAAATGAACAAGTGCTCCCAGCTATATGTACAGGTCATGAGGAAAAAAGAATGCTCAACTTGAATCTATCTAGGGACTCTGTGACCCCACAACCTGCCAGTGAACCAGGAACATGGATAGCAATGCCTGGAGTTTTTCATGGCAACTTCAGTCCAACTCTGCTCTCTGTATTCCTGTTCCTCTTCTGAAATCATTCATTCTATTTTTGAGCCTCTACTTAAGCCCCACTTTCCTACGTCCCTCCATTTCAATTAGAATGTCTCTCAAAAATGCCTTAAATAAATAACCTCTTATCTCTAATACCACTTGAATATGTATAAAAGTTAGCCATCCACAATTCCTGCTATGGGGCAACTGGACTGTGCCACCAGGCAGAAGAACTGGTAAGGTTGAGTGATCTCGAACACTGTGAATCTCAGAAATGAGAATGGTAGAGCTGGGGCCACTCCCTGCCTGCCTTTAGTTGCTATGGAACATGTAACCACAAGACCTCACTGAGAGGACCATGATAATCAATCACATAGGGAAAACACCTGGAGTCCTTCCCCATATAAAAAGAGCATCACTAGCATCTAGCCCTGGATCCCACCCTACTCCTCAATGTTCTTAAGGTCTTTATCCACATGTAATAAAGTGCACAAGTTATTTCACTGAGGACTGTTGGAGAGTGGCTATTTTACTGAGCTATAACACTTGGGGAAGAGTTTTGCTCCTGAAGCATTCATGCTATGCTGCTGCCTGCTGCCCCACTGTGGCACAGTTGCCCCTAATGCTGGCACTGGCACTGCCTCAGTAGCTGACAAGACCTGAGACTCCAGCTATCTGCCTTACACAAGCTGCACAAACCTTGCTTTCTTCTTTCTTTCTTTCTTTCTTTCTTTCTTTCTTTCTTTCTTTCTTTCTTTCTTTCTTTCTTTCTTTCTTATTGGATATTTTATTTACATTTGAGATGTTATCTCCTTACCCCATCCCCCTCCCCCACCCAGGAACCCCCTATCCCATCCCACCTCCTCCTGCTTCTATGAGGATGTGACACCACCTACCCCCCCACTCCCACCTTCCAACCTTCAAATTCCCCCACACATGGCTTCCAGCCTTCATGGGACCAAAGATCTCCTCTCCCACCTATGCCTGACAGGGCCATCCTCCCTTACATATACAGCTGGAGCCATAGGTCTCTCCCTATGTACTCCCAGGCTGGTGGTTTAGATCCTGGGAGCTCTGGTTGGTTGGTATTGTTGCTCTCCTCATTGGGCCGCAAACCCTTTCATCTCCTTCAGTCTTCACTCTAACTCCTCCATTGGGAACCCCTTGATCAGTTCAATGGTTAACTGCGAGCATCTGCCTCTGAATATGTCAAGCTCTGGCAGACCTCTAAGGACACAGCTATATCAGGCTCCTGTCAGCATGCAAGGCTGTAACACTTCTGGTTTTCCTGGCCTGGTAGAGACCTGTGGAACCGATTTGTCCTGGTCCTGCAAAGGACAACACTTACAGTCCTTGCTGCAAACCCTCCATGACTGAACTTTAAAACTCTGATACATTAACACTCATAACTGCCTATCATTTCCATTTTGCAGACAATAAAACAAGTCTTTCTTAGTTAGGGTTTTACTGCTGTGAAGAGACACTATGACCACGGCAACTCTTATAAAGGACAACATTTAATTTGGGCTGCATACAGGTTCAGAGGTTCAGTCCATTATCATTATGGCAGGAAGCATGACAGCATGCAGGCATGCATGGTTCTGGAGGAGCTGAGAGTTCTAGCTCTCTGAAGGCAGCTAGAAGACTGTCTTCCAGGCAGCTAAGTCAAGGGTCTTAAAGCCCAGACCCACAGTAATACACTTCCTCCAACAAGCCCATACCTACTACAACAAGACCACACCTCCTAATAGTAACACTACCTGGGCCAAGCATATTCAAATCACCACAGAGTCACAGAAAATGTGTTGGTTTGTTTTCTATTGCTGTGACAAAATACCCAAGACAATCAACATGAAAGAAGAAAATCTTTATTTGGCTCACAGTTTCAATAGGTTTAGTTCATGTCTATAGACCACTTAAAATTGATTCAGAGATTAACCTAGCCTTGGAGTTGGGGACCTTAGATTCTCTGCCTCTCTGTGTGCCACTGAAGGTGAGGCCTCTCTCTAAAGTACCTGTTGATTTGCACTTCAGTGGCTCACAGCTGACCCAGTTCTCTAGCCTTCCTATGTGGTCCTCTGTGGTCCTCTGGTAATCCTGTGCCTCTCTTCCACACCATGTTAGGGCTCTTATATGTGTGCACTGAAGCACTGAAGATGAGTCTCCTTATGAATATTGTTTAGTTTCAGAGTGAACCCCATATCACCCCTGAGCTTAACACAGTTCCTCAAAGGGCACATGTGCTTATTTGTGATATTGCTTAGTTGTCTTTCAGATGTAAACTACTGTTACTCCTATAGTGTATTGATGGGATGTCAAAGGCAATTTCTTACTATTTCAGATGTTCAATTTTTTTTTCATGTTAGGAATATTTAATCAATAAATCCTTTGAAAATAGTCATTACAAAACCCTCAGAATTTTGAAAATTTCAGGTCAAGTCCCAAGTATTTCAGATAAGGAATATTGAATGTTCTGTTTAATTCATAACAATTAAGTAAATTTTTTTTTTTATAAAAGACTTCTTTACTTTTCATTTAAACAGGCAATTTTTCTTTTCCTAACTTATTTTTTTTATTCACTTTGCCTCCCAGTGGCAACCCCTCCCTCCTCTCCTCCTGAAAGGTCTCCGAAAGGAGTCCCTCATTCAAGTCCCAGGAGAGTGCACCCAAGAACACAAGAGAGACTGTCTTGTTCTAAACGCATGAGGTAGGCAGTTTTAAGACGGAGCTCTGGGCCAGCACATATCTCACACAAGAGACAGAGGAACTGACCCAGAACCCCAAAAGCATAGGGTTTATATAGGCAAAGGCCTGGGGAGGCAGGGGGTGGCTTTGGCACGGTTGCACATGATTGGCTATTTCAAACTTGCGTAAGCAGGTCCAGGGTAGGGTGGGACTAACTTCACGGGAACAGTCCTTTGTTCCTGTTCTTCCTGGAACTCGTGGGTGAATGCTTATCTGACTATAAGTCCTTGAAACATCATGTGCTGGGCTCCCAGAATGCTCAGTAGTCTATTGTTTCTTTGGCCTTGCACTTTCTGTAGCTAATCACTGAGGCCCAAGGCTAGCAGTCTCGTGGTCCTGCAATTTTAACTATTTGTGTCTCTGAATTAGAGACCCCTACTACTCTTGTCATTCTGAACTAACTAAAAATCTTCTTTCACTCCTAGTCCTACCCTTAAGAATACCTCCCCACATTATCCTCATTCCTTCTCTTCAGAGAATGTACCACCCGACACTAGGATATGTGGTCATATAACTACTAGACACTACCCGTTAGGGGATCCACAGGAAGACCAAAACTGAACATCTGCTACAAATGTGTAGGGGGCCTAGGTCCAGACTCTGCATGTTCTTTGGTTGGTGATTCAGTCTCTGTGACTCCCACCTTAGGCCCAGGTTAGTTGATTCTATAGGTCTTCCTGTGGTGTCCTTAGCCCTCTGGCTTGCTCATTTCTATCCCACACTCTTCCACAAGACTTCTTGAGCTCTACCTAATGTTTGGGTGTGGATCTCTGCACCTGTTTCCATCTGCTGCTGGATGAAGCCTCTCAGAAGACAGGTATGCTAAGTTCCTGTTTGGAAGCATAACACAGTATCATTAATATTGTCAGGGGTTGGCTCTCTTCCATGGGTTTGGTATAAAGTTGGGCTAGGCATTGAACGGCCATTCCCTCAATGTCTGTTGCATCTTATGGGCAGACCAATATTTGGGTTGAAACTTTTGTGGGTAGGATGATACTCCTCCCTCCACTGGAAGTCTTACCTGGCTCCAAGAGGTGGGTACTTTAGTCTTTATATCCATGTCTGGTAGAAATCTCAGCTAGGGTCACCCCCATAGGCTCACCATAGCCTACCCCATCCTAGGTCTCCAGCTAGTCCTAGTGCTGTCACCAATGGATTTCCATTCTCACTCTCAGCCCTCTTGTGTCCCCTTCCTCAAAACTGACTGCCATCCCCATATGTCTACTCACCCCCTCTTGCACCATTTCCTCTCTTTGTCCACCTCCAATGAATATTTTTTTTCCACTTCTGAGTAGGATTCATGTGTCCTCCATTGGACCCTCCTTATTATCCAGTTATTGTGGGTCTGTGGATTGTAGCATTTTTATACTGTACTTTATGGCTAATGTCCTTGTTTCTAGTTCCTGGCTATTATTAATAAAGCTGCTATGAACCTAGTTGAGCAACTGTCCCTGTAGTATAGTGGGGCATCTTTTGGGTATATGCCCAGGAGTGATATAGCTGGGTCTTGATGTAGAACTAGTACCAATTTTCTGAGAAACTGCCAAATTGATTTCCAAAGTGGTTGTACTAATTTGCACTCCCATCAACAATGGAGGAGCATTCCACCTGTTCTACATCCTCACCAGCATGTGCTGTTGCTTGAGTTTTTATCCTAGCCATTTTGACAAGTGTAAGATGAAATCACAGAGTCATTTTGATTTGCATTTCCCTGATGACTAAGGATGTTGACCATTTCTTTAAGTGCTTCTCAGCCATTAGAGATGCCTCTGTTGAAACTTCCCTGTTAAGCTTGGTACCCAATAATTTTTACTGGTTATTTCATTTATTTACATTTCAAATGCTATCCCCCTTCCCAGTTTCTCCTCTATAAACTTCCTATCCCCTTTCCTGCCTCTATGAGGGTACTCCCCTACCCACCCACCCACTCCTGCCTCATTGCCCTAGCATTCATTTGGTTTGTTGATGTCTAAATTCTTCATATATTTTAGATATTAGTACTCTGTCACATGTAGGATTGGTAAAGATCTTATCCCTCTGTTGGCTGTTGTTTTGTCTTATTGGTACAAAAGACTTTCAGTTTCATGAGGTCCCATTTATTAATTATTGATCTTCATGTCTGAGCCATTGGCATTCTGTTCAGGAATTCATCTGTAGTGCCAATGAGTTCAAGGCAGTTTCCCACATTCTTTTCTATTAAATTTAGTATGTTTAGTTTTATGATTAGGTCTTTGATCACTTGGACTTGAGTTTTGTATAGGGTGATAGTTATGAGTCTATTTGTATTCTTCTACATACAGACATCCACTTAGACCAACATCATTTGTTGAAGGATTTTTTTTCCCCATTTCATTGTTTTGGTCTCTTTGCCAAATATTAAATATCCATAGGTATGTGAGTCTATTTCTGCATCTTAGATTCTATTTTATTGATCAAACTGTCTCCCAATACCATGCCAATACTATGTAGTCTTTATTGCTATTGCTCTGTACTATAGATTAAACCAAGGAAGGCTGAAATTTCCAGAGAGTTCTTTTATTATACAAGGTTGGTTTAACTCTCCTGGATTTTATGTTTTTCTATATTAAATTGGGACTTGCTCTCAAGGTCTGTAAAGAATTGTGTTAGAATTTTGATGAGGATTGCATTGAATCTGTAGATTGCTTTTGCTAAGATGGTCATTTTTACTATGTTAATCCTACCAATCTATGAGCAGCAGAGATCTTTCCATCTTCTGATATCTTTCTCAATTTCTTTCAGAGAGTTTAAGTTCTTGTCATTCAAGTCTTTCATTGCTTGTTTAGAGTTACACCAAGATATGCTATATTGTTTGTGATGACTGTGAAGGGTGTTGTTTCCCTAATTCTGTTTTCAGCCCATATATCATTTGTATAAAGGAGGGTTACTGATTTTTTTCAGTTGATTTTTTTATACTGTCACTGTTCCTGATTGTTTTTATTAGCTGTAGGAGTTCTCTGGTAGAATTTGTGGAGTTATTTATTTATGCTATCATATCATCTACAAATAAAAATACTGTGACTTATTCCTTTCCGATTTGTATTCCCTTGATCTTCTTTAGGTGATTTATTGCTCTAGCTAGAATTTCAAGTACTGTGTTGAATAAGTGGCATGAGATTGGACAGCCTGTTCCTGTCCCTGATTTTAGTTTCATTGTTTTAAGTATCTCTCCTTTTAATTTTATGTTGACTATTAACCTGTGCTATATTGCATTAAATATGTTTGTTTATGCACCTTGTATCACTAATCTCTCCAAAACTTTTAACATGAAGGGGTGTTAGATTTTTGTCAAAGGCTTTTTCACCTTCTAATGAGATGATCATGTGATTTTCTTGCAGTTTGTTTATATGATGGATTACATTGATGAATTTCAATATATTGAACCATTCCTGCATTAATGAGATGAAGCCTATTTGATCACAGCAGATGATGATTTTTATGTGCTCTTGGATTCAGTTTGGGAGTATTTTATTGAATATTTTTTTTAAATCAATGTTCATAGGTGGAATTGATCTGAAGTTCTTTCTTTGTTAAGTTTTTGTTGTGTTTAAGTATCAGAGTAACTGTGGCCTCATATAATGTGTTTGACCATGTTCCTTCTGTTTCTGTTTTATGGAAAAGTTTCAAGAATATTGGTATTATCTCTTCTTTGAAAGTCTGGTAGAGTTCTGCACTAAAACCTTCTGGCCCTGAGTTGTTTGTTTGTTTTGGTTTTGGTTGGGCGACTTTTAATGATTGCTTCTATTTCCTTAGGAAGTATAGGACTAAATAGTTTACTTGATCTTGATTTAACTTTGGTAATGGGTATCTGTCTTGAAAATCATCCATTTCCTTAAGATTTTCCTATTTTGAGGAGTATAGGCTTTTGAAGTAAGGCCTAATAATTCTTTGGATTTTCTCTGTCTGTTTTTATGTTCCATTTTCATTTCTGATTTTGTTTATTTGGATACTATATTTCTGTCTTTCAGTTTGTTTGGCTAAGGGATTGTCTATATTGTAATTTTCTCAAGGAACCAGAGCCTGGTTTTGCTGATTCTTAGAGCAGTTCTTTTTTCCCTAATTGATTGATTTCAGCTCTGATTTTGATTATTTTCTGCCATCTACTCCTCTTGGGTGTGTTTGCGTCTTTTTACCTAGAGTTTTCAGCTGTACTTTTAGATTGCTAGTATGATAACTCTCCAGGAACTTTTTGTTTGTTTGTTTGTTATGAAGGCTCTTAGTGCTATGAACTTTTCTCTTAGCACTTATCATTGTGTCCCTTAAGTTTGGATATGTTGTACCTTCATTTTCATTGAATTCTAGAAAGTCTTTAATTTGTTTTTTTTTTTTTTTTTCTTCTCTGGCCCAGTGAACACAGAGTAGCAAAGTGTTCAGATTCCATGAGTTTGTAGGTTTTCTGTTGTGTCTGTTGCTATTGAAGTCTAGCTTTAATCCATGATATTCTGGTAAGATACAAAGAGTTTTTTTCAGTTTTCATGTATCTGTTGAGGCTTGCTTTTGTGTCCAAGTATATGGTCAATTTTGGAGAAGGTTCACTGAGGTACTGAAAAAAAAAAGGTATATTATTTTGTGTTTGGGTGTAGATATCTGTTAGGTCCATTTGATCTGTAACTTTTGTTAATTTCATTATTTCTCTGTTTAGTTTTTGTCTCAATGGTGTCTCCATTGATGAGATCAAGATGCTGATGTCTCCCACTATTAATGTGTGTGGTTCCATGTGTGATTTAAGCTTTAATAATGTTTCTTTTACAAATATGTTTGTCTTTGCACAAGGGGAATATATGTTCAGAATTGAGATGACATCTTGGTGGATTTTTCCTTTGATAAGTATAAAGAGTCCTTCCCCATTTCTTTTGGTTAATTTTGGTTGAAAGTTTATTTTTTAGCCCTTCACTCTGAAGTAATATCTATCTTTTTGTTTTCACTGTTGTGGAACTATTTATTTCCTGCATTTTCTTGTATGCAGTTTATTTCCATGGTTTGGAGTTTTTCTTCCAATATTTTCTGTAGGGCTGGATTTGTGGATAGGTATTGTTTAAATGTGGTTTTGTCTAGGAATATCTTTTTTTTTTTTTAATCTATGGTGATTGAGAGTTTTGCTGGGTATAGTATCATGGACTGGCATTTGTAGTTTCTTAGAATCTGCAAGACATCTGCCCAGATCCTTCTAGCTTTTACAGTCTCTGATAAGAAGTTGGATCTAATTTCTGATAAGTCTGCCTTTGTATTTTACATGGCCTTTCCCCCCTTTTCCAGTTTTTTACTGTTCTTTCTTTGTTATGTAGCTTTTCTGTATTCATTATTATGGAAAGGGAGGATTTTCTTTTCTGGTCCAATCTAATTGATGTTCTGTAAGCTTCTTTGTTTAAAAGCACCTCTCTCTTTAGATTAGGAAAATTTTATTCTGTGATTTTGTTGAAAATATTTTCTGGTCCTTGAAGCTTGAACTCTTTACCTTCTTCTATTCCTATATTCTTAGGTTGGATCTCTTCACAGTACCCAAGGTTTCCTGGATGTTTGTGTCAAGAATGTTTTCGATTTAACATTTTCTCTATTGTATCTTCTATGTCAGAGATTTTCTCTTTCATCTCCTGTATTCTGTTGATGCATACATCCATTGTTCCTGTTCTCTTGCCTAGGTTTTCTATTTCCAGAATTCCCTCAGATTTATTTTCCTTGTTGTTTCAATTTCCATTTTTCAGGTCTTAAACAGTTTTATTCATTTCCTTCACTTGTTTAACTGTAATTTTTTTTTTATTTCTTTAAGGGATATATTAGTTTCCTCTTTAAAGGCCTCTGCCTGTGTGACTGTATTTTTTCTGTATTTTTTGAAGGATTTATGCATTTTTGTCTTTAAAGGCATTTATCATCTTTCTAAGGTTGGATTTCATGTCATTTTCTAGTGCTTCAGTTGTGGTAGGATAGCCAGGGCTTTCTATAGTGCAACAGCTTTGTTCTGAAGGTGACATGTTGCCCTGGCTCTTGTTGTTTGTGCTCTTATGCTGGCCTTCAACCCCATGGTTGTCCTTATATTTTCCTTGTGTAACAGGTATCCAGCAGGCAGGCCTGATCTGGATACCTTCCACCACCACCCCACCCCCCATGCAGCAGGCCTATAGTGGACAGCCTTGGACTGGATGTTCTTGGTATAGCAGGCCTGAATGTTCCTTGCACAACAATCCATGAGGAGACTGGCCAAGTGATGACCAGACAATGGAGCTCCACGGAGAGCCTACAACTAGCTCAAGGAAGCTGGGTATGCTTCAGGGGGGACATGCAGGAGAATAGGAGGAGAACGTATCTAACCTGAATGTTGAAAAAGACAAATTTAAAATATCAAGTCAATCATTGAATTCATATAATCATTTAAAAGTTATGTCTGGTGATGGATTATGAGCATATAGTGACAATTTTGGCATTTTAGTTTGTTTAAAAAAAACACAAAATATTACAAGAATATTTTTTTTTGTTTGCCTTTAATCCCAGGTGTGGGATCCAGGGTTGCATCAGATTGTCCATAGCAGCTGGCCACAATTTGCCTTGTACTGTATCAGCCTGATTTTTCCAGTAACAGATAGTTTCTGTAATTGAATGACATTCAGAGTTCTGGGATCTTTTCAGGGGTTATATAAATGCTAGAGACCCGATAGGTTGGGTAGTAAGTTGGTCATTGGATGTTGGTGGGTTTTTGGTTGGTTGTTGGTTGTTGTTGGTCACAGTTTGTTAAGTAATCATGCATAAAGAAGAAACAACAGCAAGAAGAAATTAGATATTTTGATGGAGAAGACCAAACTTTCCCAAGAAACTCGATGCTCCCAATCAGTAGGAAATAGCCTAAGGATAACATCGCCCCCTTTACTCTATCTTCTTTTCTCTCTTATTTAGTATTAGGGAGCTTAAGGGTGAAAAGTGTAGAGAGGGTAGAAGAAAGAAGCACCCACAAAGTAGCAAAATACAGATACATGTGGTATACAAGAATGCTGCAACAGACCTTCTGTATAACATAACAGTTAAAGTGTAGTTTTCTTCCTGAAACTATGTTCTATACTCATGGGCCATCTTTTTACAAAGATGGTCAACCAGTCTTATACAATGGTTTTATATTAGACTCTTTTAGTATAAAAATATTCTAAGCTGAGTAACAAAAAGAAAAGAGGTTTATTTAACTTGTAGTTCAGAAGGTTTGATGGCTAGTTACTAGTTTTTGCTCTGCTCCACTGATAGAATCATGGGGAAATGTCATAATAAAAGCAGGTGTATGCAAGAGTGAGGTATCTCAAATAACAAGACAAGGTACAAGAACATGATACCAGAGTCCCACAAGTGCTATAGTCTTCTTTGGAAGAATGGACCTGAGAGCCTAAGGAATACCCAGTAAGTCCCACATCTAGAAAGTTCTATTCTTTCTGTTTAAAGATACCAAGGTTTCCATATATTAACCTTAATGGAAAACATATATCCTTTCACAAGTACTTTAGCCAAAATTTCCTTAATTTTTTTCTTTGATTCTAGTGAGTATTTATTTCTTTACTTGCCATTTTTCAAAATAACTTGCCTAGATGTAGGAAAAGCTTCTCCAAATAGTTTCATATCCATAAGGTTCATAGAAGGTCTAGGAGGGGGCCAGAAGCTTTAATGAATGCATAAATAAAGCCACACACTTTGAAAATCTCTTTTTTGTTAGCAGCAGATTCACCATCTCAAGATTTTCCTCATTCAAGGGTTGATGGCCCATGTATAGGGAACTCACACAGCACTTAAACTTGTGCTAATTGTTCTAATTCAAGAGTGAAGACAGTGATGCACAAGCCCTGAGGAAAAGTATTTGAATTAAATTTAAAATAAAATTTCAAAGTCCACTTTCATAAAACACTATCCTAGCCTAGAGAAATGGCTCAGCAAGTGATGACAAGATACCAAATCAGGCAATCTGAGTTAGATATCCAGACCCCAAACAGTAGAAAGAGAGAACTGACATCTGCAAGTTGTCTTCTCACCTTGACACATGAGCTCGTACATGAGAATGCTTACACATATGCAAGTAATTCTAAGTGGAACAAACATGATTTTATTTTTTTTATATTAAAACATCATCAAAGCAAAGAAAACATGCAAACATAGCACCCACACTGTAGTCTCATGGCTTAGTCTAAATTCCTCTACTCTTATTGTCATTTTTCTCTGTGTATACCCTTCAATCTAACTGTAACCCTACCCAAAAATTATAGCCTACTTTCCCTCCTAACTGATAGTCACACTTGTCATGTAATAGGCTGTCCTGGATTTGTTCAAATTCTACTCCAAGAAATTCAGGTCATAGCAGATTTTATTTGACAGCTGTAAATCTCCTCATATTAATATTCTTCCCCACATTATAATCATACAAAAATACTCACACTGCCTTGAGTTACCTGTTGAGAAACTGGCAGAGTCAGCAGCTCTGGTCCCATTCCAAATACACAGCATTCTGTGAAACTGCCACCCTCCATGTCATGTTGCAGACTACTTTACCTGCTGGCATTTATCAGGTGATCCTGGTAGCTCAAGGTCCTTTTCAAATAAGAATTATCTTGCACATTTTGCTTCTGTTGCAGAATTTTTCTTTGAATATTTGAGAATTCTCTTTTCTTATGTGGTCTCACTGAGAGTGTGTAAGGCAGGGTGAGGCTTCATACCACCCAAGGGTATGTTCCTAACAACAAGCAACAGTAGTAAAAATCACACTCATCCATTGCCCTTGCCTTCTCTCTAAATGATTCCCTGTAGATCATGACGTCTGCCACCTGATCACCTATCTTTAACTGATCACTGCCTCACCAACCTGATATATTATTCTTTCTTCTTTGATTTTTCCAGGAAAAATTAAACCTGCATACAAAGTAAAACAAAACACATTCTCTATTTACAAGTTTAGAGGCATTGCATTTTCTTACGCTGTAATCTCTCAGCACTGCAAAATTCTCTAAAAAGGAGACATAAAATAAAATGCCTATGTGTGTATGTGCAAGTAAACGTATGTTGTCATGAACTTTCACATATTCTCACTATATAACTTGTCGCTTTTTTCAAATAGCAACACAAAATACTTTCTACTGAAGCATTCATCATCCCAGAAACACTGATGTTTCAATGACAATGTTATATCAGAATTCAACAAAATTGCTTGAAGAAATAATGGGTCATATATCACTGAGGAGTCTGCTGAAGGATGGTTTTAGATTCAAGCATGAGCATGAGAAATAAGAACCCTGACTCCAGATTGTCTCCTAAAAGAGGTCTTAGAAAACAAGGAATCTCTTGCTCTCAGTAACTCTGACTCATTTTTTTTCTTTGTTGTAATATTAGGAATCTGGGAGCTCCCGCAAGGGGCATGCCCCATAGCTATGGTAACAGTTGGAAATTGATTTCCTATTTCTAGAATCTATATTGTATTTCTTTCTTTCTTCCTTTTCTTTATTTTTAAGTATTGAATAGAGTTTATTCAGGGCATGGGGAGGAGAGTTGGGAGAATAGTAGAAGCATCAAAAGGCAGAGGCAGAGAAAGAGAGAGAGAGAGAGAG
Organism: Mastomys natalensis; assembly: GCA_021653895.1. Taxonomy (NCBI): domain Eukaryota; kingdom Metazoa; phylum Chordata; class Mammalia; order Rodentia; family Muridae; genus Mastomys; species Mastomys natalensis. Next base: position 1,009,553 of record JAJTUV010000049.1, on the reverse strand, counting down.
AGAGAGAGAGAGAGAGAGAGAGAGAGAGCGCAGAGGAGTAGAGAAGTAGAAGCTGGCATGAGCTTGTGGAGAGGGAGGAGGAGGGGAGTGAGAGGACAAAGCAGGAGCAGAATGGAAAGAGTGAGAGCAAGAGACCTATATTGTATTTCTTTAACAGTTGTTAATCCAGTGAATCATCTCAACTAATGCTAGGTCTGAGGCTGGTATGATTCAGTACTTTAGAGATGAAAAAATAGGCTTGAGTTAATTTTATGATAATCAAAAGCAACTCATTTAGTAGGCTAGCAAGGACTCAGACTTAAGCATGAATCTATATAGCATCTCTGTGAATATGATGTGTAGATATAAGAACTCACACAGCATTGTGATATTCTAATATCTCAAAATGAAAGAATGAAAGAATAGAGGAAGAAGGAAAAATTAGGAAAGTTGTTTTTTAGATTGTCCTTAGTAAATTCAGGTTAGGTCTTTACAAGTAGTCCTTTCAACCTAACTCTACAACCCATGTCAATTCCGTGTTTAAGCTTGTGCCCATTCTGCAGAAACACTTCCTACCAGAGATCCCTAGTGGCCACACCAGGCTAGACTCAGACGCACTCTCTATCAAAGACCCTGCAGCTACTACTATACTTCTTAGGATCCAGAGAAGGCAACAGCAACCAAAGGATGGAATACCCACCAAAAAAGACAGGACCAAATACTGACACCAAAAAAAAAAAAAAACCACCTCAAATATCACATCTTATTATTGCTGCTCTATTTGTAACATCCAGAATTTGGATATATCCTGGATGTCCATCAGTTGATGAATAGATAATAGAAATGTGGTACATTTATTCAATTGAATATAGTTTAGCTGCTTTAAAAATGAAGTGCATAGGCAAATGGATGGAGCTAGGGAAAAAATTTCCTAGTGAGGAAACACAGACGCAAACCATAAATGTATGTTTTCTATTTTATGCGGATTTCATCTTTTAAGCCTTCACTATGTATGACATAATATGAATAACCACAGAGTTTAAAGAAGGGGAAGTATAATATATTTTTATAGAAAGACTAAGGGAATAAAACAGGAAGTTTAATCAGAAAGGTTATGGAAAAAAAGGATAAAGAAGAGAATATGAGGAGGAACAACTAATATTAAAGGCTATTTGTAAAACTACATAGAAACCCACCACAGTAGAAGCCTCTTTAAAAAACACACATCTATGAAAAGAATGTAAATAGAGTCACCAAATAACAAAAGAGACAAATTGGTTATTTTATGCCACCAGGTAAAACTTCCAGTGCTAGGAGTTGTTTCTCTCTTAAGTCATTGGTCAGAGGGGCTCCATGGAAACCTAAAACATCACAGATTATTGCAAAGCCTATTAGAAATACTCATCCCAATCAAATACTAAGGTCCTATTGCTGAAGATAACACTTACACATGTTATAAAATATCAAGAATTTGAACTGGTGCCTAGGTGGAAGTTTTACTCCTACGGAAGAGCATTCATGGTACTGAAAAGGCTCCTGCACACTACTGAGAACAAAGGTAACCATCAATGTCTACTAGATACAAAACTGTACCTTAAACAGCAACTTCCCACAAGATAAATTGGTGCAATAGTGGCTTAATGTTATGGGAGTAAGTCATTGCTTTTTTTATTTAATTGGAAGTTTTTCGTTTCATTGCATGAGATGAAACCTATACCCAACACTGAAAGAATAGAATAAACATAAATTAGGTAATTCATGGACCTAGAGGAAACCCCAATACTATTATTTTGTTAAAGGAACATAGCTATAAAACTACTGTTAATGACATATATAGCCATATATTAGTGCCTTGTTCAGCTCTTATCAAAGAAGATTTTTCTTAAAGTAGATGAAAATTAATACAGAGATCCATAACTGAACAATGTGCAGAGAGTGAAAGACTTTGGAATAATCAGTTCTAAATGGGATATCTTTATCAAATCTCTCTGGTTACAGTTCACAGATCTATGTGAAAGAGGAGACAGAAAGACTATAAGAGCCAGAGGTGACAGTTGTCTCCAAGAAAACAGTGTTGTCCAGATACAAGACTGTTGCATATATGAACTCACAGAAACTGTGATAGTATCCACAAGGCCTGTACAGGTTCAAGCTAGATGGAATTCCAACTCTGAGAGAGAGAAGTGGACATGAGCTCTCACCCTTAACCAAGACTCTATCTACAATTGATACCCTTTGGTAAAGGAAAAATCAGATTTTTTTTCCACTGGACACACATTGGTTATATTAACTATATATCATGGCCTGTCAGCATAAAATAAACTTAGTGGTAGTTTTTTAGATGTTTTGTCTTGTGTTTTGTTGTTATTTCTTATGCTTTGCTCATTTGATTTTAATCAAAAAGAGAAAAAATATAACTTGGGTAGGGATAAATTTATGGAGATGTTGATGAGCTGGGAGGAGTTGGGGGAGGGCAACAACATGATCAGAATATATTGTAAGAAAAGAATTCTTAATTTAAAAAAGACATACTCCATCCACCAAGTACAGACTTACTCCACTAATAGCTGAGTCAGGATCTGGCTAACTGATCCTCTTCTCTCTAGGACACCTGTTGATTTGCCTTCCCAGGGACACACCTGAAGTAGAAGTTCCTGGTTGAGTCATGTGATGTAGACTCACATGTTGAGGCTGATTCATCTGGTGTTTTGCTGAGGCACGACCTAAGTAAGGACACTTGATGTTTGGAGAATGTATAAATAACTAGGACTCAACAGATAGTGACAGGACACTTGTATAGCTAGCTTTGCAACAATTCCTTGGTCTTGAATCTTTGTCTTCAATGATCTTTGCTTCCTTGAGAAAGGCATGGCAGAGAATTTCTCCTGAACTCCAGGGTAGTCCAGGTCACTCTGTTGAGTCATGCTGATTTGGAGGAGTCCTGGATATTTCTGCGGGATCATCCAGAAACTGATGATTTATTTTTGGTTCCTGTCACTACTGAACTGGACTGCTTATATCCTGATGACAGAGATTGGAATTGACCCAAAGAACTACTTCTAAACAAATCCACATCCCCTTATCCTATTTACCATCTTTTCTCCCCTACGTTTGGACAGTGGGCTAGAAGGGGAGGCATCAAAGCATTTATGAACCCTTATTAAAAGTAGGTTTTAAAACAATTTAAGCCTACAGATACCCATGTACAGTGACTAGTATCTGAGCCCTGGTTCTGAGACAATACAAGACAGTATTAGTCAGGGCTTTTCAGAGCCTATGAGAATAGGTGTTTAGACTTGCAGTTTCCTGTCATCTGTTGCCAAACTTCTCTACATCCAGTATGGCCTAAGGCCAGATGAATAATATTTTAACCATGAATAATTTGACTTAGTCACACAGAGGGGTGAATAAGTCTTCAAAATTACCAAACCAGCACCAATGTCACAAGGGTTCTTCTTATGAAGTAAAAAAGTAAGTAGCCATGAAGTTAGGAAAATCTCCCCTCTTTATTGTTATAGTGGCCTGAGAATAAGCATATCTCTCATTTTTCTGTAGATTCAGAGCTGGTAGAATCACTGCTACTGACAACAGGCCTGAGGTTAACCAGGTAACTAAGGGGATACAGCTCTTTCTGCTCCCTCAGTCATCATGAGACAGGAGGATCCAGAGAACTGTGTTCATTCTATCATGGGGAGGGACCAGGGACCAAGTGTCAGGAAGGGTACAGTGAGCATAAGTGACATTATCAAGCTCTGTGGTGTCAAACACCTTATTTATAAAACAGATGATAGGTCTCAATCCTACACATTCCTAGAATTATCTCATTAGAATGAGATAAATGCTACTTTCATTACCATTTGACAAGGAGCTCTCTACATTTTGGAGAACTTATCTGCCTTATCCACAGTTATGATTGTATTCTACACTAATCACAAAGTAAAAACACACACAACTAAACTCCTCTTATCTCTGTCTAGTAAGACCTGTTGTTCCCACTGGCACCATACAAAAAATACCTCTGAGCACCTGAGAAGATAAGAAAATACACAAGGCTCCTGAGAGCCTCATCAAACATGGAAATATCTGAGTCCTAAGATGGCTCAAGGGTGGCTGAGAGCCTAAGAGTCCCTAAGATCACCTCTAAAAGTGCCAGAGAGCACCTGGGAGAGAGCTTGAGAGTATTGCAAGCACCTGGAAGAACTGAAGAGCTGGGAGCACTCCAGAGTACTGGAGAGTGCTTCAGAGCCCTAGGGGTTCCTGATGAAACCTAAAACAGAGCTTCTGAAAGAGGCTGAGGGAACCTACCGGCCATCAGACAGAACCCTAGAGTGTCTGAGGACTCCTGAAGAGCAGCTAAGGACTCCTGAGAGTGCCTGGGTCCACTCCATTCTTGCAATCTAGCATGAGGGAATATACACCCTGCCATGTAGCTGTATTCTATGGCTGGCAGCCACTAGTTAATTGAAATATACAGAGGTTTCAGATGCATGTCCAACTAGCACAAAAACACTCACCTGAAGATATACAAATCTTAGGCTACAATCTAAAGCTTCTATGACTCATGGACAAAAGCAAGGTACTGAGCAGGTGCTGAGGACAGTGGCCTATGTATTCTCTTCTTTTCCTGTCCAGATGTTTGTAGTCACAGAACTTTAAATACAGATTTTATAAAACTCTTTTCTTTGTTAGTTATCCAGTTTCAAATATTTTTATGCTAACATAGTCTAATATATACACATTGTACCAGACTGGATGATCATCTCTGTTAGAATGATGTTCATGAATACACAGAGCATAGTTTCAGGAAAAAAAATCACACTTTCAGCATTAAGTTGTACTGGAAGTCCTGTTGCTATATTGCAAGGTAGCACATAATCCATTAGTGGGCATCACTCTCAACTGGTTATATCATCTCTACTCAAGGCTCAGATGTTCTGATCTGGGCTGTCAGTAGAGAAAGCAGCATCACTGTGAAGAGGGGGGTCCATAGCTCAGCCTAGAGTATGGGCTCACTCTTTTATCTCCAGAAAGTTATTGCAATGCATGAAAGATAAAAGAAGACCAACAAGAAGTGGAAGGAGGACTGTTGGTATTTTATAATATAAAAGTCAGGGAACAATTTGATCCCAGTTATGTCTGAGGTACTCTGAAGAACACTGACTACTCATCCTCTGTTCCTTACAGTCTAACAAGAGCAATGGCATGTGATTCAACCAGTTTCAAGATGGAATAAGGCAATAAGCTTGTTTTCATCAAGCTCTTCTAAGGTCTCACTGTTCTTTTCAAAGATAAAGATCATGGTTTTGGATTTTGTTCCTGGACAGTGTGTCTCTGGAAGAAGGGTCCCAATGCACCTGCATTCTCTGGTTGCCTTCATTTCTCCTGATTTCCTGGAGTCTTATGTATATTAAAGTTTGAATTTCTGAAATTTGGAAATGTAGTCCTTTTTATGTCCCCAGATCTTATGGGTTTTCTAAGTATACTCAGAAGCAACAGTTTTTCGTCTATAGGAAGTTATTTATCAGCTCTTGCATTGTATTTGCCTCTATGATGCTATTTCTGACAGAGTAATCACTTTGAGGTAAAAGAAAAATCTAAATAGTTGTATTTTTAATAAGTCAGTCCCAATAGAACTGGCACACAGCATTCCTTGAAAGAGCAGTCGTATTAACATTTTGGCCAAAAGACCACTAGATTATTTGAGGGAGAGGAAAGGAAAGACAAACATTATTGAGGTTTCTACACAATAAATGGTAAACTGTGGGAAAGAAAACAAAGTAAGCCCTGACTTGGCTTCTGATCATGGCCCTAATTTCACACCAGCCTGAGTATGAACTATTCGCCCATGATTCTCTCTGTTTACAGAAGCCTTTTCTAATTTTTGGACCCCTTTCTACCTACTGGACTGTATATGTGTCAGAAAGCAGGAAATACTTGAATTGCTGAAAGTATAAGTATACTCATTTCTCATCCTATTCCTTAGGTGTTGTCTCAACAAAACTGGCCAAGAAAAGCTGGCTTGAATTGCTTTTTATACAACATATGGTTCATTACCAAGAGTGAAAAAGAAATGATCATGTATTGTGTCCAAATAAATATCAATAAATCTTAGCCCAAATGGATTGGAGTCCCTAAAGATCATATTTTCCTCTGTTTACAGTATGGCAGCAGGAACCTTGGTTGGACAAGAAGAGGTGATACTAAATACATCTATATCCTAATCTGACCTCTTCTTTAGAAACAATAGTTAATGGAGTCCCTGAAGTCTTCATTGGCTGTTCTTGTAGTGCTTCTGTTGTGCTGAAAAACACTAAGGAACTCTGATATGTGCAGCTGTTTGCCTCATTCTGAATACATCTTTCTCCTTCTTCAGTACACTTAATTTCCCAACCAGGACATTCTGAAGACACCCTTGAGACCCACATCAGAGAGAGCTTGAATGAAGAAAACAACAAACAGGCCAGGTACACCACGAGAGAAAAGTAAGTATTTATGAAATGAGGAGGAGCAAAGGGAGCATCTGAGGGATGTTGAGAGAGGCCAAGAAGATAAAATAGTTGAAGAAATGAAAGTCTTCATGAGAAAGAGGAAGAATGTGCAAGATAAGACATACCTGTGAGGGAGGCAGAGAAGAGGCACATGAAGGAGCACACTAGAGGATAAAATAGGAAGTGCTAACAAATTAAATTATACCTAGCTGAGCTCTTAGGTCCTCTGGGAAGAGGTCCTAGAAGCTTTGGAAAGAACACAGGTCAGCAGTTTGCTTAAAACCCTGTATGTTTCTCTCAGATCTGAGAACATCCTGAACTAGTTAAGTGGTCAGTTGGAGACAATGAGTGCCATGACTGGCTCTGTCTACTGGAAATTTGGCCATGTCACTGGCCCCTTTGAGTCAATACTCTTGCCTTTGATAGAGGAAAAAAGATGTTCATTTGTATTAGAAATGCAAGAGTCACTGTGGATTACTGTGAAGGTCTGAATTAAAATGGCACCCACAGGCTCATAAAGCATGGTATTATTTGAAATAGAATATGTAGCATTGTTGAAGTAGGTGTGGCCTTTTTAGAGAAAGGGTGTCACTGTGGCTGAGCTTTGCAGTTTTAGAAGCTCAAGACAGGACAAGTGGCTTACCGGCTTGCTCTTCCTGCTGCCTGCTGACCCAGATGTTGGGCTCTCAGCTTTCTCTCCAGCTGTTTTTCTGAATGCCATGGTCCCCACCATGATGACAATGGACAATGAAGTGCAAGCCAGCCCCAAGTAAATGTTTCTAATATAAGAGTTGCTGTAGTCATAGTTTCTCTTCACAGCAATAGGAGCCATAACTACAATAAGTGATACAAGATCATTTTGAAAGAAAATATAAGTTAGTTATTGTGGTTATCTGTTTCCACAGAATCTATTGGGAAACCTTGCCACTTAAGGTCACCGTCTACCATGTCCATATAGCTCCTCTGAGCACAACACAAACTGGAGGACCCCCTTTCCCAGCAGGGCTTCCAATTTTCTGACATTATCTAGGAGCCTATTCCCACACACCCTCTACCTGAGGAAGGACACATAGTCTTGGCAAACCTACAAGTTCAACTTCATCTTTCACAATAAGAACCCATTCACCAAGTACCTGGGATTCCTAGAATGCCTCTTCATCCTCATGAGGCATTCCCAGTACTTTAAACTCTAGCCAATGATTTACATTCACCCTAAAAACTCCTTTCCATTCTTCAGGGTTCATATATAGCCTTTATTTACCCTGAATAAAGTGTATGTGCACAACTTGTCTCACTGAAAATCACTTAAGTGAGCTGGTTCATTGACTATCCTCTAAGAGAGCTGTAACACTAAAATCTTCAAAGAAAGTCATCTCCCAGCCTGACCAGGATCCTATAGAGAACTGTCATACTTTTAGGACCAGGGCAGGCACAACACTGGCTGCCATTGACAGAGGAAGAATCACAACTTTCTCAGCCTACACAAGATTTGGAACAGTGGCTGTGAATTCAAATACCTGTGTCCCAAGAACTGTAACACATACAGAGTTAAGAGTCCTGACACCTAAGGGCTCTGTGAGGACTGTAATGCAATAAGATGCCATGTGCATCTGCCTACTGTGAATGCTGGGTGCTGCATAGCCCTGGACAATATGAAAGTTTCCAAAGATGAGGATCTAATGAGCTTCTTCCTGGTGCACAATTTCCATCCATATAGAAAATAGTTATCAGTCTTCCTAATGCTGTGGCCCTTTATACAGTTCCTCATGTTGTGATGACTTCCAACCATTAAATTATTTTTGCTGCTAATTATAACTGTAATTTTGCCATTTTTCTGAACCATAATATAATATCTGTGTTTTCCAGAGTTCTTAGGTGTCCCCCAAAGGGGTTGTGACCTACAGATTGAGAACTACTGATATAGAGCAAAAGAATACACTGTCCCTGACTGCTAACAGATATCCTCTTTTTCTGTCCACTTGATGAACTCAAATGGTTTATTCCATTTATTCGAAAGAACCTAGCCTCTCAAGTAGAGTGGCATGAAGCTTCAGTCTTTGTATTGGATAATGACAATTCTAGATCCTAGATGCAAGCCTATACAATTTAATCTTTACTGATCAGAAGAAAACCACATGCATTTGCATCCTTTCAGAGTCAGTTCTGCTTCTCAGCCTCAGTTGTAGAGAAAATAACTTGTGTCTGTATGGATATGGCACCTGTCAATAATAAAACAGAGGGCCTATAGCTTAGGAAAGAAATAGGAGGTAGAACATCCTGTAGGCAGAAAGGATTCTAGAATAGTGCCAGGCATGGGAGATTCACCTGAGAGGATGATGACTACCACAAGAATATATATATATATATATAAACATTTGACTGGGGATTTGCTTAAAATTTTAGAGACTTAGTCCATTACCACCATGGAAAAGACAGAGTGCATGGTAGCAGGCATGGCAGTATGGTGCAGGACAAATACCCTGAGAGCTACATCCTGATACACACACATGCGTGAACACACACACACACATACACACACACACACACACACACACACACACACAGAGAGAGAGAGAGAGAGAGAGAGAGAGAGAGAGAAAGAGAGAAACTAGGCCTAGCTTGGGCTTTTGGAATCTCAATACTCACTCCTCAGTGAACCACTTTTTCCAAGAAGGCCACATTTTCTACTTCTTCTCAAATAGTGCCATCTCCTAAAATAAAGCATTCAAAAATATAATCCTATATTCCCTCTCTTTTGTCAAGCTACCATTTCTGGGGCTGTTTTCTCTTTTACGTATTCATTGTAATTACTACTCAGACCTTATGTGTCTATTCCTGCTAATTAGTTTGCTTCAAAAACCTTCAATTATATTGAAGAGGAAAATTCCACTAGACCCCTCCCCTCCTGGAAGAGAAAGGTCATAGAATGCTTAGGCACACCCCCCTCTCTAGAAGGCAGAGGCTAATTAACATTCCTCAGACCAGAGGAGGTAGGGACTAACCTGGGTGGTGGTGGGAGTGCCCAATGTACATGGACAATGGACAACTGACTATGCACAGACAAGGGAGGTCCTTGCTGACCCATTCCCTAAAGACCAATCAGTTTAAAAAGTCACACTGTTCTGCCTATCACATTGTGCCTAATGGCTGCTGCCCTAAAGACTGTATAAAAGCTCACTGAATGAGCGGTGCAGGGTTGCCTGTCCTTTTGGGATGCAGGATGGCCCCAGCACGCTGGAACATTAAAATTCCTCTTGTTTTTTGCAGCGATTCTTGTCTCCACATAGTTCACTCGGGGAGTCTCCAGTAAACTAAGGCTCTGCTCGCTAGAGTTTTACAGTATGAATACTGAAACAAGATTCACTGTGTGAGTGATAAGGAAGTTACAAGTAGAGGTGCAGATGGAGCTCTGTGAAGATCCAGGGACGGGGATCCATTCAGCTACAGAAGCAGGAGAGGATGATCACCAAGATTCACCATTCTCTGTCGCCATGAACAAGGATCCTATACTAATCAGAAAGCAGGTGTCTCTGGTTTTGAGGAATCTGATCAATATTTCTTAACACCTTAAGGTGCTTAAATCAGGCTCCAAGGTTAGAGAAGTTGATATAATATACTGTGACTCAAATGAAAAAGGCTCTAATCCTAAAGCCAGGGAACATCCCAGCAGTAAACACACCTCGAGGTTCTAAATAAACATCACCCATGATACAGTACATCTGTACATAAAAGTTTGTGGCAGACATATTTAGAAACATGAGGTCAATGTGAATTTCATACTAATATGTTTTGTTGTTAAAATCAAAATATTACTTTTTAGATATGGTCTCCCAATACAGATGAAGTAGACCTCAAACTCATGGTTCCCCTTATTCTACCTCCCATGTATAACACACATGGACAACCCTCCCAGGATTCAGTTTCAAAGACATTATAGATGTCCTTAAGAGGTTTTCTTAGTAGACAAATTACAAAGATGTTTTCCAGCACCAGGATTCTGAGTTCAGATTTTATCTATGTCGCTTGTCTGGCTCAGCAGGAAGTACACACATATCTCAGTCATACTTCCAGCTTCTTACCTACACAAGGAAACAAAAGTAATATCTCATAACTCATTAAGTAATTGTTGAATATTAATCCAGGTGCTTTGTGCAGAACGCTCAGAACGGAACTAGTTCATAGGGTTTTGCATACAGTATTCACATAGACTTTTATTGAGAAAGGCATATCCCAAAATATTTGGAAATGAGAGGATCTAGAAAGGTCTCATCTCATTGTCCCTGTGCTTATCATTTAGTTCAGTGGTTCTCAACCTATGTGTGGCAAGCCTTTTGGGGGTCACATATCAGATATTTATGATTCAGAAGTGGCAAATTACAGTTATGAAGTAGCAACAAAATATTTTATAGTTGGGGGTCACCACAACATGAAGAACTGTACTAAAAGCTCACAGCATTAGGAAGGTTGACAGCTACTGATGGACCAGGTAGTTTGCTTTTCTGAGTCATTGTTAATGATGGTAAAATGAGGATGTAAAACCTCAAGGATTAGAGGAGGTAAATACACAGCCAAGGCATTTTGCAAGTGTTCAAATAGTGAGTCTCTAACAGATGCCAGTTAGTGTTGCCAAAGGCTGTAGATAATTAGAAAAATAATTTCTGGATTTGCAGCCTTGTATCAGAAATCTATATAATTAATTTGCCTCTCTGTAAATGTACCTCAACTCTGGAGAAGTTGTTTCCTAGAGGACTTGCCCCTGTCTTTGAGCAGTTCAGTGGACAGATGGCCTGGAAGGACAGGGAACTGTCCAGACATTTAATGACTCTCAGTGTGGTATTTGAGCAGCTACCCTTAGTTTAATGGCTGGCCCGGGGTAACTAACAGACTGGAGGCTGCCAGTGCTGAGCTTGCTGAATGCTTCTAATCACTACTTAGTCTGACCAGTTCATTAAGAAGCCATAGCTTTCCAGGAATATGCAGGAAATTTGACCTGTCAAAAGAGTCTGCATAATGGCTAATCAAATGCACTAATTAAATAGGACCTGCTCTGCCATGCCTATTTCACCCTGGGCCCAAGACAGATGGGAAACCTACAAGCCTAGAAATTTGGATTTAGAGTTCTCTAGCTGCAAACACCTAGACAGGAAAGAACATGGATAGCATAAGCCACTGCCTTTAGCACCTGCTCAGTACCATACTTTTGTCCACAAGTCACAGAAGCTTTAGATTGTAGGCTAAGATTTGTATGTCTTCAGGTATGTGCTTCTGCATTAGTTAGACACACATCTGAATCATCTGATCATCTGTACATTTTATCCAAACTGTAGCTGCCATTCGTGGAGTACAACTACATGCAGGGTGCATATTCCCTCACACTAGAGTGCAAGAAAAGAGTGGATTCAGGCATTCTGTAGGTGCTCTTTAGGAGTCCTCAGATACTCAGATGATCTAGGGTTCTGTCAGGTTGTATGAAGTCCCCCAACCTCTTTCAGAAACTGTTTTAGGTGTCATCAGGGGCCTTAGAAACTCTCAAGGTTCTGAAGCACTCTCCAATACTCTGGAGTGTTCTGTGGTTCTTCCAGGTGCTTGCAATAGTCCCAAGCTCTCTCTCGGGTGCTCTCTGGCACTCTTAGAGGGAATCTAAAGTAATCTTGGCCTCTTAGCCACTCTTGAGCTATCTCAGGATTCACAATATCTCTGAGTTCAATGAGGCTCTCAGGCACCTTGGGTACTTTCGCATCTCCTTAGGTGCGCATAGATATTTCTAGTCTTGAGTATTTTTGGGTGTCCCCTGGGAACCACAGACACTACTGGGAAGGCATGAGAAGAAGTTAGTAAAATACATTTTTATTTTGTGACTAGCCTAGAACACAATCCCCACCAGATACCTCCTGTAGAAATATAACTATGAATTAGATAGATAAGTTATCCGTTTAGAGAGCTCCTCATCAGATGGTAATGGCAGTAGCATTTGTCTCATTCTAATGAGAAAAGTCTAGGAATGTGTAGGATTGAGTCATATCATCTGTTTTATAAATAAGGTGTTTGACACCACAGAGCTTGATAATGTCACTTATGCTCACTGTACCCTTCCTGACACTAGGTCCTTTCTCCCTTCCCATGACACAATGAAACCTAGAAACTGCAGTGAGCCCTTTACAAAGCTGTCTGTTTTGACATATGGAAATATGTGGGTTCCAACCTGGTTAATTATTATATTTGTGATTAAAGGCAATTTACTTACATTGCTTAGCTTTGATATTTGTCCATTATAGTTCATTCACCCCATTGTTGTAAGATTAATTTTATATAATGCATGTAAAGAACAGTTGTGATGGTAGGTCCCTGCTGCTCCCCCACTAGATGTTGGTACCTGCCACCACTATAATTATTAATCATAGGTACTTACTTCTTAGAAATTTCCAGTGAACAGGATGGTGCCATGGTTTCAGGCCCTCTATGACTTTGAAAGCTGTTCAGTGCAAGGTACCACTATTTGTAATTCTGATCATAGTTGTTTCTCTGTCCTAACCCATTCAATTCTTGCTGCATCTGAGATAGACTAGCATAACATGGCAGTTCAAAACCTACCAAAACAATAACAAACTCTGCCTGAAAGCATAATGACTGCTTTTCTGTACAAATGCTTTAGGGGATTAGATTTATGGTTTAGGGAATCACTTAGACTTTTGCTTCTTTGAATCACTGTAACACATCTAGATCAAGAAAAAGGTTGTTCTTTTTAAAAACTTCATTATGAATAAAAACCACACACTAATAAAGTTAGCCAGACTCAAAGTGTATACAACTCATTGAACTTCTGTGCAGCTAGAATACTTATCCATAATGGCAACTGGAGCTTTACTTTCAGTATTGTATATACTCTATACACTTATCAAACTCCAAACACAAAAATCAATGGTATAAATAGAATTTAAAAAACAATTAGCTCTATATATTCTTTTATAACTCATTTCTCTTACCTCTTATATTTAGCTTTCTTTTAATTTATTGGTGCTTAAATTATATATATATATACATATATGTGTATATATATAATCATATATATACTGCATATACTACATATATGATATAAATCATATATGCATACATAAAACTAGATATCATATATAATACATATATAATATATGTACACACATATTTATCTCACACACATACACACTCTCTCTCTCTTCTATCTATAGATAGATAGATAGATAGATAGATAGATAGATAGATAGATAGATAAACTCTAAAGGAAAGAGAAGTTAAAAATTGCAGGAAGTTGATAGAATATATAATATTAAGCGTGGTCATACAACCTCAGAAGGAACAAAAATCTACATGTTCTTACTCATTTATGTAATATAGCCAAAAATATATATATATACTGTAAGTAGGGAAAGCAAGTTGTACAGAAGTATCTACGTAGCCAACACCTAAAGTCTACAGCAGCTTCTGTTTTTCATATTTGAGTCTTGGCTGGGACACTGTTTTTGGCAGCTGCTTTGAACACAAAGTCTACAGTGGATAGAGGAGAAAGAGATGCTGAGTCAACCTTAACATAGTCATTCTCTCAGCTATTCCCTTTTCTGTCCTCAAACCTTGGTAGATCCCTGGCAGCTTCTAGTATTTTCTCACATTTCTAAACAATGAAGACTGAAACGACTTTGGTCCAGGATCCCTGTTGGGTCACTCACCTTTCCATGTGAAGCTATCAGTGAGGTCAACAGCCAATGAATCCTCTTAACAAGGTGTTCCTGCACACATGGACACTTTAATGAGCCTGCTAGGATTTGTGGCTGACACTTTCAAACAGAGAGAAAGAATGATTGGAGGACCCTGCCATGAAGACAGGGTGAATCATGCACATGCCAGAGGGCCATCTGGTTCACCTGGACTATAAACCTCTCAACAGAATCAACCACTCTCTGGAGACATTAGGGTGACTGACAGGTACTAAAAGGTAAGCAAAGGGAGGAAAGATAGATTGCACAGAGGGAAATTTCCTGTATAGTTAGCCAGCAGCAAGGCCACACTGTAGTGTAGTATTGCTTCCTCACTGCTGCCTGGTTAGCTTGTCAAAATGTGGCTTTGGTTTCTTGAGGGAAATTGATCCACCATATATAGTATGTATTATTGAGCCTCTAATACATAAAGAGAGGATGATGAATGGTGGATGAACTTTTAGAATGAGACTCTTCTCCCGAGAACCTATTATGGTGATATGTAGAAACCTGGGCCTTACCAAATTTCTCTCCCCATCAATGAGACTATTCAGATAGGTAAATGAGGATGTGAGTGAACATCTGAGTACCAACAGGTATGACACACCTTCAGGATCTCAAAAGAAGAGTCAAATCATAGCTAGGCCAGTTTTTGCCCTAAGCCTGCCTCTGTGCTATATCAATTAGGACAGCTATCTACTGGACCTGTGCACTGATTTTTCTCAGCTCCAATTATGGAAATAATCTGTTTATGGTTGAAAGGACATTATTACAAGTGCCAAGTACTGAGTATAGTATGTAACATAGCCACAGAAATATATAACTGCTCATTTAGCACAAGAAAAGTATTTCTCCTATATCCTGTATTTGGGGTTGAAAATAAAGTAAAATAAAATAATCAAAAAAAAAAAACTGCACTATATTCACTTCTTGTCTGGTGGCTTTTATTATCTAACAAGACTTAACCCCAGCCAGGTCCTCTGTTCATACTGGAGATAGAACTAAACAGAAAAAGGTGAAGGAATGAGAAGAATTAGTGAGATAGACATTTATAAAAGCACTAGAGTGAGTTTTTTATGAGAAACATTGATGGACTGTCAAGCAATGTTGCAGGAAATGCCCTAAACATGTACTAGTGGCAATGTGTGCATGTGTGTGTGTGTGTGTGTATGTGTCTAGGTAATAGCTTCTTCAAATGTTAGTAGGTGGAAAAATAACAATGGAGTGGGAATGAGGTGAGAAAGTGAAGTTTCCTGTCAGGACTAGAGGTTTATGTTACATAACAAGCCAAATGAATTCCAAGGGTAAAGGATAGATGAATGGATGGATGCATGGATGGATGGATGCATAGATGGATGGATGCATAGATGGATGGACGCATGGACAGATGCATAGATGCATGGATAGATGGGTGGGTGGATGGATTGATCAAAGGATACACTGATTGATCTATTATTGATGGATGACCATTTATAAATATGAACAGTGGATAACAAGTCCTGATGACAATAAAAACCACTGCTACTTGAATTCCTGCATGTTAGAGATATAACAGATCTTGATGATGCTTAGATCATGACCATAGGTGTTTAAGAAGAGCTATGAGAATGTCCCAAGGGATGAGATAAATGAAGGCTGAGAGGCCAGGTGTGGACAGATGTTGTGGCCATGGAGGACCTCAATAGAAGAATGGTAGCAAGAAACAAAAGGAAAATCATGAGTAGATGCTGTTATCATCAAGATATAGGAATAAAGTCCAACAAGATCTTCTGACAGTATCCTGAAAAGAGGCACAGAGAAGGAAGGGAAACCAGTGGCCTTCTCAAGTGCTACTATGTGTCCTTTCCCTTTGTCGCAACCACTGCCTTCTTCACACAGCTCTTGGCTTTGACTTCTTGTCTATTGTGCTTTATATTCGAGTGACACAGATTCAGGAAACACTTTATTTAACAAAATGCAAATCTATTCATTTTGCAGCCTCATTTACTAATGTAATTTTCCTATTAAAAGAAACTTTGTCTCAATATTCTTACAAGACTAAAAAGGAACAGAAACATTCATTAGTAATTTTTAATGTGCTTCCTATTTAATTTGAATAGATTTTTGGCTTTCTGCTTTTCTAAAATTGACTGTCAGAAAACAGACTTATGATTGCCACTGGATGAGGACATTCACAAATCAAAATCCCTCTGGGTAGCAGGAAGCACCTGCACTATTTAAAACATTCTGGGTTTCTTTTAATTGGAACATTTCTTCAACAGGAGTGTGAGGCTTGAAAGATTGAAAGAAATACCTCCCCCATGGAGAAGATCTGCAACAGTTTATGGTCTAATGTTCAGATCCATCTTGACAGTGCAGATCTTAGTGGTTTATCTGGAGGTCATCATCTCTTTGGGAATCTGTTATGTTGAATGTGTGATTATGTAGCCATTTTGGATAGAGGTCTTAACCTAGGTAATACACACAATCTTTGACAAGGCATCAGCACAATTAATCCCAGAGTACACAGGACAGTGGCTCTTGCTTTACCTTTTTTTTTTTTTTTCAGGTGATTGACAGGGATGGTAAGAGCAGATACAAGCCTCTGCCATGTGTTGTTTATTAAGACCTTAAATATGTACTTTGCATACATTCAAGTGGATGCTACAGTAGTGCTAAATGAAGGTACCCTGTAGTGCAGGAGATTTCTTAAAATTACCCAGCATGCAGAACACCCTTCTGATTTTAAAACTAAATAATGTTTCATTTCAAGCTATAACACCTTTTCTTCATCCTCTTACATACCAGTGGTCACTTGATTGGCTTCTGGATCTTGGTTATTATAAAGAAGTGTGCATTTACGTGCAATTGTTAAATCACCTTTTAAGATAGATAATCAAGTCATCCTTGCTTTGGGAATGAGACCACTGAAACCAAAACTTACAGCAGGATCTCAGACATTTCTAAGAGTGAAGATTTGAACTCAGGGTCTAGAATCAAAGATAAAAAATTTAGGGCCTCTGTTCCAAACAAGGTTTTCTTCTACAGTCCACACCAACTTAAGTTAAGGATGATACTGAGTAACAGGAGACTCTCTTCTTCCTCCATTTTCCCGGCCTGGAATAGAGGAAGGAGGCTTTTGTACAGAACTGAGAATCTTTTATTCACATTCAGAGAAGAAATCTGAGTGTATGTATTTTAGCATCTGGCACACCATTGTGTAGCTGGATTAATTTTTCTTCAGAGACCTACCCAGTGGTACAATGGATAATATCTACCAGAGCTGTAGTTCTGTAAGTGATAGCTACATGCTTCTAGTATATATATTATGAAGGCAAGTATAGGCAGAGGTCCTAGCAGAAACTCACTTAGTGAAGGTTTTTTTTTTTAAGTGCAGAAATGCCCCTAACCCAGGAGATGCCACAGAGCACAGGATCTTGCCAGCCATGTCCTCCCATATTCTTGTCACTATGCCACCAGAGACTCCTTAAAGAAGCACACAAGCCTCCCTCTCTTCCTATAAACAAAGCATAGCTCCTTTAGAACCACATTTGTTCTCAGAAAATTTTAATGTCCACAGAGCCTGAGGATAACTGATTCATTTGTCTCTTTTCTGCAATTATACCTGGCCTAAAAATGAGGCCTACGTGTCTTAATGTACTGATCTGTAGCAGGAAACTAGCCCAACACTATCTGTATATTTGTCTCACATAACTATCTCATTTTTCACTCAGTTGCTGCTGTACTCAGATTCTCTGTAGGACTTGTATTCCCCACATTATCAACTCTCACATTTCCATAGGATCAAGCTGCAAAGTAAGCTTTGACTGCCTTTCAGAGATTTTCATCTACCCACTGCCACCTCCTAACCCTGGCAACCATGGCCCAGAAAGGTGAAATTATTTTCACATAAGTGAAAATGAGTGACTGGTAGGCACATGATATGAACCAGGCAGGCTGCATGACATGCCTTATTAACATGGCCCTACGAGATCTTCCTCACAGGGTCTGTATGCAATAACAAGGAAAGGTGTCTGTAATAGATTGTTACTTTACAAGTTAATAGCTAAATAAAATGAAAAATTCATTCATCATATTAACTTCTATTGGAGACTGCTCCTTGTCACATCTCTGCCTTGATACTAATAGATACATGAGAAATTTGACTACATGCTCATTGGCCTGTTAATAAAGGACCCAAATTCTTCTGGAGAGAGAAATTTGTGGTTTTCCTGATTTCTTTGGGTTTTAAATCACAACTTAATTTGAGAAAAAAATTGCCACAGTAGGACACAGGACTTTTGGATGTCCAATATTCCATTTTTGTCTATCTGTGACATTCTCAGACTATGTTTTTATCATCCTATTGAAAATCAAATAGGACAAATCCAGCACACAACAGCAACAATACTCAAAGCATCCTCAGTTAGGTGACTCAAATGAGAACTCTGAGAGTGGTTTCACATAAAGTCAGAAAGATGATTAAGAAGGAATTACATTGTGGAGGTTCTGGTGTCAGGCAGGGCATGTGAAGGGGTCTCAGTGCAGCTAGAAGGTATGAAATATCCCAGAGTGCAGGTGAGACCTAAACTGGTGTATCCTTAAGTTTAGTTCTGTCTACTGTGTTAAGACTGGGTATATAGTTGGCAAGAGTAAAGAGTGAGGAGGCTGCTGCCATGATCCAAAACAGTAACCTCTCAGCAAAGAGAGTGGTAGCAAAATGGAGAGACATAGAATTTAGGGATGGACATGTGTAGACAGAGCCAAGAGGACTCATACTTTGGTTATGCAATGTGAGCTAGAAAACAATGGGATTTAGGGTGACTCTTTGTTTTTTTACCTCTGTGACAGTTACAGGAGTGTCCTAGGGTACAGAGTTATGTCTATTGGGAAAAGTGATTGGACAATATGATTAGAGTTTCCTTTTCCAAAATTCCTCATAGCACATTATCTGAACTGTTAATATGCATAGACAAGGACAGGGTGAAACAATGAAGACTATGCTACCAATGGCTTCTTTTCTCAGTGAAGAGGACGTGAAGAGGACATACTGGTCATAGCCATGTGTGTGGTGATAGGACAGTTCTTGGTACCATGGATATTAAATTCAGAATAAAAGATTAAGAAGAGAGAGTGAGACTCTGAGAGAGTTCCTTGCAGTCATGAAACCAGCACATGGTTTTAAATAAACTGAGCCTAGGAAACAGAGCCAGGGCCGAGTAGAACAATAAAGAGGATGATCATGGAGTAGGAGTCACAGGAGTATAGCCTGGGAACAAAACTGAGGCATAATTAACTCAAATCAAGAAAGAGCTTAGAAAGCTCTGAGTGTGTATAAAGGATCAGAGAGTCTGTATGATTGGCTTCAGAGGCCTCAGGACTACATATTGCCATCTAAGATTTATTTCTAAACATATCTAAACCTCAATTAAAAAAAGAATCCAATCTGTAATGTGTGCATAGAATTAGAAGCTGTGTTTAATCAAGGGTCTTGGTTTACAATGCATGAATGGATAGTAGCTGATTTTAACTGAAATTAACTTAATTAATTAATTTAACAAATAGGTGGGCCATAAAATGCATGTAGAGGGTTTTATGAATCTAACAACATTATCAAAGCCAGTGTAGAGCGATGTCAAAGTGTACACACATTTATGCTCTTATCATGCACTAAATGTTTCTGTTCTTCCTCTTCATCTAATTCTCCAGGCTCTGAACTTCCATGCAACCAATCTGCTGCTCTCAAACTATTGCTACTTGGAGATTTAGATGGAAGTGATAACCTCCAAGATGGCAGCATAATGTAACTAAGACTCATGAGAGGCTGTGAATCTTAAGACAATGGGAGGCACAGAAGTGCACCCAGCTGCAGGCATGCTACAAAGATCTTTGCATCATCAATGTAGCTCAGTGTCTACCCTGCTCCCCACCAGTCTGCTAAGTGGAAATTGTCTAAACATCAAGAGGAATTCAGTTTAATAGGACCAAGATGTCCACTGTCAAATGAATAAAATTCCCAAAGAGCTTGGACTTTAAATCCTTAAATCAAAGCAGACCAGTTAAAGACAGGACAAAAGATTTGGGTATTAAAGGTACAAGTCCTGATACCCAGACTGCAGAAATGATTGAATGATTAAGGGTACTGACTACTCTTCTAGAGGACTAGAGTTCAATTCCCATTATCCACATGATGTCTTACAACCATATGTAACTTCTGTCTCAGGATCTGACTGATGTCCTCTTCTGGCCTTATTAGATATAAGGTCACTAGATATCTGTGAAATCTCTAGACATACACATAGGCACTGATACATGTCAAACAAACTAATAAAATAAAACTGTTGGATGGGAGGCTGGAAGTACTGGTGAGTGTGGTTAGGGTATATAATCTAAAATTCCAAAATAATCAATAAAAATATTATGTTGGAAAAGTTGAGGGGTGAGTTTCTTAAAAGTCCTGGTATCTGCCAGAGCTACCATACACCTGCTTGGAAATGCTGAGCAATCGCACTGATAGAAGAAACCAAAAACTCACTAGACAGTGAATATTGTGATAAAATATAACATTAGATAATAGATGTTAGAAGCTAGATGAAATGAAGGGCAGGCACTAAGAAAATAATGTATTTGGAACATAATAATAATCCTTTACCCCTAAGTAGAATGACTTTACAGAATTCAGGATATCAGACTGAGGCTTCCTGGGTCAGATGCCAAGAACTTAGAGGGTTTTCCAAGCAGTAGAGTCATATGCTATAACCAGAGTTGTAGATGAAAAAAAAATAAAATAAAAAAACCTAGTACAAAGAGACTAGACTTGGCCACCAGTCCCAGGTGCCAACTCAAGAGACTAGTAGTGGTCAAAAGTGGAAGAAATGTAATCACATCAGTTTCCAGGACGAAGAGATAAGGGTGTCCAGGAACTCAAGATTTGTCCTTGAAATAATAACAGAAGCATTAAATTTAAATAGATGAAGAATGGGGGCAGGGTACAAGAAGTATCCATAATTTAGCAGGCTACATTAAGGTGTGTTGGGTTGTTGAATGTTTCAGTGTACGTCCTTCAAGGTGGCCTAAAGAAGTTGTTATCACTGTCTGCAGTAATGCTGACATTTTAAAAGAATGTAGAGTGAAACCACTCAACTAAGTCATTCCACTACAAAGTTTTGTGGGAAATAAGAAAAGGTCACATGGTTATCTCTAGGGTAATAGAAAAAGTAGTAAAAATCATTTGGGGGGTTTCAAAACTGGCATGGCTACTTCTTGGGGAGAGATAAAATAGGAAGTGGAAAAAGCCTTGCCAGTTATAAGGGGTGTATAGCTACCAAGAAGGAGGTATGCTAGTCCAAACAGCCTGGAAGTTTACAGTATTGCTGGAAGAGATGAGAAGATCCAGGAGACTAATGTAGGGGTTTCAGTAGGTATTACAAGTGAGTATTAATAGGGACCTAGATGCCACATTTATGAGAGGTTGAGGAAAATAAGGGAAACAGTGGGTCCTCCTGACGACAGAAATTTATTTTGCAAGTTTCTGATTAATGCTGAGTATTAGACTTTATTTGTCAGTGTCTAGCCTGAGCTCAGCCCAGACTGTCATTCAGGGAATTTTTAGTGGCACTGTCATTTTGAGGACTTGGGAGTTGGGACCTAATATCACCTAATGGGAGAGACCTGTTTTTTTGTAAGTGATTAACAATCCTCTAAGACAAAGTCTCATCATCACCATAGAAAACTGTTCTCACTTGGGCGAGGAGACTAGTGGACTGTCTTGTGAAGCTTCACTGTTTCTCAATATAAGATGATGGCAAGTTTAGGTTCAAAGACTCTTTTATTTGAGCCTTCATTCTGAAAGTCTGTGGTATAGATTATATATCAGTTATTTTTAGACATTCCTTGAATGTCTATTGTTATTCAAGGGGAAAATCTAATTCAAAGCAAAGGATACAAACACAGAATCAAGGCAAAGATGTTAGGCTTTCTTCCTGCTGCTTGAGTTATGGGCCCAAGTAATGTCTTCAGCATATTCAACTTAACTACTTCTCCTGGAAGAAGCTACCCATGTTTGGGCTAGGGTTTCTGAAGGAAGATGGTGTCTTAAATCTAAGGGATAGCACATGCAGCTAAGACTCTAAGGGATGTCTTGATTCTAGGACTAAGCCCAAGGCAAATATCTGGACTTACATTCTGAATAAATGGCAGTAGAAAACATACATAGATGAGTCACCCTTAGTGTCAGTCTCCAGTTTCCTCAAGTGTGACACATTGACAGAATATAATAGAAGCCAACTGACATTGAGCCTTAGAATATACAGTTTTTGGTAATTCAGCCCCAGTACCAGAGTTCAGAGTATGCAAGGGTGGTCTGGGTTGAGAAGCATACAGTTATTTTATGTTCTTGTGGATATCACTTAACTGGTAAGGATGGAGGGGAAACCAGTAACACAATTAGCATAATATCTGGCCTATAACATCATCATGACAACAAACACTAGTGTTATTTTGATAGTCATGTAGATCTCCAAAGCTGTCTTCAGTTTTTTAAACACGTTCACATCTATTTTAACACTACTTAATTCTCAGGAACCTTCTAGCAGGACAAATCAATGAAGACATTAACATCCAAATAGATTACAATAATGATGTGCTTCCTGGGGCTTTAGGTCCAAACTCAGAGGTAGATCATTTTTTGATGTAGAAAACAAACATGAGTTAATATAAGCCAGAGCCGCTGCCAGGGATGTGAAGTATATAATTGTTCCCAGATAACAGCTCCCACCTTTTGTTAAATCAAAGTTGTATATATATATGGGCATCTTAATAGGAAAAGGAAGAAATTAACTTTTCTAAAATTAAAAATATTGCCACAAATTGACAAAAGAATATCATAAATTACTCTCTCTCCCTCCCACTCTCAATCTCTCTCTGTCTCTTTCTGTCTTTCTCTGTCTCTCTCTGTCTCTCTGTCTCTCTGTCTGTCTATCTCTCTGTCTCTGTCTCTCTCTCTCTCTCTTTGTGTGTGTATGTGTTGAACTAAGAAGAAGGCAGATGATATCTGCGTGTTTTCCCCTTCTCTTTCTCTTGACTTTTAGGTGTCATCATTTCTGGGCAGACATTCAATCAAAAAATGTTACATGCTATTTCATGGTCAATTCTCAAAGATCTGGCAGCTCAATTGGTTGCTAAGAGACAATGCTCTAAATCTGGGTTTAGGCTGCAGCACTGCAAACAGAAAGGAAAATACAGGCCTCAGAATGCTGGTACATGCCTCTAATCTTAGCACTCTAGTACTCAGAAGGCTGAAACAGTAGGAACAATATTGGCTTAGATTGTAAAGCCTGAAGTACCTAAGTGGTATCATGGTTATTCATAGTTTTCAACTAGACTACATCTAGAATTAACTAAAATAAAAATGACTGGGAACACCCGTGAGGGAATTTTTATCTTCTTCAGTAAATTATTTGAAGTGGGATGATCCACTTCTAGTCTGGATCTTTGAGATGGGAAGATATACCTTTAATCTGGATCACACCTTTTGCTGATAGCCTTTATAAAGGACATGGAAGAAGAAAGGTGGCTCTCTCTTTGACTGCTCTCCCTAGCAAGTCCATTCCTTCACTGGTATTATAACCTACTTCTTATGGAGTCTGGAATGTGATTAGGACCAGCTGGAACAACCAGTTTTATGGACTGACCAACTACCTCTTAAACATTCTGTTGATAAACAGCCATTTTGTACGACCAGCTAGACCACAGCCTGTAAGCCACACTAATAAATCTACAGAAGCCTCTCTAGTCACCAAAGCCTTTCTTGGAAGCTCAGAGAGTAATGAAAACTCATGGTGTGAACAAACACACTAATGGAGACAGAAGCATTCAATTATCCTGATTCATCAATTGTGAAGAACAACAAATTTGGTGATTCTGTATATAAAATTTTCTCCAGTTTATGGAAAAGTAAGTAAAATGGTGGTACTGGTCAATTGGTTGCTCCTAACATCTTTAGATAAACTGACAAAGGGAAAGAATGAACTCAGAGATAAAACTGACCAGCTCCAGACATTCAAAAACAGTCTAAAGTTTTCTAAGTGTACCTAAGAAGAGAATCTTTGTTCCAACAGCCACAAAGCTCAAATTGCAGAAAATCAAGACTAGCTGAATTAAAAAAAAAAATTGAGTCCCAGGCTTAGAGTATGTAGGCAGTTAAAGTTAGGGCATTAATTGGGAGAAAATGAGATAGTATAACTTGGTTGGATATGTGTGCTAGTATACTAAGAAGTTGAGAAATTTGAACCCTCAGATTCTCAAGGGTTTATTTCACCTAAGGAAGTAGTCTCTCTACTCTCAGCACAAGATATACTCCACATACAGCCCTTGACATATTCCCTTTTCTGCCTTTCAATGAGGAAATTAATTCTTCTTCATTGTATGCTAACCTAGCAGTGACTACCTCTGAAGGAGATAGATGTTAGGCAAGACAATACTAATGTCCATCAGAGCCCACCAATAGTTACCTCTAGACCTATAACTAGACTAAAGGCTTAGCAAGTTCCTAAGGGGAGGTAGAAAGTGTAGTCTATAAGGAGGTACACTACACCACTCAAGATGTTAATGAGTTTTCTAATTTATTTAAGCAGACATCTGGGGATTGAAAGGAATGGAATAGCAGTGAAAGAAGCATAAAACTAGACCAGGCAGAGTATAATGCTAAATCCAAATAAGAGGAGATTCTAAGTTTAGTATAAAAGCTTGAACAGTTTCAAAGGTGTTAAAAGTTTGTTTAATGTTGGCTGAAGCATTTGCCAAAAGATGGCCTATTGAAAAGGAGCTGGAGGTATCCTTTGGATTAAGATTTATGATTTCATTTTAAGGCTCTGAGAAATTGCAATGCTAAAGTGGGTACACCATGTAAAACCTAACCTTTCATTATGGGAAGACTATGAGACATGCCCTTTACTAAGCCTACGAGACACAAAAAGTGAAAGGGACACTAGTATATTTGAAGACTTTTGCTCTCATCCTGTTCCATGCACTAAAGCCTTATGGTTGAAAGCACTTCTGCTCACTTGGGTGAATTAATTGTAATGGATTTAATCAAGCCCTAAAGTATCAGGGCCAGTTGGTAACACTGTATCTCCAAACCAATGTGACCAGAGTTATTGGTGTGAAAGCATAGACAAAAATTGTCTTTAATGGTCTGACCCATACTGGGCACTGCAGGCAAAGTGATTTTTGTGGTGTCGTGACTTGTATGGACCTTTGATACTGGTGAATCAGTCATGGTCTCCTAGGCATGAAAGAAATAAGAGGCCTACTGCATTTTGTTTGATCTATGTAAGCAGGAGAAAAAAAACTCAAGCAAATGAAAGAGAGGATATATTGGATTGTGGCAAAAGGCAATCTCAGTCTGTAAACCAATTTCCAGACTTGAGTGAGTTTGCAGAACCCTTGAAGGAAAGAATGGCCAGGTTCCCCTGATGAAGGACCTTAGTAAAATACCTAAAAGTGTTACTGTTAGCCTTTCTCCAGTCCTTCCCAAAGGAACATGTGCCCTTTTTTTCAAGTGGTAAGGAAGCACTCAGAGTTTCCAAGGTCCATTGGACACTGGTTCTGAACTGATGCTGATTCTGGATAATTCAAGAAAAACATCTGGCCCTCAAGTTAAATAGGGCTTACAGAGGTGACAATGGTTTTGGATAAAGTCTGACTCATAGTAGGTCCAGTGGGTTCCCAATCTCATCCTGTAGTAGTTATTTCTTCGATCCAGATTGTGTAATTGGGATAGATAAGCTTACAAGTTGGCAGAATTCTCACATTGGTTTCCTCACCTGTGGAGTGAGGGCTATTTTGGTTTGAAAGGCTAAATGGAAACCCTTAGAGTTACCTCTTTGAGGAAAATAGTGAGTCAAAAATGGTATCATATCCTCTGAAGAATAGCTTAAATTATTGCCACCACTAAGGACTTGAAAGATGTAGAGGATGGTAGTTCCTACCACATCTCTCTTTAACTCTTCTAACTGACTAGCACAGAAGATTGATGGATCTTGGAGCATGACAGTTGACTATCACAACTCAGTCAGGTAGCTTCTGTGCTAAATGTGTTGTCCTTACTTAAGCAGATTAACACATTTCCTGTTCCTGTCCATAAGGATCACCAAAATTAAAGTTGACACAGCCAGTAGTATATCTTCACAGTTTTACCTCAAGATATATTACCCTTCAGCCTGTGTCATAACTTAGTTCAAAGGGGTCTTGATCATCTGTTTTGTCCAGAAAATATCACATTTGTCCACAAGACATTACATTTGTGCACTATATTGATGACATTAGCTAACTGGGTACAATGAGCAAGAGGTAGCAACATTTGGACTTTTTGGTAACACTTATATCAGAGGGTGGGAAATAAATCCAAATAAAATTAAGAGCCTTCTATCTCAATAAAATTCTTAGGAGTCCAGTGATATGGGACATACAGAGATACTTCTTCTATCTTGAAAAATAACTAACTGTACCCGGCTCCTCTTACCACCAAAAAGGAAGCAAAATACAGAATGGGACTATATGGATTCTGGAAACAGCACATTCCTCACTTGGATGTATTACTCAGGCCCATATACTAAGTGACTTAGAAATATGTTAGCTGTGTGGAGTCTTGAACAGAAGAAGGCTATTCAACAGGTCTAGGCTGCTGTGCAGGCTACTCTAGCACTTGGACCATATGATCAAGCAAGCCTGATTGGTGTTGGAAAGGAATGTTGTTTCAAGCCTTTATCAGGTCCCAATAGGTAAATCACAGAAGAGACCTTTTGGAGTTTGAAGCAAGGCTTTGAGAGACAGCTTTTCACATGCTATTAGACCTTAGTGTGAATGGAACATTTGATAATCGACTACCAAGTTACCATGCAACTTGAGCTGCTTATCACAAGCTGGGTATCTGACCCACCAAGCCAACAGTAGGATGTGCATAGCATCAATCCATTATCAAATGGAAGTATATGTACATGATTGTTCCCAGGCAGTTCCTGAAAGCACATGCAAATTACATGTAAAAGTTGCCCAAATGCCTATTATTCCTCTTATTATTATGATGTTTTCTGCAGCCAATCATGAGTCTTTAAGTTCACTGGGTATGTCCTATGATCAGGTGACTGACAAAGAAAAGTTTTAACCTGGTTTACTGATGGTTCTGCATATTATCAAGTACTACCCAAAAGTGGACAGCTGCAGCATTGCAACCTCTTTCTGGATCAATTATAGAAGATACAAGTGAAAGGAAATATTCACAGTAGGAATAACTTCAGGCAGCATATATGGTCATACATTTTGAAGGTGAAATGGCCAAATATGCAACTCTTCACTTATTCATGTGCTGCTGCTAATGGATTGACTGACTGGTCATGAACTTGGAAAGAGCATGATTGGAAAATTGATGAGAGAAACATCTGGGGAAGAAGTTTTTGGTTAGTTCTCTGAAAATGAATAAAGGATGTGAAGACACTTGATTCCTATGCAAATTTTCGTCAAAAAATGACTTACACTGAAGAGGATTTCAATAATCAAGTAAGTAGGATGATCCATTCTGTAGACACACAGCCTCTTTCCCCAGCCATTCCCATCATTGTTCAATGGATTCATGAATAATGTGGCCATGGTCACCAAGATTAGTGTTATTCATGAACTCAAATGGATTTTCATTCATGAAGGATGACCTGCTACAGCTGCTGACTTCCAGACATTGAATCCAAAATATGGCATCATCACTCATGGTGATAAGCAACCTGGAATCAGATTGTCTACATTGGACCACTTTCCCCTTGGAAAACTCTTTGTCCTGCCTAGAGTAGATACTTATTTTGGTTACATTTAGCCTTTCTTACATATAATGCTTCTTCCAAAACCAGGATCCATGGACTTACAGGATGTCTTATATACTGTCACGGTATTCCACACAGTATTGTTTCTAACCAAGAACCTCACTTCACTGCTAGAGAAGTGTTACAGTGGGCCCATGACATGGAGTCCACTGGCCTTTACCATGTTTCCTACCACCCTGAAACAGCTGAGCTATCAAAAGCTGGAATAGCCTTGTGAAGACACAGTTACAATATCAAGTAGGTGGCACCAGCCTGGAGAGTTCTCCAGAAGGTAGTATTTGCTGTGAATTAGTGGCTAATATACGATATGCTTTCTCTCACAGCCAGAATCCATATTGAGGAATCAAACAGTGAAAAGGGGAATGTCTACACTCACTCACTATCACCTCTAGTGAGTCATTCGGAAATTTATGCTCTTCCTGTTCCTGTAACCTTAAGTTTGGCTGTCCTAGAAGTTTTGATTCCAGAATGGCCAATGTTCCTACCAGGAACCACAGCAAAAATTCCATTATACTAGAAGCTCAGACTTCCTGGGGAACACTTTGGTCTTTTGATGTATTTCTACCAACAGGCTAAGACTAGAATAATGCTGTTAGGAGGGATAATTGATTCAGATTACCAAGAGGAAATTGACTTGTTTCTCCATAATGTAGGTAAGGAAGATTATGTCTGGAATGAAGGAAATCCTTTAAGGCATCTCTTGGTAGTACTATGTCCTGTGATAAAAGTCAGTAGAAAACAACAAAATCCAGACAAGATGACAAAGGCTATAGACCTGTCTGGAATAAAGATACAGTTACTCCTCAAGGAAAAGGTCCAAAGCCTATTGAGGGCTTGCCAAAAGTACGGAAGATACAGAGTGGGTAGTAGAGAAAGTAGTTATAACTACCAGCTCACTCCATGTGACCAGTTTCAGAAATATGAATTATAATTGATATGAGTGTTTCTATCATATGTTGTTAAGAATGTATTTGTATAGATATGTGTTTTCTTTCCTTGATTTCTTTATCATGTAATATAACATCAACTAAAAGAATATCAGTGGTTATCATATTAAAGTTTGAGATATTAAAATAATTTTCCTTAAAGGACATTTTCACCTATTCTGAAATTTGTAACACACTTGTTGTGTGAGGGGGATAGTTATATAATGTTATGTGTGATTATGACCTGGTTACTGTTTTCACATGGAAATTAGGCAAGACATATGGAAATATGATTGTATATCAAGTTGGCAAATGGTGGACTTGTGATAAATATTCTTGGTTGTCAACTTAGCTATATCTGAAATTAACTAAAACTTGAATGATTGGGCACACATGTGAAGTCTTTTGTCTTAATTAAAGCATTTGAAGTGGGAAGACTAACTTCTAGACCTTTGATGTGGAAAGATACACCTTTAATCTAGATCTTTTGATGTGAGAAAATAAACCTTTAATCTGGACCACACTTTCTTTAGGCAGCCTATTTAAAGGACTTAAAAGAAGGAAACTTGCTTTCTTTTTGCCTTCTATCCCGTGCTCTTATTAGAAAGTCTGTTTCTTCATGAGCATTCACCTAATTCTTCAGGATTCTTGCATATACTGAAAACTAGCTCAGATATTCAGCCTTGTAGACTTAACAACTACTGGATTCTTGGTCCTTCTGTTGGTAGACAGTCATTGCTGGACTAGTTGGACCACAGCCTATAAGCGATTTTAATAAATCACATATACATCACACACACACACACACACCACACACACACACACCACACAACACAATACACACACACACACGCATATTCATTTTATAAGTTCTCTTCCTCTAGAGAATTCTGACTAATTGGACACTTTCCTAAAAGATGTCTCCTGATTACTATTAAGTCTGCTGGTCTGACCAGTTTAAAGAGAGAAGTGTTACACAAATTTGCATTACTATGATTATTAAGAATATACAAAGCACAGAGAAATTATACCCAGGCAGGAATCTCATTGTCGAGAGTCCTTTTGGAAGTACTATAGTAGCTGCCTAACACTGCTACAAAGGACCTAGTAAAAACTTAGAATCACATATATATTTATCATTAAGGAATTAACCATAAGTCATGTACATGCACATAGTGGAATGACTTTATAATTCTAAAAGTGGATCAAAGATGCCCCATAGTGAGTGTGAAATGTAGCTTTTCCACAAAGACAATTAGAAGTTTTATTTTGTACCAAATATGAATGACCATGGCCCTGAAACATATATTTGATTTCCCAGATGACATGTTCCACTGTGAATAATATACTTCATGTGGATTTTTCCAACTAGGATACAAAGTTTAACAAAAATACAAGACAGAAATTATGTGTATAGAAGACTATCTTTTCTATAAGAAAAAACGTGTAATAAAATATAAATAAAAGGTTGAAAATAAAAGATTAAGAATAGTCATAGTCTCTGAAAACAGTCTAGAAATCCTGACAGTCATCATCCATCTTTTCCCAGTTTATTTCTAGACTGTTTGCAGACACTATGGCTATTCATAATCTTGATTTTAATAGCTGAGTACTACCCCATTGTGTAAACATACCACATTTTTTTGTATCCATTCATCTGTTGAGGTACATCTGGGTTCTTTCCAGCTTCTGGCTATTATAAATAAGGCTGTTATGAACATAGTAGAGCATGTTTCCTTGTTATATGTTGGAGCATCTTCTGAATATATGATCAGGAGTGGTATAGCTAGGTGTTCAGGTAGTACTATGGTCCAATTTTCTGAGGAACCACCAGACTGATTTCCAGAGTGGTTGTCCAGCTAGCAATCCCACCAACAATGGAGGAGTATTTCTCTTTCTCCACATCCACACCAGCATCTACTATCACTTGAGCTTTTGATCTTAGGCATTCTGACTGCTGTGAGGTGGAATCTCAGGGTCCTTTTGATTTGCATTTCCCTGATGACTAAGGATGTTGAACATATTTTAGGTGCTTCCAAGCCATTCTAGAGTCCTCATTTGATAATTCTTTGTTTAGCTCTGTACTCCATTTTTAATAGGGTTATTTGATTATCTGGAGTCTAACTTCTTGAATTATTTGATATATTAGATATTAGCCCTCTATCAGATGTAGGATTGGTAAAGATTTTTTCTCAATATGTTGGTTGCTGTTTTGTTCTATTGAGAGTGTCCTTTTCCTTACAAAAGTTTTGCAATTTTATGGGGTCCTATTTGTCTATTGTTGATCTTAGAGCATAAGTCATTGGTGTTCTGTTCAGGAACTTTCCCCTGTGCCCATGTGTTCAAGGCTTTTCCCCACTTTCTCTTTTATTAGTTTTAGTGTATCTGGTTTTATGTGGAGGTCCACTTGGACTTGAGCTTTGTACAAGGAGGTAAGAATGGATCTATTTGCATTCTTCTACATGTTGAAAGCCAGTTGAACCAGCACCATTGGTTGAAAATACTATCTTTTTTCAACTGGATGGTTTGTAGCTGCTTTGTCAAAATCAAGTGACCATAGGTATGAGGGTTCATTTCTGGGTCTTCAATTCTATTCCATTTATCTACCTGCCTGTCTCTGTACCAATACCATACACTTTTTTTTTAAATCACTATTGGTCAGTAAATACAGCTTGAAGTCAGGGATGTTGATTACTCCAGAAGTTCTTTTATTGTTGAGAATCGTTTTTGCTGTCTTGGGTTTTTTGTTCCAACTCTTAACCCATGGATTAGAGAGCTTCTTATAATGTCAAATACAGTCACTCTCACTTTAAAACTCTCCTTCATATTTATTAATTTCTATACTATTTAAAATTATAAGCCATATATGAGAGTCCCATAAAATTAAAGCAAATAAAATTTTACATCTAAAAAAATTCCAACATACAATGGTGCACAATGAACTTTTTCATCCCAAAATGTAAAAATGGAAACACAGCAAAGAATTTATGTATCAAAGCAAGACTGAAACACACCAAGGCAAGTACCAAATTCTGAAGCAAAATTTCTTTATCTAAGGCTCATGATAAAAAATTTGTTCTCCAAAGTTTCTAGATTATCTTGCCTATGGAACTTAGCTGCCTGTAAAGGTTATTCTCCTTTCAGCCATTGCTACTTTGCCTAAAACTTTCCTCAGTAGATGTTCCACTCACTGACATCGCCAACATCCTCAGGTCTCTTCAGCTTCAAAGCTTCACACAGTGGCTTCTCAGACTCTTTTTGCAGAGACTTCAACTCTGCTATACACTCCAATTTCCCATAGGCATACCCCAAATCCTTCCGTGTGGGTGATATAGAAAGTTTCATGTTAATAATCAGTGCTAAGCATTGCCCTTTCCTTAAGGTAGTAGGTTGGCCAAGTTTGGGAGATCTCTGTATCTCTAAGCCTACTGAGAACTGGAACTCACTTTGATTATCTGATATCATTTTTTAGTCCCCTTCCTCCTCTTTTCCTTCTACCATAATCAAATCTGCCTCATCTCTCACATCTGAATGCCAATGCAACCCCTATCTATTTATGTTTATCTTTCCTTTTCAATATAAAGCCAATAATAATCATTTACAATGTTGTGCTACTTTTCTTTTCCAGTCATATCCACATTAACTAACATATTAATGGACATATGTTTTAAATGATTGGCACTTATGGAGACAAATGCCTCTAGCCACAGCATTCAGGAAGCAGAGATTAAAATATCTCTGAATTCAAGAACATCCTTGTCTATAGAGCAAGTCCCAGGACAGCCAGGGCTACACAGAAAATCCCTGTCTCAAAAAACCAAGTGGGGATCACGAATGATTTTCATTTCTGTTTTTTGCTATTGCTTTATATTTATAGAGAGCCAACCTTTTGATAGTCATTATTTTTGCACAGAGTATTTATAGTGTGGATCAAGCCTGGTGCCCAGAACACCAATATAGCAAAGAAAAACAATATCTCAAACGTATTACAAGCTATTGTCTCTGAAATATTGCAAATATCTTCAACAACTTAACCTCATATGTAAAGTCTGAAAATATAAAAACATGAAAAATCAAGACAACAAGACAGCTCTAAAAAATTACTAATCCCACAGGAATGGCTTCCAATGGTATTAAGTTATATCCAGACAAGAAATTAAAGAGTGGCTATAAATATGTTCAAAAAAATCAAGAGGACATAAACTCCCAAATGAATTCCAAGAGAACACAAATAGCTAAATTCAAAAAGAAACTTAATCCAAGATGTGAAAGTGGAATCCTATAAATAAAAATACTAAAGAAAAGCCAAACTGAAATTCTGGGAATGAAAAATTTAGTAACCTAAATAAATGTTTCATAAGAAGCTTTGCCACCTATAAAAGATCAGCTGGAGGAAGGACAATCAGGGTCGTATGGGGGGAGGTATAAAAATAGGAACATAAGAAAATGATCATGGTATATTAAGGCTTAAAAGTATAAAAGGAACATTTGGTATCAGTGGTATGCTATAAAATCTCTGAATTATGGATACAAAAGAAAAACAAGAGTTTCATGCAAAATGAATAGAAAATATTTAGGTAAATTAATAACATAAATGTCCCCTAATAGGGAAAGAGATGCCTGTCCAGGCACAAGAGGATTTAGAATATAAAAGAGACAGTAAAATCATCTCAACAATGTATTATAGATCACCAAACTAAGTATAATGAAATCTACATGAGAGATTTTTCAAGTTGCACATAAAAGTAAGCCAATTGGAATAACAAATATCTTTGGGAGAGGGTTAATTGACTAACTTATTTATTTACTTTACATCCAGATTACAGTTTTCCCTCCCCTCTCTTCTCCCAGTCAGCCTCTCACACCTTCCCTCCCCAGACCCCTCCTCCACTTCTCCACAGAAAAGTGGAGGCCTCCCATGGACATCAACCAGCCCAGGTATATGAAGCCAAGCAAACAGTCACATCCTCTTTACTGAGGCTAAACAAGACAGCCTAGTTAGGAGAAAGGGATACAAAGGTACCAGTATATCATGAGACAATCCCTGCTCTCATTTTAGGAGTTCCACATGAAGAACGAGTTCTACAACTGCTATATATGTGCAGAGGGCCTAGGTACATACTTATTCATGATCTCTGGATAGCAGTTCAGCCTCTATGAGCCCTCATGGGCTCAGTTTAATTGACATATATAGGTTTGTTTGCTTGTTTGTTTGTTAATGGTTCTAGTGTTTTTTTCTTGGAATAACAAATTTCTAAACAGAAACTTTAAAAGATAGCATGGTTGAAGATGATGTACTTCAAGTTTAGCTTCGTAGTATAATGAGTTTCAAAATTGCAAACTAGCTTACAGAAAAACTTATAAATCAATATCGAAGGAAAAACGAACTAAAAATATCTCTCTCTCTCTCTCTCTCTCTTCTTCTCTCTCTCTCTCTCTCTCTCTCACACACACACACACACACACACACACACACACACACACACACATTTCAATTATATCCCTAAACATTAATGGTCTAAATTTCACAACCAAATGGTAATACTGAAAGATTGCATTAAAAGTAAGATTCACCTAGTTGTTGCTTCCAAGAAATAAACTTTAATATCAGGGTGTCAGACAATTAGGGTAGAAGCAATGAAAATGTTATCTAAAGAATCCATAGCTAGAAAACGACATGTCACTATTCTAATATGACAAAATAGCTTTCAAACTTAAAACTTTTCAGAAGAGAGATAAAGTAGAAAAGACCACTTTATATTGATTAAGTAAACAGGACATAGTAAGCCATCAAAAATTTAACATTTAAATATAACAAACCAGGCATATCAAATTTCATAAAACAGCACTAGATGTAAAGACATGGACTAAAAACAGCACACTAATAGTAAGTGTGTTCAGTACCCCATTCTGACCAATACACAAGTAATATTGACAAAAGTAAACAAATATCTGAGTTAAATGATACCATAGCTCAAATGGACCTACTATATAGAGAGGGAAAGTGTGGCAATAGGCATCAGGAATGGGACACTATGTCATTCCTAATCTATTTTCCCTTCCTTAACAGCATAATCACCTGTAATCAGACTGGTAACCTGAGGGAAAGTGAATCGGGAACACTGGAGGTGATGGAGACCTCAAGGGATAGGTAAGCATGAAGAGAAACTTGCTCTAGGGGGAGGCAGGCTTCATTGATCAGCTAGTTTAATTTGGAGAACAAAGGCTGTTTAAATCTTTTGGAGGTGAGTAGGAACTATAGAGTGAGTGTACATTATGAGTTCAGGCCAGGATGCTGGGAATGCTTCATTTGCATGAAGAAAAATTCTAGGTGCTTGCTAGACATGTCATTATAGGGAAAGAGGAAGTTTAACCTGTAATTTGGCTACCAGGCTATGTGACTAATTCACGGGGGTTGGAGGTGGAGGTTATGTAGCTTATGTAGGCTGCTACATGCAGGCCCAGAGCAAGGACGAAAACAGTCATACTTCTGCAGGTCTTAGGAAGAGATTGGAGGGTTTAGAGAAGTCTTGACCTCACCCTTGCTCTGGACTGGTTCCCAAAGTACACAGCTCGCTGACCTCACATCACTGCCTGATCACATTTTCATCTACATAAAGGAATCATAGAGAAAACATCAAATGGGGAAAGGCTAGAAACCCTCAAAGCCCACCTGCAGTGATGCACTTCCTCCAACAGACAGAATCTCCTAAAGGTTTCTCTTCTCCCAACATGGGCATTAACTGTGGGGAGCACACCTGGAATTAACTTTGAGCTGACTTCTTGATTGTGTTTAATCATGAATGAGTCTGCTGACGTCTGTCTTTGGTTTTAGTTAAGACATGTGTTATATCCAGCCAAATTGCTCAACTTTTGCATACATCCTTGAGAGACTGTCCAAGCCTGAATGAAATGGCCTTAGTCAAAACATTTATACTATGTAACATAACTCAGCATGTAAACATTTGTGATCATTTCTTTTATCTTCCTGGAATTGGTCCTGCTTTCTATTGCTTGCTTTTATTTTTTTCTTTTAGAAATTACTTTTATTTTTAGAACATAATTGCATAATTTTACCCTTTTCTTTTCCTCCCTCCAAGTCCTCCCAAAAATCTCTCCTTCCTCTCTTTCAAACTCATGACTTCTTTTCTCAACTGCCACATGAATATATGTATGTACATTCCTTATTTTTATTAGTAACTTTTTAAAATGTAATCAAAGGCTTTATAAGTTTGGTAATGCTCAATAACAAGATGCCCATACAATCAGAAGTGTAATTCAAAACCCAACCTAGATATACCAAATATCTTTGACTGGCAGAGACATACCAACATCTGCCTCCATGTTTCTTTCTCTCTCTCTCTCTCTCTCTCTCTCTCTCTCTCTCTCTCTCTCTCTCTCATTTCCTAGCTGCTCCTCCTCTCCTTACTCCTTCCACCTTAGCTCCTCCTACATATCACCCTTCCTGTTAAAATAAAACTTTTCTCTCAAAATACAATTAAAGCATAATATACCAATTTGTACCAGTAAGGTACAAGATATACCTAGTACCCAGTCCATCGTTTTGTTGACTAACCAGAACCTCTGTCATCTCTCCTAACTAAAAGACTTAGTTCTGAACCTGGCTTTTTTCTTGGCTTTAGAATGAATGTCAGCTGAAAACTGTCCTCTCAAATCTTTTCTCTCAAAGGAAATAGCCAAGATTGGCTATGAGACTATAAGTCTTCAACCCCATCAGAAATCCAGAATGGATGAACTAACAGAAATTATGGGAAGCACAAAGCATAGCTTCTAAAACTTAGCCAATTTATAGAGACCGCTGAACACCTGGACAGTCACTATAATACAAATCGTTGGAGCATCTGATCTTCAGCCTTTTGGTCCAGGATCATCTGACAGACCTAGTGATACAGAATTTATTAAGGGCTGATTACTCTGTCTTGACAGATATAATCAGTCAACTATTCTGCAAATGTGTCCTTTTCGGCACAATAATTTGTCTGTAGATAAAAAGAGGCAATTCTTGCCTAGTAGCTATCTCACCACAACTGGAGTAACTCCAAAGATGCTCAATTTCTTCTTAGAATTCAAGACAGGAAGCTGTCAGGAGCAGACAGGTCTCTAATCAAAATGAACCTTAATACAGAAATGTTTATAACATCAATTCTGTGGACTTCTGACGTTTTGAAAACCAAGTATCCATGTAAGGCAATCTGGACTATTGTCTGTTAACTCCTCTCAGCTATTACAAAATAAAATATAGAAAACACCCTAACAATAAACTCAGAGCCATGAATTTGCTATAGGCCCTTAACTCACAGACTAACCATCTCAAATCAGTTAAAAAGTTTAAAGAAGGACTGGGTCTAAGCCTTGTATTCCTAAATGTGTTATATAGGCACAATGCCTATGAGAGTAACAATATTAATCTTACTTCTATATCAATAAGAAACTTGTACCAATGAAAACCTTAAATTTGAAATCAAAGTGAATTTTGTATCATTTAAGAAATTATAACTTCAGCTTAAAAACAATTATACAGATTTCTACCAATAAGTTATGGCTATGCAATAAATCCTAGCTAATTCTTCCCTGTTCCAACAAAACCACTACTTTTCCCTAGAAAGACAGCACAATATTAACCACCTCAGTCCCCAAGCCCAGGGAATAGGGGTGCCAACTCTTCATTAACTTCTTCAAACTGATTGTGGGTGTTGAGATATTAGAAGAGGGGCTGGGAGAAGAGTAAATAGATAAACCTCTGATGTCTGTGTCTTCACTGTATCCAGCTGAGTTCCAGGACATCAGAGGTTTGAACAGGTCTGCTCAGTTTGCTTGATGAGTAGATACACCAAGGCTGTGAATTCTGCAATATACAATTCTCAAAACAAATTTTAGTAACAAGATATTTTTGTTTGAATTCTGGAATATAGTCTTCTGATGGCCTGTCTCTATCATACCTAATCTATATAATTCTGGGAGTTTCTATGAGGGTGTGTCCCACCATCCTTCCATTCTGGCTCCCGGCTCTCAAATTCGCCAACACTAGGGAATCCAAACTATCAGGCACCAAGGCCCTACACTTCCACTGATGCCTGACAAGGCCACCCTCAACTACCTATACAGGTGGAGCCATGAGTCCCTCCCTTTGTGTTCTCGGGCTGGAGGTTTTAGAATGGCTACTCCAGCTTGTTTCTTAGGACCATTTGCTTGAAAAATTGTTTTCCAGCCTTTTACTCTAAGGTAGTGTGTCTGTCTTTTTCACTGAGGTAGGTTTCCTGTGTGCAGCAAAATGCTGGGTCCTGTTTACATATACAGTCCCTTAGCCTATGTCTTTTTATTGGGGAACTGAATCCATTGATGTTAAGCAATATTAAGGAACAGTGATCTTTGCTTCCTGTTATTTTTGTTATTAGAGGTAGAATTATCTTTGTGTGGCTATCTTCTTTTGGATTTGTTGGAAAGGGATTACTTTCTTGCTCTCTCTAGGGTAATTTCCCTCCTTGTATTGGAGCTTTCCCACTAATGTCCTTTGTAATGCTGGGTTTGTGGAAAAATAATTGTGTAAATTTGGCTTTGTCATGGAATATCTTGGTTTCTCCATTTTTAAGGTATTGAGAGTTTTGCTAGGTATAGTAGCCTGGGCTGGCATTTGTGTTCTCTTAGGGTCTGTATGACATTACTCCAGGATCTTCTGGCTTTTATAGTCTCTGGTGAGAAGTCTGGTGTAAATTTTATAGGTCTGCCTTTATATGTTTCTTGGTTTTTTTTTCCATACTTCTTTTAATATTCTTTCTTTGTTTTGTGCATTTGGTGTTTTGATTATTATGTGATGGGAGGTATTTCTTTTCTGGTCTAGTCTATTTGGCATTCTGTAGGCTTCTTGTATGTTTATGGGCTTCTTGTTCTTTAGGTTGGGGAAGTTTTCTTCTATAATTTTGCTGAAGATATTTGCTGGCCCTTTAAGTTAGGAATCTTCACTCTCATCTATACCTATTATCCTCAGGATTGGTCTTCTCATTGTGTTCTGGATTTCCTGGATGTTTTGTGTTAAGAACTTTTTGCATTTGCATTTTCTTTGACATAATTATCTTATTAGATGCAGAAAATCTCTGTAACAAAATTCAACACTTTTTCATGATAAAAGTCTTGGGAAGATCAGGGATATGAGGTGCATGACACAATAAAGACAATATAAAGCAAACCATCAGCCAACATCAAATTAAATGGAGAGAAACTTAAAGCAATTTCATTAAAATCAAGGGAAAAACAAGGCTTACTTTATCTATTCAATATAGTACTTGAAGTTTTAGCTAAAGCAAGTCAAAGTATCACAATGACATGATAGTATACATAAACAACCTAAAAAATTCAACCAGGTAACTTCTACAGCTAATTTTTAAAGTTAATAAATATGGCTGGATTGAAAATTAACTTTAAAAATTCAGTTGCTTCTTATATATTGTAGTGAGAATTTTGGTTTCTTTAAAAACACAGAAATGTTATTAAATATGTTTTGGTTTCAATCCCAAGTATGGGATATGGGGCTGCTTCAGATTGTCCACAGAAGCTAGCTATGACTTGTCTTATGCTATGGCAGGGGTGTGATTTTGCCATTTGATGATGGTTTACATTTGGAAGGCTGGAGAGAGTGTAAAATTTCCAGGGCCCTGAAAGAAACAGTAGATGCTGCCCCTGCTGCTGCCCCTGCTGTTGTTGCTAGTTGCTCTTTGTTGGGTTTCTGGTTTCTGGTTGGAGATATACTGGTAGCAAAAGTTCTCTCCAAGAAATTCAATGCCTCTAATCAACAGGTAGTAGTCTAACAATATCAATGCCCTCTTTCCCATATAACCTTCTTTCTCTCTTATCTACTATTTGAGGGTTGAAAGGGATAAGGGAAATGGGTGATCTGAAAAGAAAAACAAAAACAAAAAAGTAGCTAAAAGTACCATTATAATATACAAAAGATAAGTGAGTTGAGAAAGAATTAGGGAAATAATGCCCTTTACAATATCCACTAATAATTTAAAATAACTTGGTATAACTCTAATCAAGCAAGTGAAAGATTTGTATGACAAAAACCTCAAGTTTTTAAAGAAAAAGATAAAGATATCAGAAGATGGGAAGATCTCTCAAGCTAATGGATAGGTAAGATTGATATAGTAAAAATGTCCATGTTACCAAAATCAATTTACAGATTTAATGCAATTCCCATTACAATTCAAATACAATTCTTTACAGAACTTGAAGAACAATATTCTACTTCATATGGGAAAACAAAAACACTCAAAATAGCTAAAACAATCCTGTACACTAAAATAACTTCTAGAGGATTCACTATCCCTGATTTCAAGCTATACTACTGAGTAATAGTAATAAAAAAAAAAACACAAACATGTTATTGCCATGAAAGCAGACAGATTGCACATACATGCATGCGCATAAACACCTATACATATAAATAAATATATTTTAAAAAGAACAATTTTATTATGACAAATGAAAAAGTCACATGAAAAATCTTGGTAATAGGATGGACCAAGGGAAAGTAAATCCCTTGGCAGATCATAAAGTCAAGGAAGAGGAA
This sequence comes from Mastomys natalensis, assembly GCA_021653895.1. Lineage (NCBI taxonomy): Eukaryota > Metazoa > Chordata > Mammalia > Rodentia > Muridae > Mastomys > Mastomys natalensis. Next base: position 968,996 of record JAJTUV010000049.1, on the reverse strand, counting down.
TTGAAATATTCAGAAAGTGACAGAGTTAATAGTAGAGTCCAAATAAAACATCCAAATTTTATGGGATACAATGAGAAATCCAAATCTCTGAACCATTGTGATAGAATGAAAATAGTTTCATGCTATATGAATTTATAATAATATCATATTATAAAATTTCCAAAATCTAGGGAAATAGGTATCTGTTTATAGGAGCCATTTTGAACATTTATAGTCAAACTATTAAATATATAGAAAAAGATGAAGTATATTCAGGTCCATAAGAAATGGAAAGTTACATATATAAGCAAGCCCTCTCCCCTTCCCTCAGTTAGAGTTTCCCTACTACTTTTTTCATAGCACCTATACCAATTATCTGCTTTGACAGTGAGGGCAGAACCCACATATTGTATATTTTATAAGACAAAAAGAACAACAGCAGCATCTTGTTCATCTGGTTCATGGGCTGTTTTCGGGTCTTCATGGCACTTTAAGTTGTGAAAGATTATCTGTGGGATGCTTATCTGTAGACATTGCTTTCACTCTACCTTTCATCCTAAGCCCTCTCAGGACTAGGACCAATTTCAGCTTTTAAAGCAGTCTTTTTTCCCTGCTTGCTATTAAGTGGAACAATTTGAGTAGGGAACATTGTATATTGGTTGACATATTTGCGTTAAAATGCTGTTCTGCTAATAAGTGTGTTAGTTATGAATGTACATTTCCTTCTATTAACTTATCAGAGACAGGGATGTGTGGAATGTGGGACTGATGTCATTAATTTTATAGTGTCTCAACAATGAGAATGGCCTTTAATGACCTGAATAAGCCTTGTCTTTTTCTTTTTTTTCAATAAGCCCAATAATATTCTAACTTCACATATGAAGTTTTGTCCTCATGGTTCAATATCCCTGAGTAAAATCTGAGAGGAGTTTTCTTTTAGAGACATAAAAAGTATAGATGGAGTTATAGCACAATGTGTTTAATGACAATGGAAGTAGTTCATTAAATGTGTGGACATTGAACATTTAATAACACATGAAATAATTTCTGGAGAGTACTTTTTAAAGTAACATAATTATGCTATTATCTATTGAAGAATATTCTAGATTTGCATATAGTCTGTGACTTCAATAATTTAGAATAAAAAATATTGATAGACCAGTTATTTTTTACTTGAAAAACTAGGAGTGTAAAATGGTATTCCAAGTATCAGTGTGACCTCTACTCCTATAGGTCTGGTTTTCACCAAATCGTTTTCTGGTTTGTAGACAGTGGCTTTGAAAGGCTAATAATTTTTGCAATATCAGAAACATGGAAAACACTTATGTTTTATTTCCATTGTCCCATCTGTAATACTTAGAAAGTTTTAGACTGTCAGTAGCTATCAGTGACTTAAGAAATGGTCTCATTAGACTTTAAAATAATGTCTAAGACTTGAGATGTCTATCACTTGACTTTAAAGGGAGGTTTGACTCATTTATTTATCCTTCAATGTAAATTTATGGTATAAAAATATCATTTCCAGCCTTTTGGCTGGGGCAGACACCTGGCTGGTCTGCTCCGTGAAGACACCTTTCCTGAACCTTCCTAAAGCAGCTGGTAAGAACTTTCCCCTAAAACCCTTTGTCCAGAACTGTAACTGGGAGCCTGGGACACTCTAGACCATCACCTACCCAAACCCCATCCCTCCAGAAAACCACTCCCCTTCTGCCCCTCCCTTGAACCTTTTGGCTGGGGCAGATATCTAGCAGGTCTGATCCTGTGAAGACACCATATCCTGAACCATCTTAGAGCAGCTGAGGAACTACTGCACTCAGAGCAGCAGAGGAACAACTGTACTCAAAGTAGCAGGATTTCAGGATCCCAGAGGAAACCTGAGTCCCAGGAGCTCTTCCAGCCAGGAGCTCAGGAACACGGGATCACAGAAACATCTGAACTCTGAGGAGTTCTCACATGAGCAAGATAAATGGAAAGACAGACTCCAGTCAGAGACAGTGAGTGCAGGTAACACTAGAGATAACCAGATGTTGAAAGGCAAGCACAAGAACATAAGCAACAGACACCAATGTTACCTGGCATCATAAGAACCCAGTTCTTCCAATATAGCAAGTCCCAGACATCCCATCACACCAGAAAAGCAGGATTCAGATTTAAAATCACTTCTCATGATGATAATAGAGGACTTTAAGGAGGACATAAAAAAAATCCCTTAAGGAAATACAGGGAACACAGGTAAACAGGTAGAAGTGCTTAAAGAGGAAACACAAAAATCCCTTAAAGAATTGCAAGAAAACACAACCAAATAGATGAAGGAATTAAACAAAAACATCCAGGATCTTAAAATGGAAGTAGAAACAATAAAGAAATCTCAAAGGCAGACTACCCTGAAGATAGAAAACCTAGGAAAAAAGTCAGGAGTCATAGATGCAAGCATCACCAACAGAATATAAGAGATAGAAGAGAGAACCTCAAGGGCAGAAGATACTATGGAAAACATTGATACAATTGTCAAAGAAAATGCAAAATGCAAAAAGCTCCTAACCCAAAACATCCAGGAAATCCAGGACACAATGAGAAGACCAATCCTAAGGACAATAGGTATAGAAGAGAGTGAATATTCCCAAATTAAAGGGCCAGTAAATATCTTCAACAAAATTATAGAGGGAAACTTTCCTAACCTAAAAAATGAGATGCTGATGAACATACAAGAAGCCTACAGAACACAAAATAGACTAAACTAGAAAAGAAATTCCTCCCATCACATAACAGTCAAAACATCAAATGCACAAAACAAAGAAAAAAATACTAAAATCAGTAAGGGGAAAGGTCAAGTAACATATAAAGGCAGACCTATAAGAATTACACCAGACTTCTCACACCAGAGACTATAAAAGCCAGAAGATCCTGGAGTGACATCATACTGACCCTAAGAGAACACAAATGCCAGCCCAGACTACTATACCAAGCAGAACTCTCAATCACTATAGATGGAGAAACCAAGATATTCCATGACAAAACAAAATTTACACAATATCTTCCCACAAATCCAGCTCTACAAAGGATAATAGATGGAAAACTCCAACATAAGGAGAGAAGCTACAACATAGAAAAAGCAAGAAAGTAATCTTCCAACAAGCCCAAAAGAATAGAGCTACACAAACATAATTACACCTCTAATAACTAAAATACAGAAAGAAACAATCACTGTTCCTTAATATCTCTTAGCATCAATGGACTCAATTCCCCCAATAAAAAGATGTAGACCGTAGACTAACAGACTGTATATGGTAAACAGGGCCCAGAAGTTTACTGCATACAGGAAACACACCTCAGTGGCAAAGACAGACATTACCTCAGAGTAAAGGTCTGGAAAACAATTTTCCAAGCAAATGATCCCAAGAAACAAGCTGGAGTAGTCATTCTAATTTCGAATAAAATCGACTTTAACCAAAAGTTATCAAAAAAGATAAGGAAGGACACTTTATACTGGTCAAAGGAAAAATCTACCAAGGTGAATTCTCAATTCTGAACATCTATGCTCCAAATGCAAGGGCACTCACATTCATAATAGAAACTTTAATAAAACTCAAAGCATGCATTGTACATCACACAATAATACTGGGGAATTTCAACACCCCATGTTCAGCAATAGACAAATAATGAAAACAGAAATTAAACAGAGACACAGTGGAATTAACAGAAGTTATGAACCAAATGGATTTAACAGATATTTATAGAACATTTCATCTTAAAACAAAAGAATATACCTTTTTCTCAGCACCTCATGGTACTTTCTCCAAAATAGACCATATAATGGTCACAAAGCAGGCCTTAACAGATATAAAAATATTGAAATAATCCCTTCCATCCCATCAGATCACCATGGACAAGGCTGGTCTTTAATAATGACAAAAACAATGGAAAACTCACATACACATGGAAACTGAATGATGCTCTACTCAACGATGACTTGGTCAGGGAAGAAATAAAGAAAGAAATTAAAGACTTAGTAGAATTCATTGAAAAGGAAGGCTTGTGATACCAAAACTTATAGGAAACAATAAAACCAGCACTAAGGGGAAAACTCATAGCTCTAAGTGCCTACAAAAAGAAATTGAAGAAAGCATACACTAGCAACTTAACAAGACACCTGAAAGCTCTAGAACAAAAAGAAGCAAATATACCAAAGAGGTTTAGACAGCAGGAAATAATCAAACTCAGGGTTGAAATCAACCAAGTAGAAACAAACAAACAAACAAACACAAAAAACTATACAAAGTATCAACAAAACCAGGAGTTGGTTCTTTGAGAAAACCAACAAGATAGATAATCCCTTAGTCAGACTAACCAGAGGGCACAGAGACAGTATCCAAATTAATAAAATTAGAACTGAAAAGTGAGACATAACAATAGAAACTGAGGAAATTTAAAAAATCATCAGATCCTACTACAAAAGCTTATACTCAACAAAACTGGAAAATTTGGATGAAATGGACAATTTTCTAGACAGATACCAGGTACCAAAGTTAAATCAGGAGCAGACGAACCATCTAAAGAGTCCCATGACCCCTAAAGAAATAGCAGTAGTCAATAAAAGTCTCCACAACAAAAAAAGCCCAGGACCATTTGGTTTTAGTGCAGAATTCTATCAGACCTTCAAGAAAGACCTAATACCAATTCTCTTCAAACTATTCCACAAAGTAGAAACAGAAGGAACACTACCCAATTCGTTCTATGAAGCTACAATCACACTCATACCTAAACCTCACAATGACCCAACATAGAAAGAGTACTTCAGACCAATCTCTCTTATGAATATCAAGGCAAAAATACTCAATAAAATTCTGGCAAACAGAATGTGAGAACACATCAAGACAATCATCCATCATGATCAAATAGGGTTTCATCCCAGGAATGCAGGGATGGTTCAATATTCGGAAATCCATCAATGTAATTCACTGTAAAAACAAACTCAAAGAAAAAAACACATGGTCATCTCAGTAGATGCTGAAAAGCATTTGCCAAAATTCAACATCCCTTCATGGTAAAAGTCTTGGGAAGATCAGAAATTCAAGGTCCATACCTAAATATAGTAAAAGCAATATACAGTAAACCAGTAGCCAACATCAAACTAAATGGAGAGAAACTTGAAGCAATCCCACTAAAATCAGGGACTAGACAAGGCTGCCCACTCTCTCCCTACCTATTCAATAGAGTACTGGAAGTACTAGCTAGATCAATTAGACAACAAAAAGAAGTCAAAAGGATACAAATAGGGAAGGAAAAAGTCAAAATATTACTATTTGCAGATGATATGCTAGTATACTTAAGTGACCCCAGAACTTCCACCAGAGACCTCCTAAACCTGATAAACAACTTCAGCAAAGTGGCTGGTTATAAAATCAACTCAATCAAATCAGTAGCCTTCCTCTACTCAAAAGATAAACAGGCTGAAAAAGAAATTAGGGAAATGACATCCTTCACAATAGTCATAAATAATATAAAATACCTTGATGTGAATCTAACTAAGCAAGTGAAAGACCTGTATGACAAAAACTTCAAGTCTCTGAAGAAAGAAATTGAAGAAGATCTCAGAAGATGGAAAGATCTCCCATGCTCATGAATTGGCAGGATTAATAAAGTAAAAATGACCATCTTGCTGAAAGCAATCTACAGATTCAATGCAATTCTCATTAAAATCCCAACTCAATTCTTCACAGAATTAGAAAGAGAAATTCTCAAATTCATTTGGAATAACAAAAAACCCAGGATAGCGAAAACTATTCTCAACAATAAAAGAACTTCTGGAGGAATCACCATCCCTGACCTCAAGCTGTACTACAGAGTAATAGTGACAAAAACTGCATGGTATTGGTACAGAGACAGGCAGGAAGATCAGTGGAATAGAGTTGAAGACCCAGATATGAATCCACACACCTATGGTCATTTGATCTTTGACAAAGGAGATAAAACCATCCAGTGTAACAAGGACAGCATTTTCAACAAATGGTGCTGGTTCAACTGGAGGACAACATGTAGAAGAATGCAAATCAATACATTCTTATCTCCTTGTACAAAGCTCAAGTCTAAGTGGATAAAGAACCTCCACATAAAACCAGATACACTGAAACTAATAGAAAAGAAGGTGGGGAAGAACCTTGAATACTTGGCACAGGGGAAAAGTTCCTGAACAGAAAACCAATGCCTTATGTTCTAAGATCAAGAATTGACAAATGGGACTTCATAAAACTGTAAAGTTTCTCTAAGGCAAAGGACACTGTCAATAGGACAAAATAGCAACCAACAGATTGGGAAAAGATCTTTACCAATCCCACATCTGATAGAGGGCTAATTTCCAATATATACAAAGAACTCAAGAAATTAGACACCAGACAACCAAATAACCCTATTAAAAAATGGGGTATAGAGCTTAACAGAGAATTCTCAACTGAGGAAACGCAACTGGCCGAGAAACACCTAAAGAAATGTTCAGCATTCTTAGTCATCAGGGAAATGCAAACAACCCTGAGATTCCACCTCACATCTGTCAGAATGGCTAAGATCAAAAACTCAGGTGATAGTAGATGCTGGCGAGGATGTGAAGAAAGAGCAACACTCCTCTATTATTGGTGGGATTGCAAGATGGTGCAACCACTTTGGAAGTCAGTATGACAGTTCCTCAGAAAATTGGACCTTTTACCTGAGTACCAAGCTATACCACTCCTGGGCATATACCCAGAAGATGCTCTAACATATAGCAAGGACATATGCTCCACTATGTTCACAGCAGCCTTATTTATAATAGCCAGAGGCTGGAAAGAACCAAGATGTCCTTCAACAGAGGAATGGATACAAAAAATGTGGTACATTTACACAATGGAATATTACTCAGCTATTAAAAACAATGAATTCAAGAAATTCTTAGGTAAGTGGATGGAACCAGAAAATATCATCCTGAGTGAGGTAACTCAATCACAAAAGGACACACATATTTTTCACTCACTGATAATTGGATATTAGCCCAGAAGCTTGCAATAACCAAGATTCATCTCACAGACCACATGAAGCTCATGAAAAAAGAAGACCAAGTGTGGGTACTTGGGTTTTTCTTAGAAGGAGTAACAAAATACTCAAGGGAGCAAATATGGAGACAAAGTTTGGGACAGAAACTGAAGGAGCACCCATCTGGAGACCATTTTACCTGGGTATCCATCCCATGTGGAGTCATCAAAGGTAGACGCTGATGTGGATGTCAGGAAGTGCATGCTGACAGAAGCCTGATATAGCTGTTTCCTTAGAGGTCTACTAGAGTCTGACATATTGAGAGGTGGATGCTCACAGTAACCATTGAACTGATCAAGGGGTTCCCAATGGAGGAGTAGAGTGAAGACTGAAGGAGATGAAAGGGTTTGCGGACCCATGAGGAGAGCAACAATACCAACCAACCAAAGCTCCCAGGGTTAAACCACCAGCCTGGGAGCACATAGGGAGGATCCATGGCTCCAGCTGTATATGTAGGGAAGGGTGGACTTGTTGTGCAAAGGTGGAGAAGAGGTCCTTGGTCCACTGAAGGCTGGATGCCTCAGAGTGGGGTAATTCTAGGACAGGGAGGTGGGAGTGGGTAGAGTTCCTGGAAACTGGTGAACTCTCTCAGGCATTCAGGCCATTTTGTGTTTCTCTGTCTGTTCCCTTAGAAGTCAAGGAAGCATGGCGATTAACAGAACAATTGGTCTTAGACATTAATGGTGTACCTGTATAGCTTGCAAACATCATTGTATTCTGGCAACTACAATTATGTTGACCCTGGCTATTGTCACTATATTTCTCTTTGCCATAAGGCTCTAAAAAGTCTGCTCTCAATAAAATTGTTACATCCTCATTCATACTTTGGCCCCTGCAACTAAGGCTCGGTTTAATTATTTTGTTGGCCATATCTGGTAATCTTGGCCCAGTACACACTGTTTGTGAATAAATGAATTTCTTGATTTATGCAAACTAGAAAAGCTACACCAAGAAGATATCAACAATCTAAAGAGACCCATCGAAAATAAGGAAATAGAAACAGTATTTTAAAATCTTGTAAAAGAACAAAGCAAGCAAATTTTTCTTTTCAGGGCCAGATGAAGTTGCAACAGAATTTCATCAGATCTACAGTAAATCTTTAAAATATTCAAAAAAGAAAAAAACAACCAGTTCATTATGTAGGTTTGAGGCTTCATGAGCTCTCTTCTACCCACATTAGCATGGTTCTTGGTATAATGCTTGTACTCAGCTCTTGTTTAGGCAGTCATGTTGGTTAAACTTTATGGGTGTAGCTTCTTTCATTCTTAGATTATACACTCTCAGTAGTAACCTCTTGTTCCCTGGCATTTACAATCTGTCCAGAGCCATGGATACCTGAGTCTTAGTTTAAGGAATTGTGCTGTATATATTTCAGTTGGAATGCTGGAATTGGGCTCTACAACTGTATTTTATTATCTGTGCTGTTCAAAAATGATCCCTGTTTGGGAAGTTTCCCTGATGAGTTATGAAAACTACATTCATCTGTGAGCACAATGACAAATGTCTATGAATTTTTGTTCAGGATACTGTTACAATTATTTAGTAAATAATAGGCTGTAGAGTCTCCTTGAATAACCATTATTTCACTAGCATGGATTAGTAAGCTAGATTTCTAATACCAGGCATAGTAGTGACAAGTAATGAATGTCTAGTTAGATAACTAGTCCTAATGGAAACATACGTAGACATCTCTGTTGTAACTTCTTGTTCAATTCATTTATGTTTGAACTTGTTGTAAACTTTTGGAATACTGTGTGATCTATTCTCCTGAAAAAATACAAAAAAAACTTGGAACAATGACTTTAAGGAGGCAGAAGGAGAATAGGAGAGAAACATTACAAAGATGACTGGAACAAATGAGGAGAGATAAAGAAGATAGCAGAATTAGTGATGCAGAAGGAGAACAGAAAAGATGCAGAGTAGAAACAAAATAGAAGGCGAAGAGATAGTAAAATATAACAGTATATAGCAGAGCATAAGGGAAAGATGAAGAGAGACAAAGAAGGAGCAGAAAGAGCAGAGAGCAGAGAGCAGAAAGAGCAGGCAGGCTTTTTCTTAACATGAAACAGGTTCTTTCCTAGCAGCAAGTTTCTTCTTACTGACAAGGATTGGGTGTTTTTTACTAACAGAAATATTTCTGAGCAATAAAGGTTGGAGCTTCTTTTTCAATGCAGAATGAGTGAGTTCTTTTTGTACTGGCACTTGCTCAATGAAGCCTACTTGTGGAGGCTTTTCCTCTTTCAAATATATACATATATATAGTATAGAAGTTGATGAGACAGATTGTTGGTCCCAATAAAATGTGATAATGAATGTGCATGTATGGCGTGTGCATGAATGTATGTGTGTTTATGTATATTTACTTGTATAAAAGTTTTTTCTTATTGAAAATGTGACTCTTTTCTCCTCATATAATAAAAACAAATTGCTTAAAGCCTCCTTCTTCCTGGCCAGTGAGAGGTGAGGAATCCCAGGCAAGAGAGAAAGGAGCCTAACAAAGAACTGCTTTACTTAATCCTCCCCAAGCTGTTCAACAATAGGGTGTTAATTCACCAGAGACCTACAGCTTCTGGCCTCAGAGTAACATAGAATCAAGACAGGTAAACATATTATATTAAGCAGCTTTTACTCTGGCAAGACCAAGCCTTGCCCCTTCCAACACTCTTACTCCTTGGCTCTCTTCCAGAGAAATCCCAGCCTGGGACTTAGCTTCTGGCAAGATTCTGAAAGTTTTACCAAAACTTCAAGAAAAACCATTATTTTTCTTATTCTAAGTAAAGAGTGTCTTAACCTAAATATTATATTTGTGTAAAGGACCAGTTGTTCTATATCAAATTAGTTTTAAATAATTTCACTTAGCAAAGAATATCTTTGATCTGAGCACTGGGGTGCTAAGGCAGGCAGCTCTCTCTGAGTTCACGATTAGCCTTGACTAGATAGTAAGTTTCATGAAATCTAGGACTGTAGATAAACCCTTTTTTCTTTTTAAAGTCATTATTTACCTTACAAAAAATGACTATGTGAAAAAGCAGAACCTAGGTTCTTGTGCCTATGACTCAGAAAATCTAATGTCCCGTTGATAATTTCAGTAAATGACAAAAATGATGTTTTAGGTTCTATTAACTGTAATATTTTAGGCCATATATATATCATTTTCCAGGACAGATAGAATTTACTATGGGGCAAATAGGTTTAAATTATTCTTTATGTCATTTATTTTACAAGGAAAATAATTGGGAGAAAAATTTGTACAACATATAATTTGTCCAGATTAGATTCTATTTGGGAAGAGAAGTTGTGAAGTGTCTCCAAGCAGTTTATGCATTAATTGAAAGTCCTAAAAGAGAAGTATTGAGAATATGTGATATGTGTTGGTGGAAAAGGATCCTCATCCCCTTGACTTTTAAAGGGAATAATTTTTTTAAGTACTTCAATAAATAAGTTTGCTTGTGCAGCTCAATAATAAATTTACTAATTTAACATTGCTGTTGTATCTGAAATAAACTTATGGGATATTCTGGTGAAAAAATTGAATTGTTATACACTGCTGGCAATAGAAATTATAGTATGGAAGTTAGTATAGAGGTTCCTCAAATATCCAAAACTGTATCAATCATATGACCAGCTATATCATTTCTGAGCATTCAGTCAAAGAACCCAAAGAAAATATATCATAGAGATATTTGCACAACAATACTTAATGCTAGCATTATGTGTACTTGTAATTGTGAAGGTATGGAATAAAGTGTGATATATATATACATAATGTAACTTATTCAGCATAAAGAGCAAAAGTTAATCAGTTGGAAATAATCCTATTAAACATATTAGAGCAGTCTTAGAAAAAATCATGAATTTCTTTCTTTTTTTTTTTGTGGATATACATATATATGTAAGAGTATATACATATATTATAATAGAAAGTAGAAACAGTTCTGTCCAAAACAACAAAGAGAAATAACAGGATGGGAGGAGAGAAAGGAGAGAAGAGGTCATGGGGAGGTGTAAATCTTACAATTTATACTTGTCTGTAAGTGTCCATATCTAGTGAGTTACTATATACATTGAAATTTTTAATAAAAAACATTTTAAATAAAAACATTAAATTATTGTTATTTTAATATGAACACATTTTTTAAGACATGTAAGTTTGAAATTGTATAATGATAATATGCTAGGTAACTTTTCAATCAAATGTTATATATGGTGATTAAATCTTTTGTAGAGATATTAATTAAAATATTTGTAGTGATGTATCAGGATGTATAGTGAAATGTTTTGATGTTATTTTAGTGACCTTTCTATCTCTGTAACAAAATAAGGTATGGAGAAATAGAAATAATCATTCACTCTTGGTAGGATTGCAAACTGGTGTAGCCACTCTAAAAATCAGAATGAAGAATCTTTTAAAAGCTAAAAGTAAATCGAACATATGACCTAGCTGTACCACTCTTTGATATATCCCCAAAATACTGGAGATCCTACTCCATAGATTGTGGGGTGGTGAGCTGTGAGAGGCAGCTGGGTACCTGGTCGAGCACAAGCCTTGAACTTCAGAGACCTAAAAGGGACAGTAGGAGTTCGGCTTTGCTCCTAGGACACCTGGTTGCTTTCACATAGCCACAACCCTCTACAGCCCCTCCCAAAGAGAGGTTTGTGGCCGTCTGTCACGTAGCACAGGTAGAGGGCATGACTACAGGCTGCAGAGCCTAAAGACATCTCCATATTTATAAGGTACCTAAAGCCCAGAGGGTGTAGCCAATTAAGCATTCCTTTCCAGACCCTCCTCCTTGCAAAAGGTATTTAACTTCAGACCTTCCCTGAGAATACAGGGTATAGCTTTATTCATCTTCTGCCATGACAATAAAGATCTTAAGACCATATCTTAAGATCTTGGACTCTTTCTTCCTTGGGGCCCAGTGTGAGAAAACATGGAGAAAGTCTTCAACTACCATGCTGCCTTCTAGTCTCCCACCAACTACGTCTCTACATTTCAGCCACAGAGGCTACCAACTCAAACAAACTAACCTAGCCATCCATGATGAGTTGCTGTGACCAAGAGTCACCTTTCCCGTAGGATGCCTCTGGAGCTTCTCCCCTTCGCCCCTTCGGCTGCAGGTCAATCCTGACCGTATGTCCCCTGTCTGGTCCTTCTATGGCCTCTCAGAGGAGCCTGAGAGCCCAAGGGCTTGAGACCAGTTGTTCCCCAGCTGCTGCCTAGCCTGAGGACCCCCAACCCAAGAGCTCCGGCCCCTGCAGGGTTTCAGATTATGTTCTCCACCCCCATGGAGCAGAGCCCTGTGGCTTCTCAGCATGGAGTGAACTCAGTCAAATTCCCGTGTCTCTGCCTTCCTGAGCCACGGCACCAGCCTCTTGTAGTGGCAGACACAGGAATCACAATTCAGCCCAACAGGATGCATGCTTACACTACAGACAATAGATAAAAATAAATAACTGCTCAGCCATGTCTATTGTCATTCTATTCACAATAGCAAGGAAATGAGTGGATAATAAAAATTATTATAAATAATAATATACAATAGAATACTATTCATCTGTAAGAAAAAACAAAATTATGAAGTTTATAGATTTATAGATAAATTTATTTATTTGTCCCTTTATAAAGACATCACATACTTCAGATACCAGACTCAGATGATTTGAGCTGCATCTAACTTGAAGGCCTCCTCCCTGAAGACTAACTTTCAAAATACTGAAAGTTGCTATATAAGACATAAGCCAGTAAAGCAATCAGTAGTATCATCTAACTGTGATACCTATGAACCATAACAATGACCAGCAGGACAAGACAGCACTAAAGATACAACAGTGACATTTATATGTTGGAGGTAATTAATAGATGTCTATTGGACTAATATTTGGTCAGCAGGAGGAAAATTATGCTTGGATCTAGAAATCTAACCACCTGAACATAGTAATACAGTTATGGATTTTTGTATAGGTCATGGATTTTGGTACAGGTCATGGATTTTGGATGAGAACCTCTTACTGCCATTTTTCTAAACCAGTACAATTCCTAACAACATTATACATTCTTATTCTCACACCTACAGATAAAAGTACCTCTTACCATCATCAAAGAAGCTTATTTTTTTCAGCAGATGGAAACATTGGAGAAATTCATAACTGGTCAAAATGGATAAACAGCTGACTGGAGTATCCAGCCCTCCTTTAATATATCTACATCGTAAATCTTATACCTAAGGCCAAGAGAATATTACAGAAGGGGCAGAAAGACTGTTTCTATTTATATTATAGAACAGAGGAAAGGAAATCTGTTATGAGATTGTCTCCTACATCAGACATGGAAGTTACATATATGAAATCTCAATAACATGGCTCCATCAAGAAAAACTAAACAATGACAACATCAGTTATTTTATCATAGCTATTTATCATGGATAGGAGGCTATGAACTTGAAAAGGAGTGTGAGGGGTTTAAGAGAGGTTGAAGAGGGGAGAGATGATGGAGGAAATGATGTAATTTTAATTACAAATGAAATAACTTTAAAAATTAATCCATTGAAAGAAAAGGTGTATACAGCTTTGCTTTGACAGTTTCAATCCACAAGTAACAGGCTTCATTATGGTAGGCTGGTGATACATCAGAACATGGTCATGGAAATATTATCTCATCACCTAGAAAACAATAGAAAAAAACTAAAATCTACCAATCTCTCTGAATTCCCCTCAGGAAAATTTCCACAAGTATTAACATCCCCACTAGATCCCACCTCCCAAGGTTTCTATCCCTTCCCAATAATACCACTGTAGCAACTAGGACTTTAGTACAAGGGTCTTTGACCTACCTCCCAAAGGCTGGTAAGTAGATTAGCAAGAAAGAGAAAGGAAAGAAATATATGGTAGTGATAATTTGACATATTGATAACAGTTTTGCATGTCAAACATTATTGTCCCTCTAAGTGGTTGTGCTAGACTTACAAACACAGTAGAACAATGAGCCAAAGATCTGAGTTTTATTTCAAATGCAAAAATATTTATTAGGCCATAATGCGTCCTTCTTTGGTGGTTCAAATAGGTATGGCCCACATAGACTCATGTGATTGAATACTTGGCTCATTGGAAGGGGTAATATTAGGAGGTATGGCCTCGGTAGAGTAGCTGTGGCCTTGTTGGAGGAAGTATGTCACTGTAGAAGTGGGCTTTAAAGTCTTATATATGCAAAAGTCTGGCCAGTGTTACATAGCCTTCTCTTGCCTATAGATCAAGATGTAGAACTTTTAGCTCCTCTAGCATCATGTCTGCCTGCATGCCGCCATACTTCTTGCTTTAATAATAATAGACTAAACCTCTAAAACTGAAAGCCAGCCCCAATTAAATGATTTCCTTTATAAGAGTTGTTGTGGCCATGCTGTATCTTCATAGCATTGGAACTTTAAGACAGAATTTGGTACCAAACTTTCAGATATTGCTATGATAAGCCTGAACAAGCTTTTGTTTGGAGGATTGTGGATTTTGAGACTTAGTTAGGAAAGCATTGAAATGCTTTAAGCACTGCTTAATTGACCATGCTAGCAGAAACATGGAAGAAAATGGAAGTTAGGGTGATTTAAACTGTGGGGAACCTGGCTCAAGAAATTTTAGAGGAGAAAATATTAGTGTGTTGCTAACAGATCACTCTTGTGATGTTTTGGAGAAGAATGTGGCTTCCTTTTACCCTTGTCCAAAGAGTGCCTGAGCCTAAAGTGAAGAGATTTAGACTAATTATCAAAAGAAATCTCAAAACAACCTAGCATAGACTCTATCCTATGGATCACTCTTATGAAGAGTGTTTTGATGAGATGGAGCAAGCTGAAAAAGGAAAAATAGAAAATACATGGTTCAAGAATTAAAGGGCACCAAGAAGTGGTATGGACCTAAATCCTATGTTTAAGAGGATAAACAAATTAAAGATTTTAAATTAAATAAGAGTGTGGTGACTTCAGGTCAAGATCCCATCCAGATAAGTTTCCATCTTGTGAAAAGCAATTAAAGAGTAGCTTAGGTTCAAGCATGGTAGTACATTCTTTAATTCCTGCACTCAGGAGACAGTGGAATTCAAATTTCTGAGTTAAAGGTCAGTCTGGTCTATAGAGCAAGTTCCAGGACAGGGAAGCTTATCCACTGAAGAAGAAAATCACTGGAAACAGAAAAGTGGTGAAGATGTGATTGAGCAAATAGGCCATGTTCCAGCCTCAGCAAGCAGCAGACCTTGGCAGCTTTGACCATGTGGCCAAAATAATTTAATTAATAATTTAATTAGCTCTAGAAAGAAGAATAGAAGAATAGGGTTATGGAATCTCTCTCTCTCTCTATGACTAAGGAAAGCTGTTGAGTCCAAGTATGTGGCAGGGGTATTCCTACATAAAAGACTAGAGAAACCATTGTGTGAAGCTGTGAAGGTGAAACGTGGATTGCCTTGGAGACCCAAAGAAGTTGAAGATGCCAGTGCCCTGGGATACCTGCCAAGCAGAGCTGCTAATAAGGAGTGGAAACATCCCTAGAGAAAGAAGTATGTTGCAATCAACAAAGCTGAAAGAAGTTGGAGATTTGAAGAACACTTTGATATCAGATCTAGAGATGTAGAGTTTGGAGTTTGCCAAGCTGTTTTTCAGTCTTACTTTGGTCCAGTATTTTACCACTATGCTCTCTTTCATTTCTTATGGGATGTTAACATATATCCTGTGCCACTGTATGTTGAAACTGTGTTATCATTTTTTTTCTTAACATGGGTTTAAACTTAAGAGTTTGCATGACTCTCAGAAGAAAATTTGAACTTTGGACATTTAAACAAGTTTGAGACTATTATAGACTATGGGAACTTTTGAAGTTGGACTGAATACATTTTTTGCAGCATGTTATGGTTACAAGCATATGGGGGCCAAGAAGTGGAATGTGGTGGTTTGAACAGGTATGGCATATGTAGGCACATGTGTTTGAATGCTTGGCTCATAGGAACTGGCATATTGGTATAGCCTTGTTGGAGTAGGTGTGGCCTTGTTGGAGAAATTATGTTTCCATGGAGAAGGGCTTTAAGATCTTTTATATCCTCAAGTCTGGCCAGTATCACACAGTCTCAGCTCCTCCAGCACCATGTTATCCAGCACACTGCTATGCTTCCCAACATGATATTAACTAACTAAACTTCTGAACTTGTAAATCAGCCCCAATTACATGTTTTCCTTTATAAAACTTGTTGTGGTCATGGTGTCTCTTCACAGAAATGATACCCTAAGATACCTTCTTAAGACACCATTGATCATAGACAATCAAGTTATACTTAATTTAGTGATTAACGACAGGTCAGTTGCTCATGTGTTATAAGTATAATTTCCAAGATTTGAAGGTTCTGTTGATTGCGCCTAATCACTTTAGCTTCTACTGATGATCATTCCCCATATCTATTATTTCACTAATGGTCAAGAAAAATATTGATTTAAAAATTTTGTTATTCTTTTAAAATTAACTGGAACTATTACTCTTTAACAATATGGACATTATCCAATTCTGCTAAATAGAAAAGTACAAAATAGCAATAAAATGACACCTTTTGATCAGCATTTATGTTAATGGGCTTATATTAGCTTTCCTCAAATTCAAGAATAATTTAAAATACCTTAAACTCATATATTTAAATATAATTTGTTGCTTTAATCTGTGACCATTGGCATTCTTTTAATGGATAATTGTCCATTCTGGCTAGTGCCAGTTCTACTCACTGGCATCTGTGTCTCACTCAACATATTCTTATTTTATGAGTCAAAACTATTTCCCAGAATTGTATTGTATACATTGCCTCATATGGGACTAGGCATTCCTCCAAAAAGCCCTGATTTCTTTCAGAGTTGAAGCACTATTCTATTTAGAGACTGAAATCTAGTTAATTGGGATGCATATTTTACTTAATATAAGTTTGATATCTATTCATTACACTCATCCAATTTTAATAAACATTCTAAGACTTAGAGAAGTTGATAAATGCATTCACGGTAATAAAACTGTTTAATGGCAAAACTCAACTCTTACAGATACTATGGAAGAGCACAAATAAAGAGATATTGTCTTTGAAATTCATTTGAAAACACTATTCACTGTCTGAGAAAAAATTTAATAGTTCAAGTATTTATGAGGATCACAAATTATAGATAGTAGATATCAAGGCAATAGGAAGTCAGCTATTGGAATTAGTCATTGGTGTAGAAAAGGTTAGAGACTAGTAAGCCCATGTCTTTTAGGCAATGTGACATGTACTGCTTAACAGTGATTTACCAGAAGTCTTGGGAAGGTAAAGTGACTCAGTAGAGATTGCTAGAGGGATGAGTAACTGTCATACTCGGATACAAAGTTGGATGCTGTGAGTTATAAAAGTCAATTCCATATCCATCTTAGCAAAATTTATAGAATCCCTTCCAAAATTAAATTTTAAAATAATTCATCTTATTTCTGACCTCTTCTGTGTGTGTTTTCAGATAATCCTCTGTCCTTGTCCTTCAATGTCTGACTGATGTTGGATAGGTCAATGAAAGTTCTCAAGCACTAAAGAGAAGACCCCTGAACCCTATATCAAAGCAGAAATCTTCCCATAATGTTTGCCAGAGACAATCTGTGGCATATTATGGTGGTTTGAGTGAGAATAATCTCCCATAGGTTTATATATTTGAATACTTGGTACCTAGGTAGTGAAACTTTTTGGAAAAGATTAATAATATGTAGCCTTGTTGGAGGAGCTGTATCACCAGATTTAGGCTTTGAGGTTTCAAACGATTCATACCATTCCCAGTGTGTCTCTTTCTCTCTTCATCTTTCTTGTGGATCAATATGTAGACCCTCAGCTATTCTTAATGCCATGGTTATAGTCTGACACCATAAACATTTACCCTCAGAAATTATAAGCCCAAATTAAACATTTTTTTGTCTTAGTCATGGCATTTTGTCACAGCAAGAAAAGTCAGTTGGTACCAAGGAATTGGCTACTGTTGTGACAAACCAGATTATGTACATTTTTTGAGGAATGTGGATAATTGTGAAACTCTTGACTTAAAAAAAAACAGTCAAATGTTGCAAGTGGGTTTAATGGCCATCCTGGTAGACTCTTAGGAGACAGTAATGCTGAGAGCAATGTAGACTTCAGAGTATCAACTCAGAGAGTTTCTGAAAAGAACAATATTAGCAGCTGCAATAGAGACCACTCTTTTGATATAGTGTGTCTGCTTTCTGCCCTTATTCTAAGAATTTCCCTGACACTAAATTTGAAAAGTAAAGAACTAATTTCTTTGGCAGAAGAGTTTTCATAATCCCTTAATAGTGATACTGATCTTTGGGTTTTAGTAATCACTCCTTTTATGATCTACACTGAAATAAAGAGCAAAAAGAAATACAAAATACGCAGTTTAAAGAAGAATAACTCTGGGAAATTTAACGTTAGACACAGTTTGTGCTGAAAGATGGAGAATAGTAAAGAGAGGTCATACCACCCTTTCCCAACCTCTTGTTAACTTTTGAAGCACCCTGTTCACAGAATGAAAGAGCAAATTAAAGGGACAGAAGAGGAGAAGACCCAGTGATCACCTCAGTGGTTAGCTGTGAGCATCTACCTATGTATATGTCAGGCTCTAGCAGATCCTCTTAGGACACAGTTATATCAGACTCCTGTCCCCAATGGAGGAGTTAGAGGACTAAAGGAGCTGAAGGGGTTTGCAGTCCCATGGGAGAGTGACAATATCAACCAACCAGAGCTCCCAGGGTCTAAACCACCAGCCTGGGAACACACATAGAGGGACCTATGGCTTCAGCTATATATATATGAGGATGGCCTTGCTAGGCATCCATGGGAGAGGAGGCCCTTGGTCCTGTGAAGGCTGGACGACCCAGTGTGGGGAATTTGAGGGCAGGGAGGCCGGAGTGGTTGGGTGGGAGAGAACACACCCTCATAGAAGCAGGAGGAGGGGGGATGGGATAGGGGATTTAGGAGGGGATGGGGAAAGGGAATAACATCTGAAATGTAAATAAATAAAATATCCAATTAAAAAAAGGGGGAAAAAAAGAAGAGAAGAAAACAAGAGGAGCCAAGAGTCCACAGTCTCTTGAGAATCTTCTTCCTTATACAATGCCATTGCTTGGAAGAATAGAGTAAAAGTTCTACTAGCCTTAGAAGATTCGGTAATTTGGACTATGAAATTGTCTGAGAATAAACAACTGACAAGAGAAAAAGCATGAAATTTACTTCATGAATAGGAGCATTGCAGTAATGAAACTCAAACACTCAGTAACTTGACTCAAGAGCTTATGTACCTTTTTGAGTGAGAATTGGAGACAGAAAATAACTGTAGGGAAGATTAAAGAAATTCTCAAAAGAATAGATGGCAGGAAGCTTATGACAACACTGTTTTAGTAATGGTGTCTACTGCCACTTTCTCCTGTCACAGAGGTTAATTTGTCCTTGCTAATAGGCTCCCAGGGAAAAGATTTATGACAATTACATTTCTGCTTTTACCCAGGGAGGACCTCTTTCCTTGCATTTGCTCTTCTTTAGGATTTCACAATTTGAAATAACCATTATAGTAAAGTGGTATTCTATGGGGTGTCACGTTCAACCTCAAGATGTATGATGGGATAGGATGTTGTGTGAAGTGAAATGTGCATGCCTATTAATCTTTACTAAATTTGACTTTTAAACATTATGAATATTCTGACATCTGGACCCAGGTCTTTTTGAATAGTTAAGACAGTGAAACAGTAACTGTTCAGGAATGAACGAGAGGAAGAAAGGTAGTTGCTATTTTTAGAGAGAATGAGGCTAAAAAAAACATTAGGAAAACTCTGCATTTCATAACTAATTTATTGATGTATTTCTACTTATGACTCCTTTCAGGTGTGACAACAAATAAATTGCCTTCTTTTCTGGGAGGATATTTAAAAATGAGCAAACAGATTTGAATGTTTTTGACAGTTCTCAGGAAAAATTACTGTGATATTGCAATGTGAACCAATCACATTATTAAAAGTGGAGAGAAAAATAATCTGAGACTGGCCGGAGTTGACTTATATTTTATCTGTGTTTAGTGTCCACCAAGGTCATTATTGTCTCTTATCAAATCTTGAGCTCATCCTATAAATACACAAACCTCAACATTTTTTTATGGCCTGGCTTGACTTTTTTGGCAGACTATATTTTCTAAGTTGTTTCATACCTCTAGATATGATCTTAAATGTGCATATCTATTTCTTCTATAAAGAAGTACCACATGTTTTCCTGGGTGTGTTTTATACATAGCTATGAACCAGGTTCATTCTGCTCAGATCATCCTTTTGTGAAGCCAGCAAATAGCTAGACACTGTCTTTGCATTCTTAAGCTTCTTTTCCTTAAGTCTTATTGCAAGGTGGGAATCTCAAGTTAGTATACTC
This sequence comes from Mastomys natalensis, assembly GCA_021653895.1. Taxonomy (NCBI): domain Eukaryota; kingdom Metazoa; phylum Chordata; class Mammalia; order Rodentia; family Muridae; genus Mastomys; species Mastomys natalensis. Next base: position 948,529 of record JAJTUV010000049.1, on the reverse strand, counting down.
AATCTGTACCTACAAGATTTTTATACAGCTGCATAGAATTCTGATGTTTGTATGTACCACATTTGCATTAACCAGAGGGTAATTTAGGTAGCAATGTACATGGCCTGAGCCAGTATCTGTAGAATAGAATGTTGAGTCCTTTAGCAACATGCTAAGGAGTGACATAGTTGAGTCATATGGTAACTATACCTTTAGCTTTTGAGAATTCTCCACAGTGATTTCCAAGAGGGGCCAGCTACACCAGTTTGCAATCCCACCAAGAATCAATAATGGTTCCACTTTCCAACATTCTAATGTACATTTTTTTGTCAGTTGTTTTCTTGATCTTAGCTGTTCAAACTAGGGTGAGATCAAATCTCAAAATGGTTTTGATTTCAATTTCTCTATTTGCTAAAGATTCTGAACACCTTTTAAGACCATTCTTTGTTACTTTTATTTCTTCTTTTGAGAGCTCTCTGATTAGATCTGTAATTCATGTTTTGGCTAGGTCATTAATTTTCTTACACTAGTTTATTTTTTCTTTATACACTTTGGATATTAATTCTCTATCAGATGGATAACTGGCAAAGGTTCTCTACTACTCTGTGGGCTTTTGCTTTGGTTAATTCATTGTTGCCTTGATTACAAATGTGTGGCAAGCAATTGACCAGTGCAGATGTGGATGCTTGGAGCCAACCATCAGACTGAACTCAGGGAACCCGTGGGGGAACTGGCAGAAGGACAGGAGGAACGGAGGGGGATTGCGACTCCATAGGAAGAACAACATTGACTGGCCAGACCACCCAGTGCTTCAAGAGATGAGAGGACCAACTAAGGAGTGTACAAGAAGGGATCCAAGATTCCAGATACATATGTACCAGAGGATGGCCTTGTCTGACAGCAATTGGAGGGGAGGCCCTTGGTCCTGTGGAGGTTTGATGCCCCAGCATAGGGGGATGCTGGAGCGGTAGGGTGGGAGAGGGTGGGGGAGGATCCTCATAAAGGCAGAGGGGAGGGGAAAGAGGTTGGATGCGGGATGGGGTATTTGTGAAGGGTAACTGGGAAGTACATGGAAGATTAATAAGAAAAAAGCTTTTCAGTAGTTATTTATTTATTGTGATGATATTATAATATACAATATTATAATTATATATTTATTATATATTATGTTATATAATAATATAATTATATATGACATGATATTTTATATGTTTTGTGTTATATAGTATATACTATATATCATATAGTATATGCTATATATAGTATATCATATGTCAATATCTTTTATAGATTAAATATCATGACTCATATATATATTATTTACCATATACTATGGATTAATTATATATAACATATTACACATTACATATTATATATTATATAATTGTGTAATGTATCAAATAATATATAATATATTAATATAATATTACATAATTCTACCTTCCCCACCTCCCTATAAACCTTCCCATAGAATCTTCCCTGTTCTCTTTCAAATCTACGGCATCTTTGTATCATTAATTGTTATGAAGTCCCACTTGTCAATGTTGACATTAATTCCTGAGCAAATGGAGTTCTATTCATAAAGTCCTTTCCTACACCAGTATTTTCCAGGATACTGCCTAGGCTTACTTATAGCAGTTTTGTCATTTTCAGGCCCACAGTGATATATTTTATCTGTTGGAGTTTATTTTTGTGCAGGATTATAGATATGTGTTCCATTTAATTTCTTTATATGTGAACATCCCCTTTCATAGCAACATTTGTTAAAGATGCTGTCTTTTCTGCAGGATTTACGTTTTGCATGTCTGCCAGAGCTCAGATGTTTATAGTTATATGCACTCATATTTGGATCTTCTATTTTTTTCCACTGATCTACATGTCTGCTTTGTAGTGGTACCAAACTTTATAATAGAGCTTGAAATCAGACATAATAGTTTCTCCAGTATTATTCTTGCCCAGTAGAATTGTTTTGGCTATCCAGAACTTTTGTCACTTCATAAAAATTTTAAGATTTTTTTGCTAATTCTGTGATGAATGTCATGGGCATTTTGATTGTAATTTTATTTGCTTAGTAAAATGTTCTTGGTAACATGGTCATTTTGACAGCATTAATTCTACCAATCCATGAGAATGCAAAGGCTTTTCATCATCTAATGTTTCCTCAATCTTTCTTCAGAGACCTAAATTTTCCATTGTAAAAGATTTTTGCTTCCTTGATTAGGTTTTTTCCTAGATATTTTATTTTATTAGGGCAACTGTGAATGGAAGTGCTTCTTGACGAAATTATTTATTGTGTACAGAAAGATGACCAGTTTTTGTTAGCTGATTTAGTATTTGAGTTTTTCACTGACAGTGTTGATCTCATTTTCTAGAAATTTAAATGTTATAACTTATTTAAATTTAAATGTTGTAACTTATCTACATATTATATCATCTACTAATAGGAAAAATTTGAATTCTTTTTTTTCTATGTTTGTGTTCTTTTAAGTTCTTTTCCCTTATTTTCTTCTTTCCACTGATGTTCCAAGCACTATATTGAAAAGGAATGGAACTCACTACTTTACACTGGACAACCAATTATGGTATGCTTTAATATAGGAGGATGGCGTCTCCTGCTCCCAACTTTACTCAGTTGCCTATAGTTTTCTAAAGTAGAGTTAAGACCTAGTGGGCTTTTCCTCACACAGTTTGGCATGTTCTTTGGTGTCTTCCTTGTTCTGCTCATGTTTGAGTGGTCAAGTTAGTGAGCCTTTATGGGTGTAGCTATGTTAGAAGGAGACAAAATCTCACAGCAACATCTCTGATCCTCTGACTCTTAAACTATTTCTACTCCCTCCTCAGTAATATTTCCTGAACCTTAGGTGCAAAAATGTTTTATAGAAGTATCTATTGGGATTGGGCTCCACAACTCTGTATATTTATTGGTTATGCTTTTATGTAGTGGTCTCATTTGGTCATCTCTAAAAACATGCATACAGATAATACTATATGAACTTAACATTTTATATTTGGTAATAACAATTGATTTAAAATGAGACAATGGATTTGTAGAATAGAAGAATTTAGAGGGAAAAAAGGGAAAGGAAAATGTTGTAATTAAATACAGTCTCAAAAATAAAAAAGCAAAGGAGTATGGATAGTTACAGCTTTGTATAATTCCTAATTTTAATGAAATTTCTTCAACCTTTCCTCCATTTAGAATGATAACAGCTGTGGGTTTGTCATATATAACCTTTCTTATGTTAAGAATATAAAAATTAAATGGAGAAGCAGCATCAGAATTAAGTGCAAGTATTCATCAAATACATATACACATACACACATATATAAAATATTGCATCAAAACTCAAAATAGTCAGTCTCTATACTGCTCCATGGAAGCATCACTAAAATAGGTTACATAATGTGATGCCAAACAAATGTTAGCAAATTCAGAACAATTGAAATAAATCTCTGTGTTCTATCTGAACATATGCAACAAAACTTAAAAATAAACATCAAACAAATCTCTAGAGGACCAGCAGAAAGAATGGAAACAGGCAACCTCGGAGATAGCAAGTTGGGGGACCCTCCAGAATGTACCAGAGACCTGGGAGGTGAGAGATTCTCAGGACTCAAAGGGAGGGACCTTAGATGAAATGCTCTACAGTGGGGAGAGGGGACTCGTAGAGCCTGCCTTCAGCAGAAAGACAAGGCATCTAGTGAGGGATGGGGTTTCCATCCCAAAATCAAAACTCTGACTATAATTGTTCCTGTCTGAAAGAACTGCAGGTATAGAAATGGAGACAAGCCTGAGGAAAAGAAGGTCCAGTGACAGACCCAAAGTGGGATTCCAGCTCAAGGGGAGGCCCCTAGGCCTGACACTATTACTGAGGCTATGGAGCACTCACAAAAAGGGACCTATCATGACCGCCCTCCGAAAGACCCAACAAGCAGCTGAAAGAGCCAGCTGTAGATATTTGCACCCAACCAATGGACAGAAGCTCCTGACCCCTGTGATTAAATTAGGGAAAAGCTGGAAGAAGCTGAGGAGGAGGGCAACCCTGTAGGAGGACCAGCAGTCTCAACTAACCTGGATCCCTGAGATCTCTCAGACACTGGAAAACCAATCAGACATCACATACCAACTGATATGAGGCCCCCAACACATATACAACAGAGGACTACTGGGTCTGAGTTCAGTCAGAGAAGATGCACCTAACCCTCAAGAGACTGGAATAAGAAATTAACTAAAAAGCTCCACAATATTATAATGTTATAAGGGAATATTTTCAAAGCCTTTACATCTTCAAGTTAAGTGACTATTAGCCCAAAACTACAGAATACCTAGGACACAACCCACAGACTGTAAGAAATTTAACAAGCAGGAAAGCCCAAGTGAGGATGTTTCAATCCCATTTAGAAGGGGGAACAAAATAATCAAAGGAGGTAGAAGGAGGGAGGGAACTGGATGGAAGAGGGCAGGGAGAGAAGAAAAGGGGAACAGGATCAATTATGGGGGGAACAGGAAAGAAGCCCAGAGATCCAGAGAAATGAATGGAAATATGGAGCCTCTGGAAGTGAGAGGCGGGAGGGGGTCCCTCTAGAAAGTACCAGAGACCTGGGAGGTGAGAGATCTCAGGACACAATTAGTGTGACCTTATCTAAAATGCCTAACAGTGGGGAGAGGGAGTCAAAGAGTCTACATCCAGTAGACAGGACCTCAAGTGGAGGGACAGAATTAGCAACACTTAGTCAAAATTTCTGACCCAGAATTGTTCCTGTCTAAAAGAACCTCAGGGACAAAAATGGAGATGAAACTGAAATAAAGACAATTCAATGACCAGCCCAACTTAGGATCCATCTCATGGGGAGGTACCAGGGCCTGACACCATAACTGATGCTTACAAACAGGAACCTAGCCTGGCTGTCCTCTCAGAGGCCCTACCAGCAGCTGACTGAAACAGATGCAGATACTTACACACAACTATTGAACTGAATTTGGGACCCTTATGGTTGAATTAGGGGAAGGATTGAAGATGTTTTGAAATGTAAATAAATAAAATATCCAAGAAAAATGAAGAAAAAAGAGAGAGCAACCCCATAGGAAAACCATCATACTTAACCAACTCAAACCCCATGGAGCTCCCAGAGACTGAGCCACCAACCAAGAGCACACACGGGCTGGACCGAGGCCCTGGCACATATACAGCAGAGTTCTGTCTGGTTTGGCCTCAGTGGGAGAAGATGTGCCTAATCCTTGAGAGGTTTGAGGCCCTCGGAAGGAGGGATGCCTGGTGGGGGAGCACCCTCTCGGAGGCAAGGGGAAGGAGGAATAGGATGAGGAATTGTGGGAGAGGGGACTGACTGGGAGGGGGACAATCGCTGGTATGTAAATAAATAAAATAATTTTAGAAAATTAAAAATCTAAAAGAAATGAATAAATTTATATACACATACAAACTACAAAAGTTATTCTATGAACACAGTAACTTAAACAGACCCATGACAAACAATGAAATCAAAACAATAATAAGTCTTTTATAAAAACAAAAACCAAAGAATTACACAATACCAGAATGATTACTAGAAGAATTCTACAAGTCTGATGAAGTTAGATCTAGACCTTTTTTATTCTTTCATGATTCCTTAAAATTTACAAAGAAGAAGAGGAGGAAGAAGATGAAGATGAGGAAAAGGAGAAGGAGGAGGAAAAGGAGGAGGAGTAGTAAGGGGTTCCAAACTTCTTCTGGGAAGTCGGTATTACTCCAAGAACAAAGCAAAGTGAAGACTCGTACACACACACAAACACACACACAAATGCACACAAACCCTCTAGGACAATGTCCCTGATGAACATGAATATAAAATCAATAAAACTCTTACAAACCAAATTCAGGCATATATCAAAAAGATCATCTACCATGATAAGGTTGGTTTTATGCCAGAGATACAGAGATGGTTCAATATTTATAAGTCAATAAATATAAAAGTGATATACACTTGGAAGACAGGTTGGAATTTTATTTTAATATGTTTTATTTATTTTTTGATCATTTAAAACATCAATGCAATGTATTAAGATAACATATTTCCCATTTTATCTCTTCAACTCTTCCTGCTCCCCCTTCCTCCTTCATTCATGCTCTCTCTCTCTCTCTGTCTGTCTGTCTCTCTCTCTCTCTCTTTCTCTCTCTCTCTCTTTCTCTCTCTCAATCTTATTACATCTTATAAAATTAAACAAAGCTCACATGATCTAATAACGCCCTTCTTGGACATTTGTCCAAGTGACTTGAAAATAAACATTAGCACAAATCCATTACGTAAATGTGTATAGTAACTTCCTAAACACTTCACATGGAAACAAATTTGTGTAAACTAATTCTGATTCATTCTTATTATGGAATTCTAGTCAGCAGTAAATTGATTTAGCTACATAAAAGAATCTTAAACCCCTAAAGCTGTAATGATTGTGTGAAGTTATTTGTTATATTCTGTGGAAAGTGGAACTGAAGAAATGGAAAATAGGTGAGTTCGTGCCAAGAGTGAGGATTGAGGAGTAGCATGCCATCTTGAGAGATACAAGGGACTTGGAAGTTAAGGAGCTACTAAGCATGACCCACCTTTCTGTACATACACATGGATTCACATGCATCTACAAGTTCTGCCAACCAACTAGAGGTAGAAGAGTGGCATCTCTACATAGTGGGGACAAACAGCATCCAGATCTCAGTTTCTAAATACCATTGTTCTATGAAAGGAAAACAAAACAAAATAGGATTCTTAGAGAAGCAGCTCATTCTAAGAATAGAAAAAGGAAAATGCAATGTTGAAGTCTGAGGGAAAAAGAAGCACTAAAAACAACAGCATTGGTGAACATCAGCCTAGGTGAAATGTGAATAATTTGTAGTTTAATTAATTGTATTGCTACACAGTAACTGCCTCAGTTTTAATAAATACAGTGCTGTGTTGTAAAACAACACTAAAGGATCTGGGTTAAGGATATATGTACACTACCATCTCTGTAGTTTTCTGAAAATAAATTCTTAAAAGCTCTGATAAAACTTACATTTTTCATCTTAACAGACCTTTAGATATAAGAAACCTTGCAGAGGCATCAACCTCCTACCTGAAGTAATGAAGCATCACAGTAAAGTGACTCTACAACCTGCCTCTGGAAATGTTGCACCTAACCTCTGTTTACTGTCTATCCAGAAGCACACATATTATTCCTCTACAACTCATGCATAATTTGATACCTAGTGTCTTGAGAACACCAACTGACATGTCAGCATGAAAGAGGGAATCCTTAGAACGCTTCACGTATAGAAGAGATACAAGGAATTAACTGCTTGAGGGAGTAGGATTCAGTCCTCTCCTGGGACAAGCTCCTTGATAGTTTAACTAATCTCAAGATGTTAGCTCTAAACACATATATGCACACACAAATTTGTTAATGAATAAGAGACCATGAATTTGAGGAGTTGGAGGATCATGAGAACTGGAAGAAGAAGAGTGTAAATAAAATATTATATATAACATCGCAGAAAATAAATATAATTTTAAAACATTTAAGCAACTTAGGGACAAAAAGGTTAATTTCATCCTACAGGTTCAAATCCATCATCAAGAAAAGCCAGAGTAGGAAATCAAGCAAGCAAGCCACAAAAACAACAAAACCTAAAACACAGTGTGTTTCTATTAACATGTCTTGCCTTACTAATATATTGTACTAAACTCATAGAGATTATTTCACTGTAATATTGTCTCTACAAGTAGGCTAGATAATAAGCATAAGTAAATTAATATTTCATTGGGAAAAAAGATTATTATCCTTACTCCATACATTCCCAACAGGATCACTTTTGCCCACAGGGGAAAAAATTTGATTTCTGATAATCAAACATGTTCCTTCAGTTGCCACAGCACATAAACAACTTCATGGACTGCTATGGTTTTAATTTTATATGGGGAGAAGTGGGAGGATTTACAAGAATAAATGTACTAAACTGACTTTGGGGAGTTGGTACAATAATGAAAGAAGAAAACAGATTAAGAAACACTTTCTGAAACACTAGTTCTCAACTTTGTATGCAGTTATAATTACCAGAAGACATAAAAAGTGATGAAATGACTCTGCCTATTGATTCTAACTAATTAATCTTGGATGTATCTTGAGTAAAAAAAAATGAAAGAATAAAAACCTACCCAAGTGTAGCCAAGGAAGAGAAGTACTCATTTCAAACACCGCAGTGTAATAATTGGACCAGATGCAACACCAGCCATTGGAAACCCTTGATAAAGTTAAGATACAATCCCTACCCCTTGCTTGTAACATTTAAAGACTTTCAGGTGATTCATTTTCACACATTTGTTGAAAGCATTAAGCTAGATTTGTGTTTATTAATCTATGTGACTGTCAGAATAGCTACTAGTCTAAGTATGCGTAACTCTAGCCCCCTCTAGAGCCATTGAATCAAAAATGCTGATCTTGGGCAGATATTCTACTACTTTTACACATTGTAAAGATGATTCTGGAGCAGAGCTCTGGATAAAGTCCAGGGCTTGAATGTAGAAACATTATTCTAATTATAATACAGATATAATGACTTATTGTATTTTAAGGACAATGATTGGTGAAAATAGAAGTTTATGAGGATATCTAATGCCAAAATCTTTCAGTAGGCAGATGAAACTGACAGCTACTTATTAAGCACATAAATTTAAAGCTCAAATAAAGAGGACATTACAAGGAAGGCAGAGTTACATTGTCAAGACCAAAAGAAGCATGCATAGACAAGTTGGTGTCTTCACAATATCAGAATTTACTGAATGACAGTAAATTCACAAATTGCTTTAATTTCATTGGATATAATTCACTAAATAATCCTGATTCCACTTGATGACAAGGCCATTGGAGATCATCACTTCTTTTATTTCAATATTCATTACTAATATTCACTCTCAAATCATGCACTACATTTTGCAAAATGTTTAAAGAGTGAGAAAGGTAACAAGATTAAATGGGCTACAGGGCTCACAGGGGCTGTACTAAAGGTGAAGACACAGAATTAGTAGAGATAAAATAAAAGACTGTCTAAGGGACCAGATATGTTTTACTAAAGATAAACACAGGCCAATTACCTGTAGAGCTACCTGAAGAGAGTTTAGGTCACAGAATTTTGCAATATAAATTTGGAAAGGTGGGAATTCAAGTGGGCTATACTAGACAGTGAGGTTATACTGGGCTGAAATCCCAGAATAAGAATAGAGTTTATCTCAATGCTGTGATACAGATAGACTGAGGTCAGTGGGTACCAAAAGCACATGGGATGAGACATTCCTCATTTTATATGTTGATGCACTCTTGAGGTATGCCCCTATTATAGCCAAATATCTATGAGGGAACCATGTGATATTGGCTAGGGATGCATAGTCTCAGGAATTTAAATTGGAACTAGTTAGTACTTTGAAATATTTACATCCATCAAATGGTTGTTTTACTTTATACTCAAATACTCAGAAACTTTATGGATTTCCTGAGGAATACATTACATCTAAGTTAAGTTACCTTAATAGAGATTAAATATGCCACTGAATGGCTTCTTGCATGATGCAGTATTATTAAAGAGCTGTAATCATGCCATTTGCAGCAAAATGCATTCTACTGGAAATCATCCAGACAGGCAGAACTGAAAACTGACTAAGCACATTTCAACCTAACAGGGAGCTGAGGGAGAGCAGGAAGTGGGCAAGATTATAAACCCTCAGTGCCTGCTGCCAGTGACATTCTTCCTTCAGCAAGCCTGTACCCCCAAAAGATCAATATCTTATTTATAATACACAAGAACTGAAGAAATTAAATAACAAATCAAATGACCCAATCAATAAATGGGCTAGTAAGCAGATACAAAAGGCAAAATACAACTGGCAAATAAATACATGAGAAAAATGTTCAACATGACTAGCCTCCACAGAATGCAATGAAGCTGCAATACAGTTATATCTCAATTCAGGCTGGGTAGCAGTCATTAAGAGAAAAAGAAAACAAAGCAAAAGCAAAAACAAAATAAAAAAACAAACAAAAAAAATTCTAGTGAGAATACCAGAAAGGGGGAATCACTTACCTCTGATGGTGAGAATGGAAACAAGTAAAGTCACTGTAGAACGCAGTATAGAAATCCCTTGTTAAAACTTAAAAGCAGAATAATCTGTTCTGCTATTTCCAGGGATCTGCACAGAATACACTAAGTAAACATTTCACAGAGGGACTTTTATATCATCCTGCCTTTAACCCTGTCCATCATATGTGACTGTACATACCTTTAATCCAAGCACTCAGGAGGAAAAGCCAAAGAGAACACTGTGAGTTTGAAGCTTGCATGGTCTACGTAGCAAGGTACAGGTCACCCAGAGCAACATAATGATTCCTTGTTTTGATCTAGAAAAATCCAAGCATTTTTTTTTTCGAGACCCTGATAAAAGGACAAAGGGAAACTTGTTCTGTGTCCTTGCCTACAGGCAGACTTGGCAAGGTCTGATCTGTGGATGGGATCAATGCCTTGTAGGAATTAAGGTTTAAGCTCCTAGGAACTTACCTTCCCCCCACCCCCCAAAGAGACTAGAGTTATCAGTTTCAAGATTGCTGAGTGTCCTTGAGATATTCTGTGTTTCCCTTACATAACATTATTTATCACATTTCTCTCATAAAAACTTTGTATAAGATGCTGTACATTTTGATAAACTTACTTGACATAAGATTGTATAAGACTTCCTGATCCTAAACTCTTCTATTTCTTCATCTTCTGATACCCTGTTCTTCTCTCTTAGGACTCTGACACTGTCACTGATCAAGGTCAATACTCAGTCTCAAAAGTCTCACATATCAACAACCTACAGGCTCTTCACATGTCATATATACAAATTCTCTTCCCAGCCAGATCCTTGCTTACTTTTCGTCATGGTCTAGACAGATGAGTCCATCTGATCCTCCCCACGTGTCTATATTAATCCTCAGATCTGATTCACAATATCCAGGCAAGGATGAGAATACACAGCCTGCATGGCAACCCAGCTCCCTTTGTCCTGACTTTATTCCACCTAAGCCATACACAGCCTTTAGGCCAAGACGTACACATTATATGCTCTTCCCCCACCTGCTATTTGTATATAAGACTCAGAACAGACAAGAGAAATACACAGACCTTATCACAAAAGTAAAAACTTTCTGAAAGATCAAGACAGTAGCTCTCCTCCAAAATAAACTAGCCATATAAAAATTTTTGCCAATGAAAACGACATACACAGAACTACCACAGGACACAGAACTTAAAAGACAACCATAAACCACCAAAGACGTCAAAGCATTTAAAGAAGATAGAACAAATGCTTGAGTGATGTCACAGAAAACACAAACATAAAGCTGATGTAAATGATAAAGACAATCCAGGGTTTGAAAATAGAGTTCAACAAAAATATAGAAACAAGGAGGAGCAACCAATTTAAAATAAACAGAGTATTGAAATTTTTCCAATAGAACAAAATGGAAAGCTTACACATGGAATGAATTAATTAGAAGACTTGAGCTCTCCACTCCTCCTTCTCCAACTTTTTCTTCCCCTTGAGGTGTTTACTGTACTTTCTCAAATTTTTTGCCAGCCTCAGATGTAGAACTGTGCTCCGAAAAACTATAGCACCAAGAGTACCAGTTTTCAGTGGAACAGAGACAGGTTCGCTTGGGAGTGGGGCTGTGTAAGAATGAGAGAGTAATGACAGGAAGAAAAGATGGAATACACAAGAAAAGGAACCTAAAGAGAAGTGAGGGGAAAAAAAAACCCTCAAAGTTCAGATCACAATTACAAGAAGTAAATCCAAAGAGGACAGTAAAAGAGATAACCAGAATGGGAAGAGCAATGGAAATTAAGGAGAACATAATTTTCAATGCCTTCAAAAATCAAGTTAAAGCACATAAAACCAATTAAAAATATATGGGAATAAAAAATTCATAAGTTATAACCACACTCAAATTACTTAATGCATAATCTAATGATCTATAAATATACAGAAAACTACAGAGCAGGAAATAAGAGCAAGCCTGATGGATCCCACCTCTCCCTTGCCTCCTCCAAAATGTCAAAACAAGTTATTTCAAGTGATGAAAACCTCCCTCAGGGACAGATGCTTATTTTTGTTTTCAGTCTGAACAAATCCACAATTTATGTGCTCAACTGTGTTTATGAAATAGTCTATAAATGGGACTTTTCAATCCTAGGTGTAAGTACTTTTGACAGCTCACTGATTCCACAAACACCATACCTTAGGTGGGTTTGGGCAAGTGTAAGTCTTCAGGGGCCCATTCCCAAAGCTCTGCTTTTAGACATACTCTGTAAAAGATAAATATATTTCTTTCATTAGGTCTGGAAGATCTTAGTCCTTAGATAGAGGAATTGATTTCTACTTCTAGGTACTTAGGATTACATTCCTTGTCACTGTTAAGATATAAATAGGATGGTTCTGCTTCTAACTTATTCCTGTAGAGAATAAGAGTAAGAGGTTTTTGTTTTTTGTTTTGTTTTTGATGTTTTACATAATTTTAGATTCAAACCTTCAAAACACTTAATAGTCAATATGATTTGTCACATAGCATCACAGCTTTTCTGAGACTGCCTTCCTCCATCATCCCATGAGCTGTTGGAAAGTTCCATTGTACAACCAGACAGTGCTTGGAGGGAATCAAAAGATGACAGTACATATTGAAGAACATGGGCATGTAACTTATGGAAATTTTTCTAGATATGTAAGCAGAAGCCAGAACAAGAGATGGAGAAAGTAGTAATGCTCAGATCAGTCTGTGAACAAGAGATCTTATCTAATGGAACAGATCTCTAGATAGTACAGAGGAGAAATAAATATCTTTAGAATGTTGTATACAAAAAAAAAAAAAACAAAGCCAACAGGGATGTAAATAGAGGGCATAAGAAGGGATGAAAGTGACAAAGGGATGCAGAACTCCCCAAACTATACAGGCAAGAACAGTTAATAAACCCATCTCGCTCAGACACAGAAAAACTTTTTAAAAGTACAGAGAAAGGACAGAGCAGAACAGAGCAGAGTCTCCATATTCATTAACAGTGATGTCATTGAACATTTAGTATGAGTAGTATCTGCTGTCATTCTAGCTATGGGAGTAGCCCGGGGACATCTGTGTGGTTTTAGCAAGAGCAAGCGATGTTACTCATAAAGATGTACCCAGCATCCTTTTTCCATTACACTACTGATAAGAAATGTATAAGGGACAAAATAGTTTCAAAATGTCCTTGTCCATGTAGCTCTCTTCCTCTAAATCTGCCTCAAGACCTGTTCTTAAAGACCCTGAAATAGCCACGAATTTCCTGGAATCCTTAGTAAAGTTATTTCCTCTCAGCAGTAGCTGAAAACAGTATATGGTCACTGTATAGGACAACATCTCTCTCACTATTTCAAGATGGCTCCTGGAAGTCATGTGCTTTATTTCATGGGATATGCAGGTATGCTGAGAGTGAGGATCTATAACTATAGAAATATTTACATCAATTTCACAGTAATGGAAGCAATGCCAGGGACTATATGACTTAGGTGTCCAGCATGAAGCTGACTTTCAAATCTTCAGAGTCCATGGCTCTTTCTTCTCTCACTAGACCCTTTCTAATTCCCTCCAGAATAAGAAATACAGAATATAGGTTATCTACAAACCTTTAACAGTGCCTGATTCTACTCCTGGTCTGTGCAATACAGACTGCTATTTCCTCATGTGGGTCCTAGTATGAGTAAATAGAACCCTCAAATACTCAAGGACCCTGTACACTATCAGGCAGGAAGAAACTAAATATCTCTTTTTCCAGTCTCCCATCAAAATAGACTAGCATTCCAGGAAGGGGGTATGAATAGTCTATCTCTGCTTTCATTAGCACCAATGTTGTGACCCTTTTCTCAAGTCAAGAACCTCAATTCCCATATACAAACCCAGCCTAGTCAATAGCTGAGTATGTTACCTCTTTGCTCCAGGAATTTTTCTGAAACTCAGTCTGCTGCCTGTGTCAGGCTTAGCTTTTCAACAAAGCCAGCCTCTTTCTGAAAGCCCTGAGTTCTGTGCTAGACCTCTCCATCAAGAATAGGATAAGAAGCAGATATTGAGAGTTGTTCATTAACATACTCATAAAACTGTCTCACAGCCTAGCTCTTTCTTCCCTAGGATACACACTGACATCATTAGTTCTGTATTGAAGGTTCTCCACTGAAACAACAAACTTTTCTCTGTTCTTTTGGTTCACCAATATAAGGCAGATGATGGATTGAGGAATCATGCCAATTATTAAGAATCAATGACTTGGTATGATGATGCTTGTGATCTTTACTCTTCAGGATGCTAAGGCAGGAATGTCAGGAATTTGAGGTCACCCTAAACCACAGAGTATCTTAAAGTAAAAATTATTTGAGGCTGTAGCTCAGGCATAGAATACATTCCTAGCATGCACAAGACTCTGTCCTCTACCTCTAGTATCAGAAAAAGAAAATCAACTCAATGAGTGTATTGTATGAATAAGACTGTTGGAAATTTAGATGTTTAAATGTGAACATGAATTGTGGACAATGTGTGTGTGTGTTGTGAGGGGTGTTATTACTTGCAACAACTAACTGACTTTATAAATGGATGCACTAAAGTTGTAAAATGATTTGTGTTAAAGTGATTTGAGGCTCCATAAGATGGCTTGGTGAGGAGGGGCTAAGTTTTATCCCTAGAATACATATGGTAGAAATAGAGAACAAACTTCTGCAGGCTGTCTTCTGACCTTCATATCTATGACATTGCATAACACATACACACACACACATTTATAATATTAATAAATCAAATGGAATTGAAGATTTAAAATCATTAATTAGAAGCTAGGAGCCTATATGCAAATATTACACATAAGACTGGATAGATATGGTGTTTGTTTTTTATTATACTTTATATATTGCTTATATAAATTATATAATTTGTATTAATTTTAATATAGAAATTTATAATAATTGTACAAATTATTATAATTTATAAACATATAAACCATAATTAAGATTCATATATGAATGAATGAATGAATGAATGAATGAATGAATGAATGAAAGAAACATCTGAATTCAGAAAACAAAGTTCAAAGTGAACCTTAGAGGTACATACCTGGAACACCTATAACCCAACACTTGCAATGTTGAATCAAAAGGATTGTGAATTGGAAACCAGGTTTCATTACATGGCAAAGCCCTGTTGCCAGCAGAAATATAGAGAGGGAAAATGAGAAGAGAAAGAGAGATGGAAGATGGGAGGGAGAGAAGGAAAGAATGAACAGGCCTGAAATCTTACAATGGAAAGGATTTGTGTGGACTAGAGAGATGCCTCAGTGGTTAAGAGCATAAGATGCTCTTCCAGAGGACCTGAGTTCAATTCCCAACAAATACATCGTGACTCACAGCCATCTACAATGGGATATAGTGCCCTCTTCTGGTGTGTACCATATATACAGAATACTTTTACCTAAATAAAATAAATACAAATTAAAAAAAAAGTATGTGTGTGTTTGGTGTGAGCTGGGGTTAGGGAAGTAGAGTATTTGAATTTAAGGACCAAATTTCATATTCTCACCCCTACTGAGTCAGACACAGCACTTGGCTCTCTAGGCATTCCCCAAATACATCTAACATTGCATTCACTACAAAGCCTTGAAAACATGAAGTATTTTCTCTAATCCCTTTGTCAGGAGTGATCATAAATCATTTCTTTGTATTAAAGAATTACATATACTGATTGGATAGTTGGGATTTTTTCTTTCCAAACAGAAGAATTGAAACTAATGCAATAAGGATTATTTCCTACTTTGAGTACAGGAATAATACATTCTTAGAGCTTTGTTGTATAGATGGTGCCTCAGACATAACAAACATTGATAAGATCAAGTGAAAGCTATATAACCCTAAAATGAAGTCAGCACATTTTGATCTGTTTTGGTAAAGTAACAATTTATAAAATTTCCAAGTTGATTCATGTTGAAAACTTAGGATCACTGATATGATTAGAAAATTGGATTCCACAGATTTGGTATTAAAATGAGCTCACGTTCAATTAAAAGAATTGTTCAGATCATTAATTAAGAAACACAGATAAAGATGTGTCAGAGTCTAATACACAAAAGACTACAGACTTTATTCTTTTTTTATTGGATATTTATTTATTTACATTTCAGATGTCATCCCCTTTCCTCATCCCTCTTCGAGGAACCCTCTATCCTATCCCTCCTTCTCCTTCTGGCTTTTTTTTTCTTTATTAGTATTTTAAGTTAACATACAAAGTACTGGGTTTTATTACAGCATCCTCATACATGTGTCACTAGGGTTCTGATTAGTTTCCTCTGCCCCTTCCCTTTCTTCCTCCAGCTAGTTTCCTCATCTGATTTCTACAGACTTTATTCTTGACTACTACCATCTACTCACTCTCGTGGAACAGGGCCAGTATTAAATACAGCAAGATGTTGTTTCTCAGATCAATTACATGGTCAGGAATAACCCATGCTTTGAATGAAGGAATGAACAACAAATAGGCTTGGTAATCCTGAATGAAAAATGAATAGAATGAATATCCACCATGTTTTCTGGACCTTAATTTGCTAATTATTCTGGAATCCTACAGTAAATGCTTGCTGTAAGCACTGAATTCCAGGATACCTGGGGTTTTTTTAGCTAAGTTCCATATGTATGTCCTACTGCCATCTTTATTCATGTATGCATTTATGTATGTATGTGTGCTGTAGGCAGCATACACTCCTCTCTTTCTCTCTCTTTCTCTGTGTCTCTGTGTGTGAGTGTGTGTGTGTCTGTGTGTGCTGACTAAAGCTTAATGTTTTCTTCTCCTAAAATGGTTCCATTTGAATAGGCAGATCCTGAAGTTACAAGCATTTTAAAGTATGACACAGTAAATATTTGGTTATACTTAATATTTTGATTACTCTGAAAGATGACACGATACATTTGAGGTAGAGGAAAGAAAAGAGAGTCATCTACATTCATTTTCTGAAGGCTCTATTAAGTAAAATGCATTGTTGAAGCACAAAACCAGCTCAGGTGCTTCCAGAATTCATGCAGACCCATGATTTGTTGACAGCTTAGACTGTGAGATTTTAATTGATGTTGACGGTCTAACCTTTTATTGCTTTCATAGCCATTATTTATAGGCCGTAAATTATCTGGAACTCTTTGAAGAAGAAAAAATAAATTTGCTTCCCACAGTCAAGACTCATTTGCTGATATTCCAAGGCATATCATATGATTTGAGTCTATATTCCTGGGGCTGGGAAGGGAGCCATTTTCAGGACCAAACTTCAGCAAGAAGCTTAATCTGTACCTTAGTGGGAAAGAGTGTGACTAAGACCAGAGAGAAGTGAGCCCACTGGGCTGGACAAAGGCAAAGAATAATAATGAAGGAGGCTACTCACTTTCCTCTACAAACTGAATTACTCATTCCTTTTAGCAATTGGGCAAACTTTTTCTTGTTTTAATAGGAATCAATTGTTTTTGGCTACACATTAATCAAACCAAGGCTTCATGGTTCTCATATTTGGCTTTTGTCTTCTTATATAAAACTATATTTTACCATAGTATGTACAGACCCCATGATCTCAGTTCTTTTTCTTTCCACAAATGTAAATGGATAGAAAAAAAAAAAACTCCTTTCTGTGTTCTGCTCCATAACACTCAGTGGTCTCAGGGGGAAATCTTACACAGAGAATCCCATTAAAATAGAAGTTCTCAACCTGTGGGTTATGACTCATTTGGGTGTCATGTATCAGATATTTACATCATGATTTTTAATAGTAGCAAAATTACAGTTATGAAATAGCAACAAAATAATTTTATGTTGGGGATGGGTCACCACAACATGAGGACTTGTATTAAAGGACCACAGCATTAGGAAACTTGAGAACCACTACACTGAAACAAGGGGCTGGTGAAGGCCGGCAGAGTACTCTACCTCATCATGGCCATCATTCCTGCAGTGGTTTCTTTACACTGCTGATTAAACCCCAGTATAGTGTTCTCATTGTGTGCTTTTCTCTCAGTATTATCTCCCCTACTCTAAAATGTCATTTTCGCCACTTCAGTTAATGTTGTAACTGGTTTACAAAGCACATCTATTGGAACACAGTCCAAGAATGAAGTCATGTGAGAATTCTGAGTGTTTATGAAAAACTATCCTAGAAAATAAGACAAGAGTCAGGTAACTCCAAGTTTCTTCAAATCACAGAGGAGTTGTTCTTGGAATGCGTTTTTCCTCCTCCTAGGTTTAGTGGATAGGAGTAAGTTTACTTCTGATTACTCATTATTGCTAGCTGCTGTTATTCATCTAAATTTGTAAACTATCCTTTATATGCCTCTATGGAAATACATGTTTTTGCCACATATGGCTTATCCTTGTGTTGTATAAAGCCTGAACCTGTGGGTTATGACCCATTTGATCTTCTTAACCCTCAGAGTACAAATTGTCTGAGGTTCTGAATAAAGTTGGCTATTGCAGGAGGCTTTAGTCCACTTCATTTAATGGCTCAATTCTTCCAGGTTCTACCACCTCTAGAGAGGTGACACATCACCTTCACTTTGCAAAGCTGTGACAGTCTTTCCTCAACTTAACTCTTAGACTACTTCAATTAAGCAGAAGTAGTGTGGATATGGTTATATTGACAGGTGAGTGGGAGAGGCACAGGTACATGCTTCAGTGTGCATGATACTTGAGATGCATTTAGCAGCTGACAGCAGATGCGCTGACTGAACAATGGTTTTATATGTAACTGCTAATGTCCTGTCCAGAGAGCCTCTTCCTGTACCAATGAGTTCAGCTTTCAGTAGTAGAACCATTTTCACAATATTAATCATACCAACCTATGATCATCAATGGTCTTTCCATTTTCTGGTGTTTTCTCAAATTCATTTTTAGTATCTTACACTTAAAAAAAAAAAAAAAAACAGGTCTTTTACTTCTTAAATTAAATTTATTCCAAAATATTTTTTTGAGATTTTTATTCTCTAAGTAGTATTATTTTCCTTATTTTTTCTTAGTATTTTTGTCAACTGTGTATAGTAAGGCAACTGATTTTTTTTAAAGTAGTTTTGTACATGTAGATTATCTCACGTTTGCCTTCTTTCTTTCCTGATTGTGTATCCTTAAATTCCTTCACTTAACTTATTTTAGGACTTCAGACATTATAGTGAGCAGGAGGGGTAGAATAGATATACTTGTCCTGTTGCTGATTTTAATGGAAATTCTTTAAATTTTTCTGTTTATCAAAATGTTGATTGTAGCCTTACTATATATTGCCCTTATTATGTTTATATATGTTCTCTGTGATCATGAAAAGATCTTGTGTTTTATCAAAGACGTTTTTTGCATCTAATGAGATTATTCCCTTGTGGTGGGTTATACCTGTTGATTTACTTGTGTTGACACAGCCTGTCTCTCTGGTATGAATCCAACTTGATAAAGTGAACAATCTTTTATTTGTGTTTTTAAATTATACTTGCAAGTATTTTAATGAGAAAATTTACATCCATGTTTATAAGAAATATTATTCTATAATTTTGTGGTAGTGTTGATTTGGTTAGTTATGAGGATAATGTTTTCATAAAAAAAGAATTTGGAAAGATTTCTTTTTTTTTCTATTTTACAAAGTAATTTGAGTAGTGTACTAATCCTTCTTTGAAGGTCTGCTAGAATTCTGAGCTAAATTCATCTGGACCTAAACATTTTTAAGGTTTTTGATTGCTTCCTCTAGCTCATTAGATTCTGTGAGTGTGCTTTATATTTTGTATTGATTTAGATTTATAAGATAATATATGTCAGAAATTCATACATTTTAATCTGATTTTCCAGTTTAGTGAAATATGTCTAGTTTTTCAAAATATGCCCTCATGATTCTTTGAATATATCGTATTTTTCTATCTTTATATCATCACCATTAACATCTGTGATTTTTATTAGTTTGGATCCTTTTTCTTTTGGTTAATTTGACTGAAATTTTGACAGTATTGGTAAATTTCTATTTTAGTAAGCTTCTCAATGAACCATAACTTCATTTTGTAGAGTCTTTCTAATTTTTTGATTGTTTCTATTTCATTAATTTTAACTCTGATTTTAATCATCTCTTCACATCTACTTTGGGTTTGTTGTTGTTTATTGTTGATTTTTCAAGACCTCAGGTATATCATTGAGTAATTAATTAGAGAATTCTCAATTTTTTAAAAAATGTAAGCACTGGTTACCATAAAATTTTCCTCCCAAGACTACTCTCTTTGTGTCCCACAAATTTAGGTATGCCAAAATTAGGTTTCATTTTAATTTGACTCTAGGAAATGTGTAATTTCCTTTCTGATTTCTTCCTTGAACCAATTATTATTCATGTCTTGTTTATATTCCGTGAGTTTCTGAACCTTCAATAGTTTCTATTGCTGTTGAAATCAAGTTTTAGTTCATTGTTGTATGATAGAATATAAGATATTTTAATTTTTTTCATTTTTGTTCATTATTTTATTTACATTTCTATTTATTTATTTGTTTATTTTTTTATTTTAAACTCCAGATTTTATTCCCCTTCCTGTTCACCCTCTAACTGTTCCACATCCCATACCTCCTCCCCATGCCTCTGTCTCCACAAGGATGTCCCCAACCCCACCCCATCAAATCTCTAAACTCCCTGGTGTCTCCAGTCTCTTGAGGGTTAAGAGCATCTTCTCTAACTAAACCCTGACCAGGCAGTCTCTGCTGTATATGTGTTGGGGGTCTCATATCAGTTATATGATGTCTGGTTGGTGTTCCAGTGTCTGAGAGATCTCAGGGGTCCAGGTTAGTTGAGACTGCTGGTCCTCCTACAGGGTTGCCCTCCTCCTCAGCTTCTTCCAGCTTTCCCCTAATTCAACCACAAGGGTCAGCAGCTTCTGTTCATTGGTTGGGTGCATATACCTGCATCTGATACTTTCAGCTGCTTGTTGGGTCTTTCAGAGGGCAGTCATGATAGGTCCCTTTTTGTGAGTGCTCCATAGCCTCAGTAATAGTGTCAGGCCTAGGGGCCTCCCCTTGAGCTGGATCCCACTTTGGGCCTGTCACTGGACCTTCTTTTCTTCAGGCTTCTCTCCATTTCTATACCTACAGTTCTTTCAGACAGGAACAATTATGGTCAGAGTTTTGATTTTGGGATGGAAACCCCATCCCTCACTTGATGCCCTGTCTTTCTGCTGGAGGCGGGCTCTACGAGTTCCCTCTCCCCACTGTAGGGCATTTCATCTAAGGTCCCTCCCTTTGAGTCCTGAGAATCTCTCACCTCCCAGGTCTCTGGTACATTCTGGAGGGTCCCCCCAACCTCTTACTTTCCAAGGTTGAATGCTTCTGTTCTTTCTGCTGACCTTCAGAGATTTCAGTCCTTTCCCTCCACCTGATACCAGATCATGTTCTCCTCTCTGCCCTCCCCATCCCCTTTCCTTCTTAGGTTCCTCCTTCTCCCCTTGTGGTTGCTTTCTTCCCCTTCCCAAGTGGGATTGAAGTATCTTCACTTGGGCCCTTCAGCTTGTTGACCTTTATGTGTTCTGTGTGCTGTATCTTGGGTATTTGACACTTTTTTTGTTTTAGCTAATATCCACTTATTAGTGAGTACATACCATGCATGTCCTTTTGGGACTGAGTTGTCTCACTTAGGATGATATTTTCTAGTTCCATTCATTTGCCTGCAAAACTCAGGATGTCCTTGTTCTTAATAGCTGATTAGTATTCCATTGTGTAAATGAACCACATATTCTGTATCCATTCTTCTGTCATGGGACATCTGTGTTGTTTCCAGCTTCTGCCTATCATAAAAAAAGCCACTATGACATAGTGGAACACATGCTCCTGTGGCATGGTGGGGCATCTTTTGAGTATATGCCCAAGAGTGGTATTGATGAGTCTTCAGGTAGATCTATTTCCAATTTTCTGAGGAACCTCCAGATTGATTTCCAGAGAGGTTGTACCAATTTGCTATCCCATCAGCAATGGAGGAATGTTCCTCTTTCTCCACATCCTCACCAGCATCTGCTGTCACCTGAGGTTTTGATCTTAGCCATTCTGACTGGTGTGAGGTAGAATCTCAGGATTGTTTTGATTTGCATTTCTCTGATCACTAAGTACTTTGAACATTTCTTTAGGTGTTTCTCAGTCATTCGAGATTCCTCTGTTGTGAATTTTTGGTTTAGTTCTATACCCTATTTTTTTATTGGGTTGTTTGTTTTTGGTTTTTTGTTTGGTGTTTTTGTTGTTGTTGTTTGGTGGTTAGATTCTTGAGTTTATTTTTATATATTTTGGATATTAGACCTCGATTGGATGTGGAGTTAGTGAAGACCTTTTTCCCAATCTGTAGGTTGCTGATTTATCTAATTGGCTATGTCTTTTGCCTTACAGAAGCTTTCCAGTTTCATGAAGTCTCATTTATCAATTCTTGATCTTAGAGCATGAGTCATTGGAGTTCTGTTTAGGAAATTTCCCCCTGTGCCAATGAGTTCAAGGCTTTTTCCCACTTTCTCCTCTATTAGATTCAGTGTATCAGGTTTTATATTGAGGTTCTTGATCCTCTTGGACCTGAGCTTTGTGCAAGGTGACAAATATGGGTCTATTTTCTGCCTTGTATTCTAATATGTTCTTAATTGTGGATATTTGTAATTTTTATGTTAATGAGTATGAAATGTTCCTCTTTATTTCTTCTGATTAATTTGGTTTAAAGTCTATTTTGTCAAATATAAGACTAGCTAAAGGTTTTTGTAGTGACCTACCTCCTCCTACAAGGCCACACCTCCTAATCCTTCCCAAACATTTCTACCAAATGGTAACCAAGTACCTAAATATATGAACCTATCGGTGGAGTATCTAATTCAAACTACTAGAGTTTGTCTGTGTCATTTTATGTGAGAATTGAGGTCACTAATATTCAGAGTTATTATTGAAAATCATTCCTTTCATTTGCTGATTTTGTGATATTTTCTCAGATCTCTTTTTATTATTTGTGTCATTTTTTTCCCCTGTGACAACTTAGATATGTTTATCCTTCTCTTCTGAATAAAGTATTCCTTCTAGCATTTACTGTAGAGTAGCTTCGTGGTCATAAATTCCTTTAATGTCTTCTTATCATGAGATACTGTATTTTTCCTTCAATTTTAGACAGTTTTTCTGGTTATAATCATATTGGTTGGCAGTTGCAGTCCTTCAAATTTTGAAATATATCTTTTCAGGAGCATGTGGCTACAAAGTTTTCTGTCAGATTATCAGGTAGGCCTATTTTTTTAAGTGACTTGAACTTTCTCTCTCACAACTTTTAATATCCTTTCTTGATTCTGTGTTTTTAATATTTTAATGATGTCATGAAGCCCTTCTTCTTTGATCTTGTCTATTTGGTGTTCTTTAAACCTCTTGTTCCTGGATGGGCATCTCATTTTCTAGGTTCAGTGACTGTACTAAATATATTCTTTATACCTTTGCTATAATACTCTTCTTCTACTACAACTTCCATAATTTGAAGGTTAGGTTTTTACATGATTTCCCAAAACTCTCCCATTATCTGTGGGTCCCCAGTTCTGGAGGGTGTCCCACGATGATCTCCCGGCTGAGGACAGAGTGAGAGCAGGGAGGGTCCTCTACCCACATCTCCACTGTCTGTTGGTCTTCAGCCCAGCCTGGTGTGAGAGGTCTGGACCAAAAAGGTTCGAGTGCAAGAAGGGAGGAGAGATTGCCTGCCTCCGCTGCTGCCTCTGCTCAAGTCTCCGCTGTCACAGCTCGGTCACTCCCAGGTGATGCACCTGTCTCTCCACGCTGAGCCGCCCGGGCTGGGCCGATAGAAGCCGGCTAGCAGGCAAGGAAGCAGCTTGGTGCCCCAGGAAGGTTCCGGGAGAGCGGATCTCTCCCCAAGTGTTACAGCTCTTGAGACAGAAACTCTCGGACACCAGGATGATTCTCGAACACACACCTTTTACTTCTCCTGAATAGAGCCCTTATATACAGTTTCAGGGTGGGTTAGGGTCTGACAGCAGATAACGCCTATTGGCTTGGTCAGAGAGCTTAGAGATACCTCATCTGCATGTGGGTTAGGGTCTGGCAGATAATGCCTATTGGCTTGGACTGAGAGCTTAGAGATACCTCATCTACATGTGGGAGGGCCTGAGGCACTGTTCCTTGTGACTGATAGTCATAGACCTCCCTTTGGGAGAAGCTGTGGAGGGCCGAAGCTGAATGAAAAGAACCAGGGCCTGGGGCAGCGCCGAACAAACACCTGCCGTCCTGATAAAGGTCCGGGGTTCAAGGCTTGCTCAACCAGGCACCCAGCTGCTTCCCACAGCCCACCGCCCCACAATTATCCCTTCTTTTTTTTTAAATTTATCATTGAACTTTAATGAGTAATCCAATTCCTTTGCCTTTCTTTCATCAGTGAATCTCTATTTTTCAAAGTATTTATTCAGTTGGTGAGGCTTTTGGGTGGAGTTTAAAATTGGCTTATGGAGTTTTTCATTTCAGTTTGGTTTTCTTTAAAGTACTCACCTCGATTTTTCTTTTCTTGGTTTTTGTTTGGTTGGTTGGTTGGTTGGTTGGTTTTTTTTTTTTTTTGGTTTTTCAAGACAGGGTTTCTCTGTGTAGCCTTGGCTGTCCTGGAACTCACTCTATATATAAGGCTGGCCTCGAACTTAGAAATCCGCCTGCCTCTGCCTCCCAAGTGCTGGGATTAAAGGCGTGAGCCACCACTGCCTGGCATCACCTCAATTTTCATGTCTTAAATTGTTGGACTGTCATGCTTATTTCATTCCTCTCTCTTGTTTTTATTTTATTGTTTTTGTTTAGTCTTCTTTGAATACTTTCAATTGTTTTGCCATAGATATAATTGCTTTTATTCATATATAAGTTTTTCCCCAGTTTCCCCTTCCTCTTCCCTCCTCTCCTCATAGTCTCTTCTTCTATCTTTTCCTTCACCATTCACTCTTCCTAAGTTTCCCTTCAGAAAAAATGCAGGCCATTCAGGGATATTAAACAGATATGGTATATCAAGTTGGAAGAAGACTAGGCACCTCCCCTCATATTATGGTTGGATAAGGCAACCCATTATGAGGAAAAGGGCCCCAAAAGCAGGGACAAATATAAAAAACAACCCCTACTTCCTGTTAGAAGTCCCATAAAATGTCAAGATATATAGCTATAACATATATGCAGAAGGCCTAGGTTAAACCATGCAGTTTCTCTGATTGTTGTGTCATACTCAGAGAGCCACAGTAAGTTCACATTTGTTGTATAATCATTCTTGTTAATTCTTTACCTGAGAGTTTGTCCCGACCAGTTTCAGTGGACCCTATTACTATGAGATTTGTATTTTTTGGAGTTGTTGTGTTAATTTTGTTACTCATGTTGCTTGCATTTCTGCTTTGGTATATGTACATCTGGAGTTAGTTTGTTTAGTTAAGGTTTCTTTCTTTTCAAGTCACTTTTCTTATTTTAGCAGAAGTGTTTATAATGTTCTAGTGGGAGTGAATTCATAGGACTATGATATCAGTTTCTCTGATTGGCATTTGGTGATTCAGATTCTAACTGCTTGTCCATTCCAATCTGGTGCTTTCAAACTTTTGGCCAAGAATCTTGGAACAAGTTTTTCTTCTCAGTGTGGCCTTGTTCTTGTTCTCAAGAACAGATAGAGCAATTGGAGAGGATTCTATACAAGCAGTTGAATAAGCTCTGGTTTTCACGATCATGTGTGTTGGCTGGATGCTCCTGATGTGGAGTTGGCTGGGATCTGGAAATTCCAAAATTAGAAGGTAGCAAGGAGAAGGTGATAGTCCTCGCCATGCATCCATGGAACTTTGGTTACTTGAATTGAAGGAAACAAGAAGTAAAGGTGCATATAGTTTAGCTTGGTCTTTTAAGCCCACACAAATAGCAAGGCAGCCCTCTTGTTTTCACTTTCTATAAGATGGAAAGACTGTTCTACCTGTAGCGAGATAGTCCTTGGAAGGGAGCAGGCTACAAATGGTAAATCCCAAAGGAGAGAGATGGTCTCCTTAGAAGAGGTGGTAATCCAGGGCAAATAGACATGTAACATGGTTGATCTATGTAAAGGACCAGATGGGTAAACAGGTAGCTTGAGTCTCAGTGCTACATGTGCTGGTTGTTGGGCATTCTCACCAACTCCCCATGACATGCTGAAAGAAATTCTCACTTTACATTTTAAAGAGAAGAACATGGACAATTAGAAGGGTTAAAGTTCCTGCTGGATGGCATCTGGCAGATTTAAACTGAGAACTAGCTTACATCTCTTTCATTTACTTAGTTGAGTGGCATTCTCCAAAGATAGGACATCATCTTGTCAACAATTACTTAGACACTTTGTATAATGCATATAAATTCAGGTCTTCTAACATGGAGGCCTTATAATTGAAATGGAGAACTCTGTCCACTTAAGCCAGTAGTTCCTAAGCATCAGACAGAAGACCTGTCTCATATGCACAGAGCCTTTAAGCCCATACAAATACAAGACAGCCCTCTTGTTTTCACTCTCTATAAGATGCGAAAGACTGTATTCCTCCTATAGTTCTTCCTCTTTAGCTCTCTTTCTTAATGAATTCAAGGCCAGATTCAGAGTTTTAATTTCTCAGCCCTCATAATCATACAGCTGATTCTCAAAAGTTCTGAAAACTATCTTTCTCATAGTTTAATCACACTTTACTTAAACATCCATACATTAATATAAGCATATGTATATGAGCTCTTCAAGATGCTTGTATAATAATGCATACACATGAAACATACATATTCATACATGGGAGACATATCCTCTTTAGAGAAGCAAAACTAATGACAGATAACAATTGTCTACCTACCAATTTTCTGTCAGATTTCCATCACTATGACAAAAGACAGACAACTCACGAGGAAGACATTACATTCGCTCACATTTTCAGAGGTTTCAATCCATGGTCACTTTCTTGTGTTGTTCAATATCTGTGTCCTCTAAGTATGTCAAACAGGAAAGTGTTCATGCCATGGTTGGGAATTCAAAATAAACAAATGAAAGGAAGGTGCCCAGGTTCTAAATTGCATTTCAAGTGGCATATTACCTCACTTCCTTTCACTCGGCCCCACCTCCTAAAGGTTCTAGCACTTTCCAAGAGTGCCTCTGACTGGTGAAAAAGCCTCTAACCTACAGACTCATCTCTGCTTATATTAATTATATGATGAGAGACAGAATCATCTAAACATAGATCTTCTGGCTCTCTGAAGATCATGAGTGATATATTAGAATATATGATATATTAGAATGTATATGAATTAGGATAAAAGAGGATTTTATTTCCCAATTGAACCTGCAGTGTCGGAATGCTCTGGATAAACTGTTATTTAAAAGAGCCAGTGTACATATTCAGTGGCTCCAGAAGAGGCACATCTAGCACATATACCTTGTACTGCAGCACTGGGTCTGAGCCATGATTGGAAAGGAGCCACTTGGTCATGAGGGCTGCCAGAAAGGAAAGAAAGGTGACTTTGGGGTAGGAGAACAAATTTAATGACATCCAACTAGTTCAGAGACTAGGAATGCATGAAAAAGTTACACAATCTCAGACACTGGAGGGTTTGATACTGGGCTGTGTTGCAGGATATTTAGTCATATGTTGAACCCTGAGATTGTGACTCTGAGAATCTCTTTCTAATTGTGGCTCAGCCTTTGATCCTAGAGAATTTGTTTACTATAAACAAGCACTTGTGGTATGCCTCAAGCCTCAAACATACCTTTAATCCAAGAGCTAAATAAAGTCAATCACTGGTAAAAAGGCAGAACAAGAAACTAGCTGCATGCGAGTCAACATCAATAAACAGAAAGGAGGGTATTTGAGTTGAAGGGTATTTAAGACAGAGTGAAGAAGAAGAAAGGGTTTTTTCCTTCTGGGAAGTAGGAACGTCAGCTAGGTGATTTCTCTGTCTTTCTGAGCTACAGGGCTTTGACCACAGTATCTGGCTCCTGAGTCTACATTTGGTAAAAATCAAACATTTGAAATTTCGTTTCTTTAAAACAACAGAGCTGAGCAGAGGAGTGAACAATCTATCAGAACAAAGATTATCTTAAAAAGAAATTCCTGAAGGTAAACTGAGTCTCAGGGGAATAAAAGTACTGTTTGAGGGTTTCCATTGCTGTGAAGAGACACTATAACTAAGGCAACTCTTATAAAAGCAAGTGTTTAATTGGGGATGACTTATAGTTTCAGAAGTTTAGTTCATTATCATATGGTAGGCTGGAAGCCTACCATAACTTAAATCCATGGTTGATTTATTTCTCCTTACATGAAGTTTCTGGGTATATGTGGTAGGTAGCTCATTGGTGTCAGACCTAATTTTCTCCATTTCTGCAATTCCTTCCTCTTTGTTCATATTATGGTAATCGTGGCCTTAAATATTTCATCACATTCAAGAAAGAGATACTTTAAGGACAAAGGAGCTTTTTATTAAGAAACCAAAGGTTGTCTGACTGCTCATTGCAGGAGTTGTATCAGTTGGTTGACCCAGGCCGAAGAAGTGTGGAGTATGATATCCTAGACATTATACTGAGTTGAGAACATGGAAGGGGGCTGAATGTTCAGCACAGACATTGATCAATGATCCAAGAAACTCTAAATACCCCCCAAAGGGAAACACACCTGACACCCCATCTGGTTTATGCAGGAGCTCAGTCCATATGAACTATTTTTGTTCTTATCACCACTGAAGACTGCCCAGAAGCCTTCAACAGGGTCCATTCTTAGACAGCATCACACTTCTGTCTCTGTGCTAAGACAGCCCTCTAGTGCAACTCTTGCCACGTGGTATATTTTCGTCCTGCCAGACGTAATATCCCCAGAACAAATGCACTACGTCTTCCACTTTGGTGAATCCAACAGTTCCTTGTGTTCATAAAAATGTGCATTCTTCTGAAACCAATTAATTTTCTGTTGATAGAAAATTAATGGAGTATTTTGATCAAGCAAAGCACTTCATTGTATAAAGTAGAAACATCAAGAAAAAAGTGGTATTTGAATGATGGCTCTGTCTCTCCTACTAGACATTTTAAAACTATGCTAGAAAGTTAATTTTCAAGGAGATGAGGGATGAGGAACCTGCTACACAGTTCTCAGTATAGTTGTTAGTAAAAGGATTTTAGCCACATTGATGGAGTCAATAGTAAATAGCATAACACTTACAAAAGCCCCTAGTATTTAACTGAACATATTTCAACTGTTTTTTACTTGGTTTTATAAAGAATTACAGATCCTTTAAACTAAGATTTAGTCTCCATTCTCTCTATGTCTGTCTCTATCTCTGTTTCTGTCTCTCTCACACTCTCTTTCTTTCTCTATCTACAAAGATTCATTATCTGATATTGGTTATTTTTAGTTTGTATATTCTTTTACTTGGCATTAAATTATGAGGAATATATCTTGTGAAGCATTTCAGTAAAGAGTAAATGTTCAATAAACTCTGATTAATGCCTTGCTCAGCCATCTTCTCTATTTCCAGTGTAATGAGACCTACTCAACACATCAATTCCTGTCTGAGAAAGACAACTTCTTAACTAATCTCTCTTCTTTCCCTAGAGAATAAAAATCCATTATTAACTGAGAAGCCAACATGTCTTTCTAAAGTGCCAATCACATCAAAAAATCCACTGAGCATTAAACATAATTATACAAAATCCCACGAGAACTAGGCTACCCTGAGTCAACTAGATCATTTCAATATCTCCTACTAAATTACAGCATACCTTCCTCAAAATATTTCAAAGGGGTTGTCTGCCTACAATTATATCTCTATTTGCCTTCTGCTCTCTTCTATACATTATTCTGGCTGCAAAAAGAGTAGGACATTATTTCCTTACAGCATATCACCTCATGTTAAATGGTGAACTTTCTTCTCTCCACTCTTCTCTTCTCCTTAACTCTGATTTTTTTGTCTTTTGTTTGCAATTTCATCAAAGATTCATTATCTGATATTGGTTATTTTTAATTTGTGTATTTTCTTGTACTTGGCATTAAATTATGAGGAATATATCTTGTGAAGCATTTCAGTAAAGAGTAAATGTTCAATAAATTCTGATTAATGTCTTGATTAATAAATTCTGATTAATATATTAATTAATATATATAAATATATATATAATATATAAATAATATAATTAATATATTAATATATATATATGTGTGTGTGTGTGTGTGTGTCACTGATAACATGAAACTCTGTTGAACTTGCTTATTAGTATTAATAGTTTCCTTTTAAATGTTTAAATAGTTTCTATATACATTATCATGTTGTCTACAAACAGATATTACTACTTACTTTGACTAAAATATTTTTATCACTTCTTTTTGACTAATTTATCTGGAGAAGACTTTAAGTACTATGCTGAGGAGAAATGGTGAAGGTGGGCATCTGAGCCTTGCACCTGATATTAAAGGGAAGTGCTGAGTATTTCCCCATTGAATATGATGTACACTACTTCTTTTCCTCATATGTCCTTCATTATGATAATATAAGGACCTTCTATTTCTAAACTGTTGGAGTAGGTTTAAATTTTGTCAAATACTTCTTCTTTATCAAATAAGATGTTCATGTATTTTTTCCTTTGTACTGTTAATGAGATGTATGAGATTGGTTGATTTTTAAGTCATGAATGACCCTTGAATTTTTACAATATGTCTTCTTTAGTCATGGTTTTCAAGTTTTTAATGTTATGTTTAATTTTATTTGTTTTTATTTTGTTAAAAAATCTATATTGAAATTCATAATGGGTGTGGGTCTTTAGAGGTTTTTAGTAAAGTCTTCGGCTTTGATACTAAGATACTACTATTGTCAGGATGAGTTTTAAAGTGTTCTTAATCTTCATTTTGAAAAAAGAATTTAAAGATAAGTGATGATAATTTCTTTCAATACTCGGTAGAAATCACCAGTGAAAACATTGGGTGTTTTCTGTGCTGTTATGATTTGATTAGTAATTCAGTTTGCTTGCTGTTCAACTACCTGTTTCTATTTTCTGCTTTTTCATGATTCAGTTTAGATAGATATTTCTAGAAATATTTCTTTTAATTTGGTTATTTAATATATTGACATATCATTATCCATGGGATGCTAATATTCTATTTCTATAAAATTAATAGGAAGTATCTCACTCTTGTGATTTATTCAAATCTTATATTTTTCTTAATCTAGCTAAAACTTTCTGAATTTTGAAGAAATTTTTCTTTATTTTTTTCTTATTCTATATTTTATAATTTCTTATTAGTTATTTAAGAATTTTTTTATAATGTGTACTGACTATATTGGCTCCATCCCTCTACTTCTCCTTAGATCTATTCTCCTTCCCTACCCAAATTTGTTTTCTATTTTTCAAAAAACAAAACAAAAACTATAAAATACACTTAATGCTGTACTCTTGAATGTGTGTCATTCACTGAAGGGCAGTCTACCCAATAGGGATTCACCCTTAAAGATGACTAACTTTTCCTTTCCCAGCAACTATTTACTACCAATAGCTCATTAGCTAGGGATATAACTCTGTGCCCACCTCTCCTCTCAACAAGCTAGAATTTTTCTTTTCTTTTTTTTTTGGCCTGCCTGCATGAATCTTCAGATAGCAATCTCAATTGCTGTAAATTTATATGATCAACTGCCCTGTTGTATTCTGAAAAGTTTCCTTGTACTCATTTACTCCCTATGGCTTTTACAATATTGTTGACTGCTCTCCTGACACAATTGATGAACGTTGGGTAGACAGATTATGATATAAATGCCCTATGTAAAACTAGGCATTCTGAAGTCTCTTATTCTTTGTTTCTTGATCAGTTGTGGGTTTCTATATCAAACACTATATACTATAAAAAAAAGCTCCTATAATGAGGATTGAGAGATGAATTGTTCTGTGAAAATAATGATAAATAATTAGGAGTTGGTTTAGCAATATGTCCATTGAGCAGAAAAATAGTAAGTTTTCCCTAGAATCTAGGGCCAGTCTAGTCATGGGACTTTGACCCCAGTAACGATGGCAGGTATGAAAGCAATTCTTAAATTCAATCAGAAAGTAGTTGGTTACTCACATAATATTAATGCCACTTTTATTCCAGTTGGCATGTCTTGCCAGGCTGGCCATTGTTGTAGTTCACAGAGCCTATAGCTGGGTAATATTTGTGATTCCTTTTCTACGCTAATAGTATGTATATCAATTTCCAGAATTGTGAACACTAATCAGTAGTAATGAAACTCCCAGATAAGAACCATCTCCCTAAGTGTTTGATAACAGCAGGTAGCAGGAAACAAAAGTAAATGGAACCCTCTCATATTACAGTCCCTGTGATAACCTTGAGTGTCAGAATTCTTAATTCATTAAGTGCTGCAATCCCTGTATAGGCCTTGGCTATTTGAATCCTTAGCCTTTGGCAATAGTCAGTATAATAGTTCTCAGCCTACAAGGACAAAGAATGGATCAGAGACTGAAAGAAAGGTCATCAAAGGCTGCCCCACCTGGGGATCCATCCCACATGCAGACACCAAATACAGACACTATTGCAGATGCCAAGAAGTACTTGCTGACAGGAGCCTGATACAGCTGTTTCCTGAAAGGCTCTGCCAGATCCTGACCAATACAGATTTGGATGCTTACAGTCAACCATCAGACTGACCACAAGGACCACAATGGTGGAATTAGGGGAATGACTGAAGAAGCTGAAGGAGCCTTATCTGGCATCAATGGGAGGGGAGGCCCTTGGTCCTGTGAAGGCTTGATGCCCCAGTATAGAGGAATGCTAGGGTGGTGAGGCAAGAGTGGGTGGGTGGGGGAGCACCCTCATATCAGGGTAAGGGGTGATACGATGGGGGGTTACAGAGGGGAAACCAGAAAAGGGATACCATTTGAAATGTAAATAAATAAAATATCCAATTAAAAAAATAGTTCTCAGCCTAGGCCATCTAATGATGCCAGTATGTGGGTCTCAAGCCTTGGCAGGTGGCTCTTTCTTCAGCTGTCAATTTACACTTGTCTTGAGATTTTCTCTAGGAAGCCAGGCACTGAGTTCAGAAACTAGATGGCACTAATCTCTTTTGGTGTCAGGTGATATCAGCTGTCTATGCAGTCATCAGCTGTCAAGCTTCAGGGTATTACCCATGCTATCATGTCCAAAGGGCCCCATAGGATCTTTGGTTGTCAAGCCTGGGCTGGAGGTACTCTTCCAGCTGTCAAGTCTCTGCTTAAGATCAGTGTTGGAGTGCTGCTATCTGTGGCCAGCACTTGTTCAACTGTCAATAAGTGCCTACAACTGTCTTGCTGCTGCTTAGCTCCTTCTGCCACCACCCTCAACTGACTCCTGATGTTTGCATAGGAAAATGGGTTAGGAAAGGCCACTTGAGAAAAATCTCCATTGGATCTAATATTACAATACCACTGGACTCAGC
This sequence comes from Mastomys natalensis, assembly GCA_021653895.1. Lineage (NCBI taxonomy): Eukaryota > Metazoa > Chordata > Mammalia > Rodentia > Muridae > Mastomys > Mastomys natalensis. The sequence continues at coordinate 915,051 of JAJTUV010000049.1, read as the reverse complement.
AGAGGAGAGTATTACCAAATGGGTCTGGGCAACCTGCTTAAATAACCTGATTATGAGTATTTGGACCAATTATAGCCATTTGTTTGTTCAATCCTAGCTTTTCATTAGAGTCACAAAGACTTATATTTTGGACTCATCACAGCCTTACCACCAGTAACAGTGATCCATTTACCAGGGAAATACTATGCCTCTAGCCAAGGTAGAAAATGGTTTACTGAGGTCTATTATTGAAAAGGTCTAGTCTAAACCATTTCAAACATCCCTGGCTGTGGCTGCAACTTCAGGAGCCAACAATCAGCAGCAATATCTTTCATAGTTGTTTCAAGGCGTCCATGGAGTGTTCAGGATGGCTAGTGTTGATGTAAGAGTTGTCCAGCTATCTGGTAGACCAACAGTCCTTTTGTTTTAGAGAAGTTTTGGGAGAAAGAAAAAGTCCAACAGCTGTTAACAGTGTAAGTTAACTTCAATTTCCCTTCCCCAGCCTCTGTTACTAGTTATTAGAGAAGTTGAAGTTAACTTACATCAGTATAAAATCATATACAAAACATGAACCACCATAGTCTTTCATAATCCTGAACTATCACCACCTAGAATCTGGTTTGTGTAATAAGACAAAGTATAACTCTACCTACAATATTAGCTAGAAGTAGGAACCTCCTCAGGGTCACATGGAGCCCAGAGTAAAGCAATAGGACACTCCCTTAGCATAATGAACTTTCTGAAGCAATTTCCTCAATCCTGTCTCAGGAGATTTTTGACACTGTGCTTCATGCCTGTCAGAGATGCTTCAGGAACTGCTTCCTCTGCCGCTGCTTAGATCATCCCGCAGCCCCTCCCTTTCATTTCCATAAGTGAACACTATAAGCTCTGCCTTAGTTTCAAACAAAAAGACAGAGAAATTGTCAAACCTCATCCTTCACTCCATCACAAGTCATATGCAAATGAGGCACACATCTGAACAGCTTTTCAGATGGAGAATTTCCTTTCTTAGGGTCTAGGGAGAAGAGATAAACAGATGAGACAATAAAGTCACAGCAATGAAACTAGTGTGTATGATATATAAGGATTGTAATATTATGTCTTGACACCTGTGGAATATACAAAACAAAGACTGAACTGTAATAACCATAATAGATTTTAACTAATAGGCTTATATTCTTATTCTTCATCAATGATACCAAATACACTTCACTGAGAGAAGATAGTGGGAATAGGCAAAATGTAAGCGGAAATATTTGGAAAGCCTGAGCTCTGTTCAATTTTTGGTAAATTTAAAACTGGACTATAGGAGCTGGGGCAAGATTCAGTGTTAGAGTAATGATAAATCACTGAACTGTTGCTCTAAGAGATAAAATGACAAATTGACAAAAATCAGGTCACATCCCTGTAAGTCTATTCCTTAAATAAAAAACAGTCAGGAACTTGCTAAAGAACTCAAGCCTGTGTAGAAAAAGCAAGACCACCCTGCCTTGCAACTGTAGAATAAATTTATGTTGGCTGTCTACCTAGTGTGCCTTGGCAAACAAGACAGGACATGCTAAATAATGTGATATGGAACTTTCTATCACCCTCCCAAAAGGCTGAAAATCAGAACCCACCTTCTCCATGAGATTTTTTCCCTTCTGATTCCTATCAAGTTATATATGATGTTTTCCCTCCTAACACAGCTTCTCTCTAGAACTTGAAGGAAAAGACATCTCTCTCCCTTCCAGGATGCATCATGCCATGTCCTAAGACTCTGGCCCTTCAAAATCTGACCATGGCCTCCCATGCTCTTAAGTCACACTCTCCTCATAAAGCTTATTCTAAGGAATAATTTCATGTCTCCTCCTTTTCTAAACCTACTTTTCCTTAAGAAGTTCTAACAGATATTTACCCAGCATGCATAAGACTCTAGCATTTATAAAAATATATATTGTACTTTTAGTACCACAAAATTCTTTACATTAAGAGTAGCCACATTAACCAGAAACATATTTTATCTGTAACTCCCAGTACCCACACCTATCAAGACCACAGAAAAATTTTCTGCCAGGCAACGCACAGCCACCACACTCTCCTAAAAAAGAGAGAGGAGACAGAAATCAAGGAAAAAAAATCCACTCAAGAAAGACAAGACAAATATCAGCATCTAAAATTCCAGCATTCCTTTCTCAGGTGCCTAGAAACCAGCATAAAATAAACAATCAATAGGAGTCAAGACAACATGTCTCCACTAGAGCCCAACAATCCTACCATAGCAGGCCCTGAATATTCCAAAATAGCTGAAGTACAATAAAAAAATAAACTTAAAGTGGTCTTTATGAAGATGATAGAGTAATGGATTCTTGACCTATGGGTCATGACTCCTTTAGGGTTCAAATGACTCTTTTACAAGGCTCACCTAAGACCATCAGAAAATACAAGTATTTCAGTAGCAAAATTATGGTTATGTGGTAACAACAAAAACTGCTCAGTAGTGAGTCACCACACATGAGAAACTATATTAAAAGGTCATAGCATTAGGAAGGATGAGAACCAATATGATAGAGATCTTAAAGAGGGAATAAATAAATCCATTTAAAAATCTATGAAAATACAAATGAATAGTGGAAGGATTTGAATAAGACTATTCATGGGCTGAAAGTGGAAATGGAATCAATAAAGAAAACCCAAACTAAGTTTGGAAATGAATGATTTAGGAACTGGAACAGAAATTACAGAGGCAAGATTCATGAACAGAATACAAGAACTAGCCACATTGTCAACTTAACCAAGTCAATCAGTCATTCTTTGAGTATGTTTTCAGAATCAAATTGAGTCAAATCTTTTTCTAAGAAGAGCTGCCTTAGGAAAAGCATACTATTTTTAAGAATAGTATAGGAATGAAGAGAGTGGGATCATAGAAAGAGCCCAGCCATTTATATTATGTTTTCCCTGAGGACCAGCTGTCATGGTACCAAAAGGCACAGTACATAAGTTTGCAAATGAGATAAGCAACCAACAGTTCTACCCAGGTTTGATGCTTATGAACCACAATACAGATCATCAAGGCAGGGCATATGCAACTGTAAGATGTAGTAGTAACATGCATACCTTGGCAGCATTCAACAAGGGGAAAGTCATGTCTGGGCCTAGGTACTAAATCAACTATCTATAAATAGTTAAGACATAGGTCTTGGAGTCTACAACTGCCACCAACATGATCCCTAATACATTCTAAATATTTCTTCTACATTCTAAATACACACAAAACATGTAGTCATTACCACTCATCAAGGAAACTTCTCCTTGTAAGAGACAATGTCCATTACAGAAAATCACAATCAGTCAAAATGTAGAGTTGTGGAGTCCAGTCCCAAATGAAACACCTACAAAGAAACTCCCACACTTGAGGCTCAGATGTCACTGCAAATGAGGGGGCAGAAAGATTGTAAGAGCCATACTCTTACTGCGAGTTTGCTGTGAGACTGTATCTCCTAGTAATGTCTGATGTTACATACATAGAGTCTCATTCATAGAGTCTCACTAACATGACTACCTAGACCTGAGAAAAACAACAAAAGATATGCTGAAATGAAACCCACAAGACCTCAAAACTACAGAAAGAATTACAGAAAACTAAGTAATCATATGATCAAAAGAAATAGTCTTCTCCGGGAAGAGCACACCAATTGACTATTGAATATCAAATGGCCAGCCCTGAAAACATACATAGAAGTAAAATTACACAGACTGAGCAGGTTGCTAGTCTATTTACAAATATATGTATAGCCATAAATGTATGTATAATAATTAATTTTTTAAAAGCCATGAGTTTGAAAGAGATTAGGAAGGGGTATATGGAAGACATGGAGAAAGAAAAGAAAAGTGGGAAATGATATAATTGAAAGAATAAGATTTTAAATTATAAAATTAGAAAATGAGTTTATAAATAAAAATAGTTTAAATATGAGCAAATATTTGTTTGGTTTACTTGGTACAGCTTCATGATTTTGCTTTTGTTTTGAAAATTCTTCACAATAAACTTTTTAAATTAAAAAATATTTTAGATATAGGTTAGCTTCCCTTGACCCACTCATCATCCCTATTCGCTGAGTCCACTGGGGCACACTAAACTGCCCTGAGAAGACTGCTATCCCCTCTGGACCTCCATTCTCCTGCTAAAAATCTGCTCACCCTCATCAGACCTGTGGATCCTCAGCCATACAAACCTGCTAACCTAGAACCATAGAGCCCAAGGACACCCATTAGAGGCCTACTGCACGAGGACCATTGAGGTTCTCCTTCAAGATCTACCCTTCCAATACCTAGTACAACAGGAACATCCAGGGACCAAAGCCATTCAGACAGCTAAAGGCCTTTGAAAGCACACAATACAACAAAAAACCTTCAGAATATAGCTACTCTACTACAGCATGCCCTGAATATCTCAACACAGCCAAACCATAAGAAAATGACATTAAATTCAATCTTATAACAATGTTAGAGGTCTTTAAAGAGGAAATGAATAAATCCCTTAAAGAAATACTGGAAAATACAATTAAATAGGTGAAGGAAATAAATAAAACTGTGCAAGACCTGAAAGAAGATGTAGAAATAATAAATAAAACACAAACTGAAAGAATTTTAGACATAGAAAACTTAGGGAAGAAAACAGGAACCACAGATACAAACATCACCAATAGAATACAGGAGATGGAAGAGAGAATCTCAGACATAGAAGGTACAATAGAAGAAATTGATACCTCAGACAAAGAAAATGTTAAATCTAAATAATTCTGACATAAAGCATCCAGGAAATCTGGGATTCCATGAAAATCTCTAACCTAAGAATAATAGGAACAGAAGAAGTTGAAGAATTCAAGCTCTAAACCCCAGAAAGTATTTTCAACAAAATCATAAAGAAAACTTTCCCAACCTAAAGAAAGAGATGATTATAAACATACAAAAAACTTATAGAACATCAATTGGAATTGACCAGAAAAGAAAATCTTCCAGTCACAAAATAATCAAACACAAAATCTACAGAACAAAGGATTGTTAAAAGTATCAAGGGAGCTGGGCAGTGGTGGTGCATGCCTTTAATCTCAGCATTTGGGAGGCAGAGGAAGGTGAATTTCTGAGTTTGAGGCCAGCCTGGTCTACTGAGTTCCAGGACAGCCATGACTATACAGAGAAACCCCGTCTCAAGAAACAAACAAACAAACAAAAAAAGCATCAAAGGAGAAAGGCCAGGTAACCTACAAAGACAGACCTATCAGAATTACACCTGACTTCTCAAAAGAGTTTCTAAAAACTAGATGGACCTGGACAGATATCTTGTAACTTCAAAAAACAAACAAACAAAAAACAAAGCAGAACCAAAAAACACAGATGCCACCTACATATCCAGCAAAACTCTCAATCACCATAGGTGGAGAAAACAAGATATTTCCTGACAAAGCAAAATTCAAACAATATCTATCCACAAATACCGCCCTACAGAAAATATTAGAATGAAATTTGCAACCCAAGAAGGATAACTGCATCCAAGGAAACACAGGAAATAAGTAATTCCACACCAACAAAAGCACAAGGGGAACACACACAAACACACACACATACACACACTAACATCAGCAACATCAAAATAACAGGAATTAACAATCATTGGTCATTAATATAGCTCAACAACAATAGTCTCAATCCACCAATAAAAAGACACAGGCTAAAAGAATGAATGCAAAAGCAAGATCCAGGATTCTACTGCATACAAGAAACATACTTCTTCAATAAAGATAGACATAAAGGGTAAAGGGCTGGAAAAAATTTTGAAGCCAATAAACTCAAAAAGCAAGCTTGAGTGGCCATTCTAATATCTAATAAAATAGACTTTTAACCAAAATTTATCAAAAGAGACAGGGAAGGGCACTTCATACTCATCAAAGGAAAAAATCTACCAAGATAATATATGAATTCTGAACATTTAGGACCCCATACAAAGGAACCCATATTTGTAATAGAAACACTCCTAAACCTTAAATCACACATTAAATCCCACACATTAGTAGTGGGAGACCTCAACACTCCACTCTCACCAATGGACAGTTCATCAAAACAGAAACTAAACAGAGATACAATGAAACTAACAGAAGTTGTGAACCAAATGGATTTAACAAATATCTACAGAACATTTCCTTTCAAAACAAAAGAATATACCTTCCTCTCAGCATCACAGGGATCTTTCTCCAAAACTGACTATATAACCAAACAGAAACCATGTCTCAACAGATACACAAAAATTGAAATAACATTTTGTATATTATCAGATCACCATAGATTAAAGCTGGATTTCAACAACTTCAGAAACACCAGAAAGCCTACCCACTATGGAAACTGAACAACTCTCTACACAATGATCTCTGGGTCAAGAAGGAAATAAAGAAAGAAATTAAAAAGTTTCTGGAATTCAATGGGAATGAAGGCACAAGATACCCAAGTTTATGATACACAGTGAAAGCAGTGTTAAGAGAAATGTCTCCATAAAGAAATTAGAAAGTTCTCATACCAGCAATTTAAAACTACACTTGAAAGCACTAGGGAAAAAGAAGCAAACATAGCAAAAAGAAGTAGAAGAAAGGAAATAATCAAAATCAGAGCAAAAATCAATTGATTAGAAAAAGAAGAAAACAATCCAAAGAATCAAGGAAACCAAGAGCTGGTTCTTTGAAAAATATCAACAAGATAAAAATACTCTTAACCAAACTGACTAGAAGGCGCAGAGACAATATCCAAATTAACAAAACCAGAAATGAAAAGGGAAGACATAACATCAGACACTGAGGAAATTCAAAGAAATTTTATGTCTTATTTCAAAAGACTGTACTCCACATAACTGGAAAATCTAAATGAAATGGATGATTTTCTAGACAGATACTACTTACCAAAGTTAAATCAAGATAAGGTACACTATATAAACAGCCCTATAACTCCTAAAGAAATAGAAGCAATCATTAAAAGTCTCCCAACCAGAGAAACCCCAGAGACAGATGGTTTTAGTGAAAATTCTACCAGACCTTCAAAGAAGAGCTAATACCAACACTCCTCAAACTATTCTACAAAATAGAATCAAAAGGAATACTGTCAAACTCATTCTGTAAGGCTGCAGTCACCATGATACCTAAACCACACAAAGACTCAACAAACAAATAAGAACTTCAGACCAACTACTCTTATAAACATTGATGTAAAAATACTCAATAAAATACTCTCAACTGCAGGAACATATAAAAAACATTATCCATTATGATCAAGTAGGCTTCATCCCAGAGATGAAGGGATGACTCAATATATGAAAATCCATGGACCACCATATAAACAAAATGAAAGAAAAATCACATGATCATATCATTAGATGTTGAAAACGCCTTCAACAAAATCCAATGCCCCTTTATGTTAAAAGTATTAGAGAGATCAGGAATACAAGGCACCTAGCTAAACATAATCAAAACAATATACAGCAAACCAATAGCTAACATCAAACTAAATGGAGAGAAAATTAAAGCAATTCCACTAAAATCAGGACAAAACAAGGCTGCCCACTCTTTCCCTATCCATTAAATATAGTACTTGAAGTGCTAGCCAGAGCAATATGAAAACCAAAGGAGACCAAGGGGATACAAATTGGAAAGGAAGAAGTCAAAGTATCACTATTTGCAGGTGATATGATAGCATATATAAGTGACCCCAAAAATTCAAACAGAAAACTCTTACAGCAGATTAACACCTTCAGTAAAGTGGTTGGATCCAAAATTAACACAAAGAAATCAGTAACTCTCCTTTATACAAATGACCAAGAAAGGAATTAGAGAAACAACACCCTTTACAATAGCCACAAATAACATAAAATATTTTGGTGTAACTCTAACCAAGCAAGTGAAAAATCTGTATAATCAGAACTTCAAGTCCCTGAAGAAAGAAATTGAAAAAAGATATCAGAAGATGGAAAGATTTCCCATGTTCATGGATAAGTAGATTTAACATGATCAAAATGGCCATCTTACCAAAAGCAGTTTATAGATCCAATGCAATCCCCATCGAAATTCCAACACAATTCTTTTCAGACCTTTAAAGAAAAATTTTCAACTTCACATGGAAAAGCAAAAATCTCAGAATATCTAAAACCATTCTGAACAATAAAAGGGCTTAAGGAGGTATCACCATCCCTGACCTAAAGGTATACTACAAAGCAATAGTAATAAAAACTGTATTAATTACATTGGTATAGGAACAGAAAGGTTTGCTATTGAGATCGAATTGAAGACCAAGAAATAAACCCACGAACCTATGTATACATTTTTTTTAAACAAAGAAGCCATAATCATACAATGGAAAAAGAAAACATCTTCAACAAATGATTCTGGTCTAAATGAATGTCTGCATACGAAAGAGTGAAAATAGATCCATATCTATCACCCTATAAAAAATGTAACCCCAAGTAAATCAAAGACCTCAACATAAAATTGGATAGTCGCAATCTAATAAAACAGAAAGTGAGGAACAGCCTTGAACTCATTAGTACAGGAGACAACTTCCAGAACAGAACACTACTAGCTCAGGTTCTTAGATCAACAATTGATAAATGGGACCTCATGAAACTGAAAATCTTCTGTAGACAAAGGCCAATGTCAATAGGACAAAAAGCAGTGTACAGTTTGGGAAAGGATCTTCACCAACCCTATATCTGACAGAGGGCTATTATCCAAAATTGATAAAGAACTCAGAAAATTTTCAACTTCAGAAGTCAAACACCAACAACCCAAAGAACCTAAGTTAAAAATAGGTACAGAAGTAAATATAATTCTCAACAGAGGAATCTGACCTAAAATCACTTAAAGACATATTTGAAATTGTTAGTCATCAAGGAAATGAAAATACAAACAATTCTGAGGTTCCATCTTATATTAGTCAGAATGGCTAAGATCAAACACTCACGAGATACATATGCTAACAAGTATGTGGAGCAAAGGAACACTCCTCCATTGCTAGTGAGAATGCAAATTTGTACAAACTACTTTGGAAGTCAATTTCGCAGTTTCTCAGAAACTAGGAATAGTTCTACTTCAAGATCCAGCTATATCACTCCTGGGCATAGATCCAAAAGATGATCCATCATCCCACAAGGACACTTACTCAATTATGTTTATAGAAGCTTTATTTAAATCGCCAGAAATAGCCTTGATGTCCCTTAACTGAAAAATGGATAAAGAACATGTGCTACATCTACACAATGAAATTCAGCTATTAAAAACAAAGACATCATGAATGTTGCAGGCAAATGGATGGAACTTTAAAATATCATCATAAGTGAGATCACCCAGACCCAAAGGGACATTCATGGAACATACTCACTTATTAATGGATATTAGCTGTAAAACACAGGATACCCATGCTGCACTCCACAGACCCAAAGAAGTTGAATAAGAAGGAAGGCACAAGTGAGGATGCATGGATCTCACTTAGAAGGGGAATATAATTGACATAAGTGGCAGATGGGGGAGAGACCTGGATGGGAGAAGGGATGGAAAGGAGAAGGGGATTCAGGATCAGGTGTGAGATAGAACAGGAGACATGGCCACACGGCCATGAGAATGAATGGAAATCTGCTATTTATGGAGGTTGGAAGGCAGAGGACATCTCCAGGACATGGCAGAGACCTGGGATAAGGCAGGAGCCCCAAAATCAGTGGTGGTGACCCTAGCTTTGACTCACAGCAATAAGAAGCCACCTCCTGTAGAAGGGATCCCCAGGAGAATGATAGGGATACCAAACTACTCACTCCACAAAACATTTTACCCAAAATTTATCCTGTCTACAAGAAATGCAGGGACAGGGAATGAGCAGAGACTGAGGAAGTGGCCAACCAATAACCAGCCCAAATTGAGACCCATCCTATGGGCAAACATCAATATCTATAACTATTAATGGTACTCTGTAATGCTTAAAAACAGGAGTCTAACATGGCTGTCCTCTGAGAGACTCCACCCAGCAACTGACTCAGACAGATGCAGATAACCACACCCAAACAATTGATAGAGGTTGGGGACTCTTAAGAATAGGAGGAAAGATTGTGGGCCCCAAAGGGGATAGGAACTCCACAGAAAAACCAACAGAGTCAACTAAACTGAACCCGTAGGGCTTGGAGAGACTGAAACACCAATCAAAGAGCAAACACAGGCTGGACCTAAGTCTCCCTGCACATATGTAGCAGATGAGCAGCTTAGTCTCATGCTGGTCCTGAACAACTGGAGCAGGGCTATCACATAAGCTGTTGCCTGTCTGTGGGATATTCTTCAAGCTCGGCTGGCTTTTCTGACCTCAGTGGAAGAGGATTGCCTTGCCCCACAGACTTGATATGCCAGAATGGGATGCCCAGATGGTCCCTGACCTGCTCAGAGGAAAAGGGGAGGAGAGAATGTGAGGAAGATTGTGATACAGGGTTACTGGGACAGGGCAGTGAGCAGGATGTAAAGTGAATAATATATATATATATATAATTTCTAAAAAGAAAAGGTAAATGCTTTAATATATTTTTTTTTTTGCCTGTCCTTTCTACCTCTTTCCTGGCTCTAAAATACTTAACATTATAATCCTCAGGGCAATACAGATCACAAGCACTAGCTCTCCTTCATACACATTAGACCATCTATTATTAAAGACAAGGGATAAGCAGAGGGTGTGGGGAAATGGAAATGCTTACATACCAATGCCAATGTAAATTAGTGCAACCACAACACAATACAGTAAGAAAGGTAATCAAAAATCTAAAACTAGAGCTCTAATATAATCCAGCTATCCCTCTTGTGGTAGTGTGAATGAAAATGACCCCATAGGCATGGATATTTGGTCCCTAGTTGCTGGACTGTTTAGAAAGGATTAAGAGTGTGGGCTTGTTGGAGAAAGTGTGTCACTGGTGGTTCTTTAAGATTTTAAACCTTGAACCTCATAACAGTCCAAGTTCCCTCCACCCCCACCCCCACCCAGTCACTACTTATGGATCAGATGCAAGCTTTCATCTGCTGCTTTCAGCACCATGTTTCCTGCCATCATGGTTATGGACTCACCTCTGAAACTGTAAGCAAGCCCCCATTAAATATTTTCTTTTATAAGTTTCCTCTGCCATGGTGTCCTCTTCATACCAATAGAAAGTAACTAAGACATCACTCCTTGTATATATGTAAAAGGAATAAAATTAGTACATTATAGAGCTAGCTAGGCTCCTGTGCTCATTTTGAGGAAAACAGAAGAAAATACTGCCAGGTAGTTTAAGAACAGGGGCCTTAATTCTTGTCCTTGCCTGGAAATGTCCTTGATTTTATTCTGATCTAAAGCCAGAAATGCCCAAAGTTCCTGGTTCCTCCTTTGGCTTCCTGTTGTCATTTTCTTTTTGAATACCAGTGACTAAAAGTTGTGCATGTGTGTTTGGCTGAAATGAAGAGGTACCTGGATGGCTCAACTGGAGTGATTTAGTCCATCTCCCCATGTCTACCACACTTCCTGCCATCAGTCCGAGGAAAAACCCTGGACTAGTGGATCTAGGATTCCCCATTTTCCAAGACCCACTCCTACTACTCAGGAGCTCTGCCTTCTTTCTTTTAAGCTCCAACCTATAATCCTAGAACAAATTTCTCTAAAATTAACCTTTCTGTGACCCATGAATTTCATACTTGGAATTGTGAATAAAGAACCCAAAGCAATTGATTCAGTGGATTTTTTCTGTAATTTTAGCTTCCTGCACCATAACTCCTGGGTTAAAGCTAACTTGAGTTAAGAAAGTCTCTATCACACAAAGGATCATTTTTCTACCATCTCTAATTGCAGTGTTAATCATAACAGCTGAAGAGATAAAATCAAGTCAAATCCCCATCACTGGATTAATGGTTAGAGAAAATATACAGTGGAATCTGGCATTTTAAAAGCAGAAGTTCCTACCATAGATGAACCTAGGAGACATGCTAGATGAAATAAGTCAAGCACAGAAAAGACCATTGAGCTTGATTTCACTTGCCCTTGAGAAAACAGAGTGTAGTTTATTTACTACAAAATAAGGAAATAGAAATGGGGAGGAATGTAAGATATTGGTCATACAAGCAATGTAAATTGTAACACAAAAATACAGTAAAAAGTAAACTAGAGAATAGAAATCTCCAGTATATAGAGATGTGAATTTTATACTATCACACCATGTAGTAATAATAGTAAGCAATAATTTTCTTAAAGAAAGACAGGTAAGATTCTAAAGTCTTACCAACCTAAGACAGAAGTGAATTGCTTTTTAATAATGCTATATTCCACAACAGATAAGGAAGGCATTCTTGTCAGAACAACCTAAGACAGGCTCAGTCTCATATATAAATTAAAAAGGGGGAAATGTGGAGAGCTTTTGGGGCTGCTTGGCAGGAATATGACATTACCAAGGACAAGGAAATGGGCTTCAGGCAGGAATCTGACATTTGGCTAGAACAAAGAAGTAGATTTCAGTCAGGAATCTTAATCTTAGGCTAGAACAAAGATGTAGGCTGCAGGCATGAAAATGACTTTGGACTAGGACAGGGAAATAGGCTCAGATATTTTGGTCATTCTAATAAGACCCTAGAAACAGTGATCACAGGAGTGATCATGGTCCTTTGTTTATTCTTGTTCTTTGACTATTTGTGTTTATTGTCTTGTTTGTTCCTTGACTATTTGCATCTATTGTATGATAGTTCCTCAACCTAGAATTGACCTTAATATTTCCATGTAAATAAAATGATATAAAAACATAAAGGAGGAAGTGGGTGGGATAGGAGGCTTCTGGGGTGGTGGGGTGGGTAAAGGGGATAACATCTGAAATGTAAATAAATAAAATATCTAATAAAAAAAGAAATACACATGAGAACAAATGCAAGGCAGCTGCCTCTTGAAAAGACATTGAAGCAAGCAGAGCACAGAGAGCAGATACACTGTGCTAATATGAGGTCAGTGTTATGCAAGCATCTCGAAGTTGATGATAAGATATTAACATAAGGAGGCTGGAGAGATGGCTCAGTGGTTAAGAGCTCTGACTGCTCTTTCCGAAGGTCCTGAGTTCAATTCCCAGAAACCACACAGTGGCTCACAACCATCTGTAATGAGATCAGATGCCCTCTTCTGGTGTGTCTGAAGACAGCTATAGTGTACTCATACAAATAAAAATATATATCTAAAATAAAGATATTAATATAAAAAGAGTGGATTTTTAAATGTCCTTAAACATCTAAAAGCTGAAGAGTTAGATGTGTTAAGTATATCCATTTATTCTTTCTATACTGTATATATTTATCAAGTAGTAACATCATTCTCTGCAGATACTTATAGCAAATTCTCAATTAAAATTAAAAAAATGAGGCCAAGCATAGTTAATTAAGGTTGAGACTCACTATGTATGGGCAGTACCATCCATGAATTAAAGTCCCAAACCAAAAAAGGGAAAAGTGAGGTTTTTTTTTTTGAAAGTAATGCAGACCCTAGTAAGGTCTGGTAAATTCTTTTCTCTCTGAAATCACAAGGTGGTTTCACTGTCCTGTTTCTCTTGGTATCCAGTATTGGAGTCCAATTCTGAGATTGAATGAGGCTGAATGAAAAGTAAACTAATATATTGGTGGAGAATCCAAGAGGGACAGGATTATGTGTTCTACAGCAGTACTTCTCAACCTTCCTAATGCTGCTACCTTAATACAGTTCCTCGGTTGTGGTGACTAACCATAAATTTTTTGTTGCTATTTCAAAACTGTTTTTTTTGCTACTGTTGCATTGAATATAATGTTTGATATGCAGGGGGTCTTAGCAGAGCCCTTGAAAGGGTTGTTTGATCCCCAAAGGGTCAAGATGCACAAGATGTAAAGCACAATTCTATAGTATAAGAGGTACAAGCAAAGATAAGAGCAGAAAAATATTTTTAAAATGTACCATTCTGCAGGTAAAAGAGAACATTTAAAGTTATAGACAAGGGAGATGCTGAGAAAGTAGCTATAATTTTAAGAGGATACACACCACTAGAAGAAACATCCTCATTTCCATTGTGTTTAGGGAGAGCAGGAAATTGCCCTTAGGGCAAGACTTAAACCAAGGGAAAGCTGTAACTGATGCAAATACAAATTAATGTATAAGGAGAAAGCTTTAAAGCCCTGAGGGTATCCAAGGAAGGAACTTGTCTCCTGGAGAAAGATTTACAACTTGCCAGATGACCTTACAGCAGAGGCAGACCTTGCATAAAACTAAAGCTGAGATCATAGTAGCAGAGAGACCAAACATTGCCAGGCATATCTGTAGGTATCTTGCTTTCTGTTTAACCCTACCCTCACATCAAGATTCAAGAGAGAAACTTGAGGGATGCTGGATACCTTTATCCCTCTTCCCAGTGTGTCTCCATTAAATAAACCTCTTTTTTTCTGCTTTTCACTATTAAAAAAAAATCAAACAAACAAATAATTCAGGATAAAGCTTAAACTGAAAATGCTGAGGTGATTCTTCTCTTCTAAGCAATCACTTAAGTAAATGTTTCCCCGAGAGTTAACATTGAAGATGCACAGAAACAGATACAACCCCAAAGGGGTCAGCTACCTCAGAGGCTGTCATCTGAGCTTATCACCAACATCCAAGTAGAATTTACTTTCCAGGATTTATAGAAATAATACTGAGGAATCATAAATGTCCATGCCAAGATTTAAGAAAGCTTCTGGGTCTAGACAATGTATGAATGGATTAAATTCTTGTCTAATTCATTCTGGCATGCCTGGGAGGGCATTTTATGTGGCTAGTAAAGTGAAACCTAAGCTACAGTATGTTGGAGATTCCAGGATGATGTAATGTTCACCAGGAAAGCTCATGCATGGATAGACATCAGTTTAATAGAGGCTGTATGGACTACATTAGCAGAGTTAGAGAAGCAAGGCTACCTCACCTCTTTGATGATTCCATTAATGGCTGCAGATGCCAGACATGGAACTTCAAACTTCTGTGTTCATCTTTCTGAGTTTTGGCCTTCCCTTGGTAGATAAATCATTCTTGTTTGAATGAGAATGCTTATTCTGTGCCACTGTGCATTGGAATTATAGAAACACACACATATTATGTACATACATAAATGTGCATCATGTAAATACATATATGTGTGTAGGTGTACATATTCACAGTTAAGAGATTGCATCGAGTCTTAACAGAGACTTAGACTTTTGTCTTTTGCACAGTTTTAGGACTGTTAAAGTCTATGAAGACTTTTGAAGTTGGACTGAATCCATCGTACATTACAAGGTGTCTCTGAACCAATAGAAAAAGGAGTAGATGTTATACTTTAAGAATTACATGTTTGAATGTCAAATTGACAAAGGATAGACTTGTGATGGTAATATTTTCAACTTGACAGGGCTTAAAATCACCAGGGAGACAATTGGTGGATATGATTGGGAGGAAGATTCTAAATTAAGTTAAATAAGGTGGAAAGATCAACTCTAAATGTGGCCTAGACCATCCCATGATTTGGGGTTCCAGACTACATATAAAGGAGAACACAAGCTGAGAACCATCATTTATCCTGACTGTAGATGCAAAGCAACCATTTGCCTTAGACTTCTACTGCCAAACCTATAATCTAGTATTTGGCATGGTGCAAAAGGAGAACTAAAACTTTGACAAAAGTCTAGGCTATTCAGGAGAATCTATTTACAAAAAATATGAAAAAAAATACTTAAAAGTAATCTATTAACTAGAGATGTAGCTCAGCTGGTAGAGTACCTGCATAGCTGCACAAAGCCCTGGGTTTACTAACAGAGACATACTGATTCATTGCTATAATTCCACACCCAGAGACAGAAGAAGAAGGATAAGAACTTCAGGTTCATCTTAACCACATATCAGGTTAAAGGCTACACTGGGATATATGAGACCCTATTCCAAAAAAGTCCAAATAAATAAAGCCATTGTTTCAGGGTTCCAGCTACCAGGAAACACTATATCCTTGATGTCAGTCATGGTTTTCAAAAGTATATAGAATGTCCCCATGTTGCTTTAAGCATGTCTCCACTGACTTCCAGTGAATGGCCTGGTGCCCAGTAGACAAATAATGCCCTCCAACATGCAGATTCAGCACAGAAATCTGCAAACACTCCTTCTTCCCTCATTTTTCTTGACTTCCAGTCTTTAATGACCATCTCATACTCACTATTTTAGTTTGGATCCTGATTTTGCACATTCACTGCAGTTTGTCTGAATCTTTAAGACTCAAGTAATGGGCCATCTACTTCCTGATATTTCTTGACTATCCAGGTCCTACCCCAATCCAGCTCCTTTCACCCCATTTCTCTATACACTCTTGCCATCATACTACACTGTTAGAAGATGTGCCTATGGCCAGGCTACTCATCAAAAGCTCAGGACACATATTTCCAGACAACCAGCAAGAGAACAAACACTTTACAGTAAAGTAGTTCCAGGCTCATATCTGAGGCCATAGAGACCTCCTCACTTCATGGCAGTGTCTAAGACAAGTAGAAAGGGAACATGAGAATTCTAACTTCTGTTTATACGCTCAGTCTCTCCAGGCAGTCATAAGCCAGGACCTCAGAATAAAGCCAGATGACTTTGTCATTGAACCAGGCACACTCATATGGCTCTCCAATGTCCCTGAGTTGTAACTGGTAGGAAGGGGATAGAAGAAAGACCTGACAGTGTGAGTTCATAGAAAGCAAGCAATGCTGCCTAGTGATGTGCTGACTACACAACATATACCAATTTGTCAAGCTTATTGATTCCAAGTGACAACAATAGAAGAGCAGAAGTCACAGAAAATTTGACTTGAATACCCTTTCTTATCTGTGTCAACCAACAAAAATTCCTATGATAATGATGCCTTCCCAGGACTAAGATAAGGAAATTTCCTCCATTAGAGAGATTGGGAAGCGACAAGCCTGAAGATCTGTGTTGATAATCAGGTTGCCATAATCCCCATCTTCCACTAACTCTTGTACATATGTTTCTGCAGAAGTTGCTTCATCTGGTCTACCTCCTCAAAGCCCTTGTTTGTCATTTCTCTTAAAGTGTATAAATGGATTTTTTAAAATCCTGCTTTGGCAATGAGGAGTGGGGAGATCTTCACAATCTTGGAAGAGTCCTCATGTGCATATAAGCAACATTTGTATGACTTTTCTCCTGTTAAATTCTCTATGTCTCCTTGGATTCTGACTCCTCAGCCCCCAAATAAAACCTAAGCTGGGTTGGTTTAAGCACTGGACTCCTCTGTACCAGCAAGCCAAGAAATCTGCAGATCTAGAAACAAAAGTAATCTAGGCCTGATTGAGAACTGAAATTTTCTTTATCTTATTAAAGCCTGAGCCCCCAGTCTGAATAGAAGAAGTGCTACAAAGTACAACTGTGTGCTTTGCTTATCTGGGGTTTTCTTCCTCAACATGGAACTACAGAAAGAACATTGCAAATACAACCAAATGTGTGTTTTTTAATTTTATGTGTGGTAGGTTTTTATATGGCAAATTTGCAGAAATGAAACTTGCTTAAATCTATACCATGGAGCATCACCTTTTGGATAGTAGTGATCTCACATTTATCATCAATAGTCAGTACAAATCCCCCTTTACCTTAACTTGCTACTTCAGTGTTCTACTGTGGCTGAAACAAATGACCGCAAATTTAGAGGTATAATGACTTAAAGCACAAATATATCATTTTACTCTCTGGCATGAGTTCAACATGGCACTCTTGTCTTATTCCTTAAGAAAGTTAGGAGAGGGAGAGAATTGTCCTGTTCACATGGTGTTCTTTTTACATCTGTGTTTCATATGTAGTCACAGACTTCTGACTTTCTGCCTCACTCTCTCACTTTCCAATACACTTTGATTACACTGAGCACCAATCTCTAGGTCCTTATTACATTGTATCATATAGTACTTGCCTTGTAACCCAACATTCACAAGTCCAACATCAGATCAAGCATGTTTAAAGAAACATCAGTCTGTTGACTTCACTCACTATGATAAAATTTTCTGAAATATGAACCTTAAATACAATAGAATTCTTTACCTACATCTCCTAAGATAAAACCTGTCCTTTCAAATTAGTACTTTACCCAAGGCTGCTCTAGTCCTGAAAAATTCAAGGAAATAGTTTACAAAAGAACACCTGAAAGAAAAGAAATCACAAATCATCAGGGGATAGGGAGACCTGAAGAATTTGTAAGTGAATGAGGAGATTTAATTTCAGAACAGTCTTGTGCAAAACCAAATCCATTTTTGTTCATGTTTTCTCTTCTTCTCTCTTGTCTGAATTACTTACAACTTCTTTACTTTCTCTTAACTCATCTCATCTAAATTCTTTTCCCACTTTCTTCCCCACATCCCTCTCTTAGCCTTCCTTCATACTTATTTTCTACAACTCCAATACCCACCACTGGCCAAGAAACTGAGGAACATACCCCAGGCCTGCATCTATCTCTTTAGGAACTGAGACACTGTAAGGAATTAGACAGCTACCATGGCCTCTGTGTAGTCTCCTCCCTAGAGAACCAGAGCTTTACAGCATTGGAAAGGGGAGAGTTCAAGCTGGATTTATTTTTTTAACACTGGATACTGAGATGTTCCTGAAAGGGCAGCATCTAAGTCATAAAACCCTCAAATCCTCATTGTACTACAATAAGGCTGACTAGCTTGAGGATGCTAATCTGACACCCTTGGGTCAGTTCTACAAAGCAGAGCTGGAATTGATTCCCCACCTGACAATGAAATTACTGGAAAGAAGCTGTCTGCACAGATTGATTGACAGGTTAAAATTACAACAATGTAGAAAAGTTGGAATGTTGCAGGCAAGAAACTAACTCATCTCAGGTTACCATTAAGTCCCAAAATAGCTATCCCTTGTTTTGGGCCATGGAAGGGTTGCCATTGGCCTGGGACCATGAGATTGCGGGTATTTGGCCATGCCTCCAAAACCCAGGCCCCTGACCCGCAGTCTCCATTCAACCTAAAACATAAGTCACGTAAGACACAGGTAAGGGGAGTGCCTAAGAGACCTCTGCCTTGAAATATGCATATTAATGAGGCCAGGGGACATAGGTAATTAAGTCTCCTCCCTAGTCCAGCCCCTTTCCTATATAAGGGAACTCCTCCTTGCTTTTCGGGGAGGAGAGCACTAGATTCACCATTCTTGTCAATAAAATTACTTCATGGAAGCCCAGTCAGCGTGTTTTCTTGGCCTACTTTTACGACTCTGCTACCATCTCAACCATGTGGGAACTACAGCTCCCCGGCTGAGAAGTGCTCCGAACCCAGGCCTCCGCTTAGGGCCCAACTCCAGGCTGCCACATCTGGGGGCCTAAATCCTGCAGTGCCCGAGACCCTGCTGCAGTTGCCGGCCTCCTCGGCTGCCACGCGGGAGGCTTAGGGCCCCCAGAACCCTGCCCGCATTTTATCCCACACCCTTGTCCACTCCCATGTAGAAACTAACATCCTGTGATGGACAGATAGAAACCATTTGGGCTCTATTAACTTAGTAGATGACTAGCTTCCGCCAACCCAAAAGCTAATAATGTCATCAGAGAGCTCTGAGGACTATTAAAAAGCATCCCCCAACTTGTTATACCTTTCTAATGTACCCAACAAATGTGTCTTAAACTTGTTTTGGTTTATTACCTTCTTTGTCCTGTAAACCTATAAAACTTTAAAAAGGCTGTTACATTGGAAGAAGGAATTTGTGTGTGTGTGTGTGTGTGTGTGTGTGTGTGTGTGTGTGTGTTGTGTATGAACATACTGAATGAGTCAACTTTCCTTAACTTTATGTAGGCAGTACTCACATTGTAACATAAAATTAATGAGTGAAAACAGCTAATCACTTTCATTTAAGTGGAAACACAGCAAAAGCAGCTGCCTTTATACTTCCCTCACCTCCTTCAAAAAAATCTTAGTACTAAATACACATAATGTTTCCTCTCAGATTTAAAATTTTTGCCAGATTTAATAACATTAATAATAAAAAATGTTAATATATCTGCCCTTTGAGGATTCTGGGAGGAGCAATACAGGATTGTATTGGATGCAATACAGGTAGGACACAAGTGAACCAAGACATTAACTTCCAATGCTACATTCTGGCCGTGCATAAGAAGTACAACTTTTCTATACAAATGCCCAGGATCAGCATTCTGCAGGAAAAACAAGAATATGCTCCAAATTTAGAATCTTCCCCAGTAAAGTGAGCAAATGTTCATCAACTCATGAGAGATGGCTTGATAAGTGAGAGGATAGTCTCCTTCTAGGTATAAGCTGTAGCTGAAGAGATTTAGAAAATGTAAGGAGAATCCACCAAATCTACAGAGAAAGACCCTATATTCGGGATGAACATCTCTGTTCTTTCTTGAGTACCAGATGATCAGATGATTCCAGGATTGCCAAAGAGACTTAAGGTAAGGACAAAAACAACAAAAAGGAGGAATTAATTTGAAATTATGGGGTTGAATATTTGTCCAGCTTTTTAGATGTTTTTACTAATTCTTTGAGAATTTCATATAATGTATTTTGATCATATTACCTCAACTCCTCCAAGATCCACTCCTGCTTCCCTGTCCCATACCACCTCATGTTCTCTCTCTCTCTCTCTCTCTCTCTCTCTCTCTCTCTCTCTCTCTCTCTGTGTGTGTGTGTGTGTGTGTGTGTGTGTGTGTGTGTGTGTGTGTGTCCTACTGGTGTTGCCTATATACCCCTACATATAGGGCTATCACTTGAGAATGGTTGACATACAATCACTACAGCCTTAAAGAAAACTGAGTCTCCCATCACCAGAGCCACCAGTTTTTAATACCTCCTCAGGGATGGGGATTTGTAAACTTTCTACTCCATACTAGAATTTAGACTGGATTGATCTTACTTAATGAAGGACTCTGGCCAGCCTAGCCTAGCAAACATGGCTCTGGCAACCATTCCTTTTCTCCCTTATTCCCTCTGCCTTGCTAAAAACAAAGCAATAACAAAATTAAAGAAAACCATGAGATTACATTCCTAAAGCTAGCTACTAATGTTTATTACCTTATTGGCTACTTCCTCCTCATAAGGCTGACTACCAAGGTCCAACTTTCAAAGTATTGAAGTCTAGCAATCAAAAAACCATTTTGGCTCATCTAGTTAGCATGCTCAATAGTTTCTGCCTCATTCTGAAACTCTAAGAATAAGACCACAGTCTGAAAGAAGAAATTATACTAAAAAAAAAAAAAAAAGTTAAAACTATTTTTGAACAAGGGGATTGCATGAGACTTCAGTAATTAAGAGTACTTGCTGCTCTTTCAGAGAACTTAGGTTCAGTCACCAGTAGCCACAGAGTAGCTTATAAGTGATAGAACTTAACATTGACATCACTATGTGTCAGCCCATTGAAGAGGTACTTACAGAATAGCAATGGATTTAATTCCTGTGGAGGTTTGAATAAAAATAGTCCCCATAAGCCCATGGAGAGTGCCATCATTAGGAGGTCTGGTCTTGTTGGAGGAAGTATGTCACTAGGGGATGGAGTGGATTTTGAGTTTTCAGAAGCTCAAGCCAGACCTAGTGGCTCATTCTCTCTTCCTGGTGCCTATCAATCTAAATGTAGAACACAGAGCTACTTCTCCAGCACCTTGTCTGCCTGCATGTGTCCATGATTCCTGCCATGATGACAATGGACTAAACCTCTGAACTATAAGTCAGCCCCAATTAAATGTTTTCTTTAGAAGAGTTGCCATGGTCATGATGTCTCTTCTCAGCAATAAAACCCTAAGGCAATTCCCAAGCCCTTATTTAGAAATGTTCCATCTACAGCCAATCAAGCCTGACCAGCTAACCTGAAACTTGCCTTTAACCTACCTCCTACTAAACTCAGTTCTGTTACTCTCCCAAGGGCTACATTCGCTTCCCTTCCTGAGTGCAGCCTAGCAGATTTAATAAAAGCCTGCTGAGCACCTGGTTTATCTCAGCATAGTTTCTGCCAACAACCATCTATACAACTCCAGGTCCAAGAGTTCTGACTCTCTCTGCTGGTCTCTACAGGCACTGGATCCATATATCCATGGACATTCATACACATAGGTAAAAAACTCATACATGAAAAATAAAGATAAATCTCAAAAAATATGCTGAATTAAATAAAAATAAAATTAATAAGAACAGATTGGGGAAATACAACTAAGTAAGTGCTTAGAGTAAAACAGTTGTTTATTCCTTATATTAGAGGAGAGATTTGAAATCCACTGTTTGAGGTTCTACTTCAAAAAAAAAAAAAAAAAGAGAGAAAGATAAACAAATTAATACCTAAGTTGAAAAGAGTAAATAACTAAAATTAGGACAGAAAGTGAAAAATATTAAAACAAAAATGGAAAATATATTATTAAAATAAAACACCATTTTTTTGAAAGCAACAAAATCATTACATCTCTTGACAGTTGGAGTGAGTATAAAAGAAAGAATACATACACCAACAATATAAAGAATGATGGAACATCACTCCATACCTGATAGGGAGTAAGAAGACAATAAATGAATGCCTGGAGTTACAATTTGTCCAGAAATAAGATACCTCATAGAAAGTGTGTCAATTCATAAAAACACACAAAACTATTAAAATTTAAAAAAAAAATATTACCTCAAATTGATTACATCTATTTGAGAAATAAAATTTATGAATAAAAATGTTACAAAATAAAAAATTAGTCAATGTCTAAATGACTTTATTGGTGAATTATACCAAACATTTAAACAAGACATCCCAATTATTCTCCTGAGGAAAATAGGAGAGTAAATTCTATCTCATTCTATGTATATTCTATGTATATTCTGATGTTATAACCAGGAAAAGGATGTAAACACATAAGTTAATATTCTTTATTCACAAAGGCCTAAATATCATCAATAAAATGTTATTAACTCAAATCTAGAAAGATAGATAGATAGATAGATAGATAGATAGATAGAGATATATACATGTTAAAAATTAAACATGATATGCAAGTAGAGTTTGTTCCAGTAAGAGGAGCCTGATTCTACATTTGAAAATTGATTAATGTAATTTTTCATTTTAAAAGAATAACAAACTCACTTAATTATGTTGATATTGATGAACTTTATATCCAAACAATAGAACATTTTCATTAGAAAGTAATAATTATTAAGTTGTTAAAGTCTTGCCAAATTGTTGAAAGCACATTTCTAGATTGAAGAGCTTCAGCTAAGAGATCTGTCTGTCTTTCCCTTTCCTTCTATCTCCCTCTCCCTCTCCTTCTCACTCTCCCTCTCACTCTCCTTCCCTCCCTTCTCCCTCCCTCCCCATCTCTCTCTCTCTCTCTCTCTCTCTCTCTCTCTCTCACACACACACACACACACACACACACACACACACACACACACACACTTCTTGTGAAAGGCAAATATTACATAGTAAAGTTATTCTCAGGGACTTGAGGAAGGAAGAATGAACAGGGAACACAGGGAATTTTTAGGGCAGTGAGATCGTCCAGATACAGTAATGGCATAGGCTCATCTATATACATTTGTCAAACATTTCAAAATATGTAAAAGAAAGAGTGTGTACTGAATCTAGATATAAACAATAGTGAAAACTATACAAGGGAAGAGGAAACATACTGGTACTTTGTAGGAAAAAACTGGCGGGCCACAGCGGCAGCTCCGGACCCACGTGGCAGCAGGCCCCAGGCCCAGGCAGCAGCCCGGGGCCTGTGAGGTGGAGGCTGCCTGGAGGCTTCCAGGCAGCCTGTCTCACATACCGGAGGAAGGTCCCAGGTTCCAGGGGCTGGAGGCTTTGGCGGCTGCGGGCCCAGCAGGCCCCAATGATACAAGGAAGTCCTTGGTTCCAAAAGGCTTTATTGTCATGGCGGATGGTGGATGGATCTGGAAGTACCCCCCCCAAACTCAGGGCAGACCTGAGTTAAGTAGGGAGGGAGAAAGAGGGAGGTTCTGGGGAGGGGAGGAATGCTTAATTGGCTCCGCCCTCTGACCTTCATTAGTATGTAAATCCCTAGGGCCTGAGGCCTGTAGTTACACCCTGTGCACTTTGGGAGGGGCTGTAATGACCTTCGTGACTGAACAATGTAGGTCTATGGAGATTGGACTGCTTGTTAGGACTCTGAGTTCTGGGGACTTGGCCGAACTCCTGCCGTTTCTCCCTTGGAGTCTCGGGTTCTAGGCCCATGCCCAGCCAAGAACCAGAATACCCTTATGCAGTCCCACAGTACTTCATATACTTTCCACTTAATTTTTACAGAAAGATAAAATTGCTTTAAAAAGTAAAATGTGTTCATAATAACAAAGCCTGTAGGTAACATCACATTTAATGGAAGATGTGTGCCAGAACTTTCACTACTTTCCACTTCCTTATATGGGAGATTCTGGCCAGTGAAGCAAGATGGGAGGAAGGGAAAGTCATACAGAATGGGCAAGAGTACACAAAACTGTCCACTTGCAGGCAATACCTTTGTCCATGCAGATAACATCATAGAATCCACAAAGGTCTGACAATTTATGAGTTAGTTTGACAAAATTAGACATCTAAGATCAAAATACAAGAGCTTGTATCATTCTTGTGCTATTTGAAATTTGAATTATTAGCTAAAGTGTAGATTGGTAGGCACATCGGCAAATCTCTCCCTCTACCCCTAGGAGGAAGAGAACTCTTAAAACCATGCCACTTTCACTCTGCATGTCATCTTCCACAAGTTAAAGACTCAAAAATATCTAAGCTTATGTTTTCAGAGACTTTTGTGCATCTCCAACACTTGATCTAACCAAATGGCTTTGAGAGAATAGATGCTCAAGAAAATGTCAGTAGACTATTCAAATTAAAATGTTCAATGTTAGAATATAGTGTTATAAATGGGATAAAAGATAAGCTAGAATATGAGATTTAAATGGACAGGGATTGGAGGATAGGGTCAAAGGGATAATATTAAGAGGGACAACTAAAACTAATAGCTTTTTGAAAATCCATGTAAAAACCTATACAGTAGAAGTTTCTTAAAATACATTATATGAAAGGCATGTAAATGAAATTAACGTGTAATGTGGGAGACAATATTCCAACTAGGCATCATATAGTACAAATAAAACCCTAGTTCTAAGAATAGATATTATCTTGCTAAGTCATTGGCCCAGGGATATCATAGGCCCACTCCCATCCCTATCCCTGCCCCAAACATCACAGGCTATTGCCAAAGCTTTTGGTTATCTTACACAATGTAACAGCAAAGTTATATAGCTTAAAATATCTCTTAGTCATCTCGACAATCATGGAGAAATTGAGCTGATATCTATCTAGGATCTTCACCCCAATTGACTAGCATTCACAGTGCTAGAGGATACTAACTGTGCATGCTACCGCAGGAGTAAAGTAATTAGCAATATCACCCAGCTACAAACCATGCAGCCTACAATAATGACCTGCCTATAAAATATACCACTGCAACAGTGGTACAACTGCTATTAGAGTAACCACCCACTTTTTAAAATCAGACTTAAGGCCTACTCCATGAAATGGTACCTGTATTTGATACTAGATTGGTTATGAACTCTAAGGACAAACTACTATTATTCTGATAAAGAAACACATCAATGACTACTAATGGTGTAATCATATGCCCATAGTTCAATGAGTTGTTCAACCCTTATAAAGAAACTTCCTCTTATGATAGATGGTAATAGTGCAGAGATTGAGAAACTTTGACACTCTCAGCCCTAAGTAGAATGTTTCTACCAAACCATTCTGAAGTGGAAACTTAAGAGTACTAGGAGAGCCAGTTGCATTGGATGGTGTTTTACTGGGGCAAACACATGAAGGAGTGTTTTCCTAAAGTGGGCACAAATGAAGCACTAAAGCAGACTTGTGAAGGAATGTTTCACTGAAGCAGACACAGTACAGAGGATGTTCTGCTAAAGCAAACACGTGAAAGATTCTTTGCTAACAAAACACATGTATTGGTCTGCCTTATATTGCATAGTTGAACTCTATTTGTCAAGACTTTGTAGACTCAAGCTGATTGAATGCACATGCTAAAGCAAGATCAGCAGTGCAAGGCACATGGAGGACATGTGATGTTTTCAGAGGGTATAAATTGGACTCAGTGGAGTGAGAGAGAAAGAGCTTGGCTTGCTGGTACAGCTAGCTGTGCAATGCTTGCTGGTCTTGAGTCTTTGCTGATCTTCACTTCCCTGAAAGAGGCATAGCTGAGAATTTTTCCTAACAGTCCTTCTGGTCCCTGTGACTCAAGCAGAGACTGAGGCCTGGCTGCATCTCCTAGGTTGTGTCACCACTGTTGCTAACCCAGCTCTACTGAACAGGAGTATCTGTGTTTGGGTACTCCATGCTGTACACCATGCTGGTGTATCTGTGAAGTGTTTTCAAGTGGATCAAGCTGCCACTGCCTATTAACCTGTGAACTGAACTGCTGGTTTCCAGACAACACAGATGGGAGTTGCTCCAAAAAAACCTTTCTAAACAGGTCCACTTCTCCATATCCTTTCTTTTCCACTACCCCCGGTGGGTGGTGGGCGACAAGGGAAGTTAACACCTGTTGGACCAGCTCCGGGCCGGGTCCCAAGAGGATCTCCGAAGGCAGGTGCGAATGGAGGCTGCCTCTGCCCATGAGCGGTCCGGAGAGATAGAGTGCTGGCAGGAGAAGTCAGGCTGCTGCCAGCTGCCTGCTGCCTCTGCCGCCAGCGGTGGGGCGGAGAGAGGAAAGTGTTACAGCTCTTTGAAGTGCCCCGTGAGGCACCAGCTGGCCTGCAAAGAAGGGAGAAAGCACTACAGAAGCTCTCAGACAACAGGATGAATCTCGTGCACCTTAACTTTTGAGTCGGGCCCATATATATACAGTTTGAGGTGCATTTAGGTCAGGCGGCATATAGGCGCAGGTAGGCGGCAGGTAACCCCTATTGGCTTGGTCTGAGAACTTGGGAATGCCTCATCTGCATGATGGTGCTATTCCTATGTGACCAATGGCCACGAACCTCTCTGTGGGAGGGAATGTGGAGGGCTGAAGCGGGGGCAGCCAGGCCTAGGAAGAACTTGAACGCCTTCCATCCCAGCAGATATATCCAGGGTGCTGGGGTTCTGAAAGCTCTTTCAACCAGGCACCTGACTTTCCACAGCTCGCTGCCCCACAAACACCTTTAAGAAACATCATTAAAAATAGGTTTTGAGAAAATTAAACTTGCACCCCTCCCTTCAAGGCTCAGGGATATATCCCAAAGAAGAGGTAAAGAAATTCTATGAGCCAGGGAGGTGGGTGATTCATAGAAATGAGCACCATCAAGACACAACAAGGCTGACATATGTATGAATAGACTGTAATAGCGTGCACAAAACTATACAAGTTCAAATCAAACAAAATCTCAGCATGGCAAAAAGGCAATGGACACAAAATCCCAGACACTAACCAAGAAACTATTTATACAATTGAAACCTGAAGGACAAGGAAAATCAGTTCTCTTCAATGGAGTGACATTGGGTATATCAATGAACTCCAGGGCAGACACCATGACCAAGTTAAGACAAAATGGACTAAGTGGTGTGTGTGTGTATATGTTTTTTTGTTTTGTTTTGATGTTGTGTTTCTGGTTCATTGGTTGGTTTCATAATTTTTATCTCTTTGGCTTTTGTTTGTTTGTTTACATATAACCTTTTAAGAGAAAGAGAGAGCAAAAGGATAGGTAAGGAGGTAGAGAGAATATTACAGTAGTAGGGAGACAAGAAAATACTAACTAAATATACTGTATGAAAAAAGTGGAAGTCAATAACTAAAAAAAATGTTCAAGGCCATCTTATTACAGATCATATAATAGTGTAAAGTAAATAAAGAAATCCCATTTTAAAACAAAATTTTTCAAAGCAAAGGAATCTGAAATTATTCCTAAACCATCTGACTTTTAGAATGGGCTCTACCTGCTCTACTAGTCAGAGGTCTCCAGGATAGACCCAAGGGATGAATACATATCATAAAGGGGGCATTATTAGACTGGTTTACACATGGGATGGCTAGTTCAGCAATGACCATCTATGTGATAGAGATTCTGAGAAGCCAATGACTATTTTGTTCTCAAAACCAATACAGCACTGAATGCTAGAGGGTCTAAGGAGTGTTGCTGTTGCTGGTTTTAAATATACATTGGAATGTTGAGGAAACTTGGACTTTTTATCAGTGAAAAATAGGAAATAGAGGAAGAGGGAAAAGGGTAAGGGAAAGGATCCAGGGAGAAGATAGAAAAGGATGCAAGGAAGAGGAGAAGGGATTTGCCCCAAGGGACTAAGGACTGCATCTGGATAGAGAGGAGACAGACATGGCTCATAGGCAAGTGGAGATTTATAAATGTAAAGGGGGAAAATCCCATGTCATGATGAGTTGGTTAATTTTGATTGGGCATGGTAATTAAGGTGGCAAAAAGGGGTGAGCTTCTAATTTTGATAGCTGGACTTTCGTAGTCAGCCTCACAAGAAAGTAGTCAAATAAACTAATAGACCTTGGTGGCTATAGATTTAGGAATATAATCTATTTGTTTGTTTGGTGTTTTTGTTTTGTTCTGGTTTTAGCAAAGCAGAGAAATTGAGGAGCAGGGGAAGGCCTGCTAGAGCCATGTGTGCAATGCTTGGGACTGGCTAGATTCCCTTCATCTCCTTCTTTCTCTTTCTTTATATATTTTCTATTTGTGTGTGTGAGTGTGTGTGTGTGTGTGTGTGTGTGTGTGTGTGTGTGTGTGTGTGAGTTTTACTATGCAGAAAAGGCTTCAGGCTTTCCTGAACTACAGAGATCCATTTAGCACTATCTTTCAATTGCTAGGATTAAAAGCATGGATATTATGCCCACAACTGCCTCTTGCTAGATGAATGAACTCAGGTAATCTTTACCTTTAGTTAACAGTTAACCAGGCTACATTACACATATGCACCAGAGAATACTATGTCTAGATTCAAGGGAGAAAGTAAAGTCTAAAAACTTATTAATAATTTGTTTTATGTAATATGTGCTATGAAATACTCAAGGACTTTCTCAAAGCCTCTGTTTTCTCTTCTACCAGAGACTGTTTTTCCATCACTCTGGGTCAGTGGACTCAGATAAAAAGAAACAGACCAGTAAAGAAACGTAGTTAGTTCCTCTGAGAGACCAAATCTTTTAAATTCAGACTCCATTTTAGAGAACCTGACCTAAGTTTGAACTCAAGTAAACTAACAGACCAGTACAAAAGATTAGTTTCCAAGTTACTGTACCTCAACAAAACCTGAGCCTAGTTCCAGTCTCTAGGCTCATCTCCAACAAGACCTGCGTCTCCAAGTTATTATCCCATCAGATCTGTATCCCCAGGTTACAAGCCCATCCCTGCCTAATGACTACCAATGCAGAGGGAAATAGAAATTAAGTTTTTTGTTTGACTCCCAGCACCAGGCAATTATGCTAAAGGCTATAGTTGCTTTCCAATTAGATACTTGTGTAGGACCGTGAAAGGCAGCCTAGTTTCTGGTCGAACACAGGCTAGAAATCTCAGTGCTCCCAGACTCCAGGCTCCTGACATGAGGCTGCAGCCCTCCATAGATTTGGGTCCTTCAGCCATGTAGGGCAACGCCCCCTAGCTCCTCCACATGTAGAGGGCGTTAACTACAGGCCACGGAGCCTCAAGACAGATCTTCATATTAATTAGGTACCTAAAGGACAGAGGGGCATAGCCAATTAAACATTCCTTCCCAGACCCTCCTCCCTGCAAAAGGTATTTAAACTCAGGCCTGCCATGAAAAAAACAGGGGTACAGTTTTCATCTACTTTCCATCATGACAATAAACGTCTAATATCATGGACTGTTTCTCTTCTTTGGGACCCGACTTAGGGAACAGTGGAGCAGATCTTCGTCTACAGAGCCACTTTTTAACCTCCCATAGAAGACTTCTCTGCGTTCTCAGACAGGGAGACCACCAACCCAACGCAAACAAGCCAAGCAAGACTCTCATCCCTGTGGGACACAACCAGAGTCTCTCTCCTTTTCTCTCCCCTTCAGCTTTGGGCCAATTCAGCCTGTATACTCCCACTTCATTCTCAGCTTTTCTGAGGTTTCTAGCAGTGCCTAGAAAGAAGCCCAGGAGTCTGAGAAACAGCAGGTCCTCAACTACCTTTTGGTCCTGGGAACCCCCCAAGCCAAGAACTCTGGCAGTCCCCCGGGACCTCAAACTGTACTCCCCACCTCTGGAGTGGAGTCCTTTGGCTTTACATAGCCTGATGCCCACCCAGCACCAGTGTGGAGTGAGCACAAACTCCCTGCCACACTCTGTCTTCCCCAAAAAGCTCTAGCCCCATGGCTGAGACAGACTCGGGACACACATCAACCCAACACCTGGACCCGGACTCACATAGTACAACCCAACATACTTTCGCACTCACAACTCCCTCCACCACTTGCTGCTGTCTATAAAGCCTTGCCCAATAGATGTTCAGGGTTTCCTCACACACACACACACACACACACACACACACACACACAATCATGCTGTCTAGTGACAGTGGTGCTTTGAGGGACCCCAAGCTAGCTTGAATAGAATAAAGACCCTGCTGTAAGTTGTATCAGATCAGCTCCTGTCTGATTTTGGGGGATAGCTAACATTTCCCTTGCACTACACCTCCAAGAATATTTTCTGGGTTTTGTTTTGTTTTATTTTACTTTGTACATTTGTTTGTTTTTCCCTGTACACAGAGAGGAAGACAGATTTCATTACTGCTAAAGATGAAGGCACCAATTAAAAGGAATGCTGAAAATTCTGTTAGCTGACAGTCACAAATCCCAGCTGCAGTTCTTTCCCTGGGCCTCTAGAATTCTGGAGCAATTTGGGAATTGAAACAGGAGACAACAAACATCTCCTCTGCCCTGAGGTGCTAAAGGGAAAACATGTTGGGTCCCAAATTTCTTCAGAAATCTTTTACCATATTCCACCCCAGCCAAATTCTACTCTCTACCACAGCTGCCCTCCAAGCTGCCCACCAGATGCTCATGTTCAGGAAGCACTGAACCATTTGAGGCTGGCAGGGTTGGCTAGCTGCCTATCTTTGTATTGCTATTGAAGTTTTGTAGTTTTTGTCTATAATGAAAGACAATTGCAGATAACCAGGAATTGTTTTCTGAGTAGAAAGAAATGAATACATATGTTTTTTTCTGAAGGAGTTAATTAAAGACTCTATGTGATGTATCAGATGGCACCATACAGGTGGGCTTGACACAGTCACTTGCCCTGCATTTCCATCCTGACTGCCAAGGCTTTCTCTGAATACCCTTTGGGGCATATTCCTTGGCTGAGATCCCTCTAAGCACTCTGTGTGAATGTGCAAGGGTGGAAGCAATCATTGAGATAGTTAGCTCAATGGTGACCTGGACTAGAACAGCAGTAAATGGGCATCATGGTGACAAACAACAAGAGCAGCAAGCTACTAGGGATAATTCCAAACCTGTGGTCACATAGATAGTCCTGGTTAAAGCTGGTGGGTTATGAAATGAAACCAAGAATATAAATGAAGGGGAGGGACTTGTGAGGTGGATGGAAAATCTGATGAGTTTGAGCAAGATAGGAACGTGTAGAGATGAGAGCAAACAATGTAATATATATGTGTAAGAAATTTTCAAAGAACAAATCAATTTTTAAAATGTTTATGGTTTGGGCAAAGTGATTAGATCCTAAGAATGATTACTTGGTTAGTCTGATATATTCACAGCATAATATTATTAGAAGATACTAGAAAGCAGAAAGAGAGGCTTAACTGAAGGAAGATCAACAGAGTCATGCCCTAAAAAGATACTTTGTTTTCAATCTCCTTCAAAAACATTTAGCTTTCTGGCTGCCGTAAGGTGAACAGCTTCCCTCCACCATTACCTTTCTCCACTGTGCCTTTCCTAATAATAGGCAAGAAAGACATCTATAAACTGAAATTCCTGAAGTCATGACTCAAATAAACCATTCCTTCGTTAACTGTGTATATACAGGGAATTTGTCACTGCAATCAAAAATGCTAACCTACTAGCCTGTTTCTCTTCTGTCCTAATAGAACACTGGCCAAAAGCAACCTGTGGAGCAAACAGTTTATTTATTTTACAAGTTAAACTCCATCATTGCTGAATCCAAAGCAGGAACTGGAGCTGAGACCATAGTGGAAACACTGCTGACTTGCTTACTCTCATGGCTTCCTCAGCCTGTTTTTTTACCCAGCTCAGGGATACATACCTTCCCAGGGCACTGCCATCAATGGGCTAGGTCCTCCCACACCAATCATTAATCACAAAATTGCACCAGAGACATTGTCACAGGCCAATCTGACAGAGACAGTTACTCAATTGAAGTTTCCTCTTTCAAGATGACCCTGGTTTGTGCCAAGTTGACGAAAAACAAACAAGCACAGTGATATTTCTAATATTTTAAGACACCAGAAACTGTTAAGACTTTCAAAATTGTAAGCATGGAGTGAACGACTTTTGCTTGCAATATGATAGATTTTGAAAAACTAGAAGATAATGTCATGGAAGAACTAGATGTTTGATCTCATTAAAATTCCTGTGTTGAAAATTCCTGTGTTGAAATCCTCTCTGGAATGGTGGATCTTGGTTATTGAGTCGATAGGATTTAGGATCACGGTGGAAACATGCCTCTGGCTGTGTTTGTGAGTGCATTTCTAGGAAGGTTTAACTAAGAAGGATTATACTCTCTGCATATAGGCAGAATCATTTCAGGTCCTGAGGTCACAAATTGAATAAAACTGAGATAGCAAACTAAGCCCCTGAGTTCACCTCTCTCTGCTTTCTGACTACAGATGTGATGTTGCCAGCTGCCTCACTCTCTAGCCACCAGGACTTCACCACCATGGTGGGCTGTGTCACCTCCACCTTTAAGCTGAAATAAACCTTGTCTCCTTTAAGTTGCTTCTTGTTAAGCATTTGGTCAAAGCAATTGGAAAGCAACAAATACACTCTCATATCTGATTCTTGCCTTTATAGGAAACAAATTAAAAGTCAGCAATTCGAAACCACAACGATATCCTCACCAGAATCAAGTCATGTTGGAACTTTGATTTTAGAACGTAGTGCCATGTACCATACTGCTGAACTGAGAAAACAGTTTGATGTCATTAGAAATTCAGTCTATAGTAATAATAATTTGTTAGTCAATACAGTAATTTTATATAGTAGCTCCAACTCTAACCCAGTCTGCTTTATTCAATCATCTTTCCTCTATTTATCTTCTTTTTGTTTCTTTTCTTCTACATACTTTTTCTAGTTCTTTTCACTATTGCCAGTAGCCCCCCTTTATCTTTCTTTTTCACTTCTAAAATTTCCCTGCTGTCTCTGAACTACTTTGTGCAATAAAGGATTATCCAAAGGTGGAAGGGAAATGACTCACGCAATTCTAATACAATTCAAAACTTTTCATTTTCTAACACATCTCATTGTCAACAGTCCAGACTTACTGTAAAAGATCAGAAATTGTGTGTATATAATAAGGACAAGAAGAGAAAATTTGTACTTAAAAACAACAAAGATCTTTTTTCACTGACCAAGACACTGATGTAGTAAAAAATGTTTTAAAATCCAGTACAGAGTCTCTTCCCACCTTTGACCATTCATATTTCCAGACAAAAGACACACACAGTCTTATATTTTTATATATGCCTTAGGCAGCACAATAGCTGGGGAACTCTCTACCCCTCCACCAAGCTGTTAGAATCTACCTCCTATCCATAACCCAAGTTATTACTTTCTATGTTTCATCTGGACTGCTCTTAGCTCCAATTAGGCAGCCCTCTGAGGCACATTATCTTGGCCCCTAGCCCATGGCAGCACTCCTCATTCCTCCTGTATATTTTTCTCTATCCAATTGCACCTTCTCCTCTCTCCTTCCTCCTTGTGGCCTCAAGCCCGGGAAATCTAAATCCCACCTATGTCTCTTCACCCCATTTATTAATTACTGGTATCTTTATTTGGCAATCAGAAATAATTGAAGACAGGGTCCCCCAGTTTCATACATGTGAACTCTCTTTGGTGCAAGTAGTTTTAGGGGACCCAATTAGCATTAGAATACAATCAGCATTAGGCCAACTTGCTACACACTAAGATGTGTCTTGCAATTCATCTCCCTTTGAAGGCCTGTGCCTAAAGATCTTATTACAGGAGCTAGCACTCTATAAGTAGAGAAAGAAGCCTATGGTGAAAACTGCATGTTGCTCACATATGTTGCAGTGAAATGTACACTGGGGTTAAAAAGAAACTTAGGGTTAAAATAGTCAAGTCAGGAACATGAAGGGTGAGAGTTCAAACCAAGGTAAACAGAAATGAGGAAGGATAGGGCTCTGGGCCTGCTTTCCAAAAGCCCTTAAGGAACATGGCAAGGCACCATTGTCCTTTTGTAATCGAATAATGAGAGCTTCCAAGAAAGGCTTTACATATTCCATAAGAAAGCTCATACTGTAGGTGATGAACTAAGAAGAATTGCAGATATTGTTCAATAGCCACAAGAATGGTAAAAGCTTATTGTAACTGACGACAAGTGAGAAATCTATATGAACAGATCAGTGATAACAGCTGGGACTAACAGCCAGCACATGCTTAACATTAACAGCTAGTGGGACACAAATGACAAATCCCAGGGATCCTTCTTGGTTTAATACTTGATAGCCCAGAGAACTAACCAACCTCATAATAATGACCTCATCCTTTGTTCAGCTTTTATAATATAAAAACAAGTAAGTTCAGTGTCTTCTTTCTCTCTTGAAATCCTCATCCATTCCCTAGAGTTCCCTCAGGTCTCAATTTCTCCTTTTCCTGTAATTCTCCTTAATGAAGCTTGCTTATGTTTTATATACATCCATGAGAGTATATAATAGGTCATTAGTCTCTCATTGGCATGACAGAGCAAATTCAAATCAATGTCCCAAATCACTCTTTGATGATCATGAGTTCTAGCTCACTAGATCCTCGGGTCAAGAGAGACTCTGTTGCATTAAAAAATCTGAATTAATCTGGTCACATAAGTCCATCCTCCAAAGTCTCAACTACAGAATGGGCTATAAATCCACCCTGATAACACCTGGGCATGGAATCCGAGAAATGTTTTATGGTGTAAGAAAGCCAAAGATGAGAGGCCATGTGACCATTTCTGAAAGCTACTCTATTCCAAAGACCATGTTCTGGCATGCCAGTCCCTCTCCTGGCTCCTTCAGTACCAAACTGGAATTGGCTTGAAGAGAAAATGATAGGCCTGCATTTCTCACTCCTCTACTTTACCCCCTCATGCCTGGCTCTGCCACTTCTGCCCCATCACTGCACTTTGAAAGTGACTTTATTCTGAATTCCACCTTTCCACCTGCAGATACAAGCACATTCCAGCCCAGTTTTCTCCTCCCTCAGTGTGTTGAAGGGCAGTGTCTGTATAAAGTTGGAGAATACATGGTATAGATGTATGCTGGCCTGAGGATAGAAGAGGCATGCTGAAGTATATACCTCCCCTATTCATTGTCAATCACTCATAAGAAATGGAACATTGTACTGAAAAGCAGTGCAGGTATCATTACTCCATTTTACAGTAGGGGATTAAGATGAAAAGAGAACAGTGTATTTAAGGAAAAGTGAAATGTGGATCTTAGGACATGCTTGACTATTACAGTGTAATTTATTATGCAAAGTTGCCCTTTCTGACAATCAGCAATTGAGATGGTAACAGAAGGCTTTCAGCAGGCAAACAAACCCAGCAGGGAACTTGCCCCTGGCTCTTGTCTCTCTGCAGGATACATAATTAAGCTAAACACCTTATAGAGAATGGCCAATGGAAAGTCAAATTTCTGTAGCCTGTGGTCATCAGATCATGTCGTATGTTCTTGAAAATTCCAACTGTCAGAGCTGAAACAATTTAATGGCTACACTCAGATTCATACTAAATCTTCATCCTCTCTGTGCATGACGACCACCTAGAGTGCAGGCTCTCCTGCTTGGTTTAAGAAAGAGTGGATTACATAATTTATGGATACAAGTGAAATGAAAGGATTTATCTCATACACACACACCACACACACACACACACACACACACACACGCACACACACTGTGGTAGGGAGATATGCTCCCGTATGCTTCCTGTCCAATCAGTGCACACAAAGATTCTAATGAGTTTTACATGTCCTTTTCCTTTTCTAGCCTCATTTCTTTCCTGTCAGAAGTTTCATTTCTACAGAATTTTGTCCCTGCTGATTCTCGTGGTGCTGTGGCTCTTCAGAACCCATTTGTACAGGAGTAGCACAGGTCACCTTGCCTATGCAATTGCTTAATACCACTGATCTTGCATCAGCTCTATCATCACTCAGGATGCTGCATCTCCAATAATAATCCTATGAACACTATCTTCCATGTCAACTAGACAAAAGAGATAACAACGATGTGAAGGCATTGTGTGTGGTATAGAATCACAACCTCCAAACTCTTCCAAGGAGATGATAGATAACACCTTTAGCAGACTAACCTCGATGTTGAGATAATACCACTTCATACATAAATGATTTCCTGAATACTAGAGACAAGAACTAAGGGTTTACAGATAAAAGGATATTGCCACAGTACCACACTCTCAGGAGCTACACACTACTCTATGGTGTTCACTGTAGTTGGAATATGAATAAGCCAGAACCTTGACATGGACACCTACATGACTCATGTTCAAGTACAAAAGATGTAAGAGGGAGAACAAATAAATAACACATGCTTGAAAAGGCCATAAAGAATCATATTTATCTAAAATTACACACACACACACACACACACATATATATGTATAAATATATGTATACATATTGTGTGTGTGTGTATATACATGTATACATATATATATATATATATATATATATATATATATATATGAAATTATGTTTCATAGAGTAATTAATACTGTATGAAATATCCATAGACTATCTAACAAAAAATCCATAACTGGGTATGAGAAATCTCATGTTGAATCATTGGTCAAGGGAGTCCAATAGACTCCCAAAGGGAGTCCCAAACAACATAGGCTATTGCTGTTTCCTTTGGTTGACTTCCAGAAGCTGAAGATCAATGTCTATTGCTGAAATCACCATGTACTTTGAACAGAGGACTTAAGCTGGTTCTGACTCAAAGCTTCCCCACTGAGACTAGTTTTCATAATACCAGAAGATGTAAGCTGCCAAGGGAGAAAGTCATTTAATATTCCTACATAAATATGAAGCCTACAAATCACAACAATGATCAGCACAGCAAGATATTCCTTAAAGGTATAGGAGTGGTACTTATATATTTGTAGTTACCAACATTGTCTAATTATACTAAGGACCACTAAACAGAAAGGACGTCATGCTGGTACTGTAAACTTAGCCACTCACACACTGCTAGTGAGGGCATAGATCTCAAAGAATCTACTACTGTCATTTCTTAAACCTGTTTAGGATTACCAGTATAATTTCCTCATGTGCATAGACAAGCATAGTTATTACCACTCACTAAAGATGCTTCTTTTTGAAGCAGGCAGAAACAGTTATAGAAATTGACAACTAACCAAAATGCAGAGAATAACTGACTGTGGGTACTCATCCGCAATTGACACAGTTAAAATAGAACCCTTGTAGCCAAGACTAAGGAAATATTAGAGAAGGGACATAAAGATTGAAAGTGCCAGAGGACCAGGAAGTCTGGTGCAAGAATGAGTCTTCTATATATGGTGGGCAGACTATACCCATGATATCTCAGTAGTATAACATCTTAAAGCTTGGACAATGAAAATACTAGTGTGGTTGAGAAAATCACATAGGGCTACAGATAACCAAAAACTGCTAAGAAAAATGACTAATCTTCCTCAGAGCTGAATATTCCTAACTGGTTAAAAAATAAGAGGCCATGAATTTGAAATGAAACAGAGAGAGAACATGGGAGGATGGGAAATGGAGGGGTATAAAAATGATGTTGTTTTATTTAAAAATATATAATGCTAACTTAAAATAAGATGAGAGAGAATAAAGCAAACTCACAAGTTTAAAAGAAAAAAAAAAAAAAAAGAAAGATGCAACTTTTGTAACCCAAAATTTGAACTAACACATCCTGTGAATAAGACACCCAAAAGTAATGTTAGCACAATACCAGTAGTCTAGGATTACATGATACTTTAAATAGGTATCCTCGTGTAAGGCTCATTTACCAGGCTTTTATCTTTAATGTGGGGCCCTAAGTCAATGCCATAGATGTAGGCCCTGAAATTCCTGCTTGGAGTAACACGTATGCCTACACATGTGATCCTTACTAGAGCTCATTTTGTTCTGTTCAACTGGGACAGATGAAACTTTGATGAAGACAAGGATCCAAAAGCTCTTTCTTTGCAACATTCTAAGATTCAAGTGACAATTGGATGTGGAAGTGATTTGAAGGCACAAGATTCATGCTCTCTCATGGCATAATTAGATCATCCTGGTAAGAAATTCCTGGTGTGTGTATTACAAAGGTCTCTGGGCTTCATGCCAAAGCTAATAAAATCAGAGCCTCTGGAAGAAAAGCCTAAGCTATACTGCCCAAAACAAGTCTATGGCTTAGTTTTAGATACAATTGAAACTTGACTGTTTAATGTATGCCTTCCCACAAAACACACACCCACACCCCTCACATACTCCCCTACACACACATGCACACATATACAAAACCAAAAAAAAACCTGTATTTTTAATTCCCTTTTAACAGTTGCAAAACAAAAACAAAACATAAAAAACAATCAGACAAAACACCTAAAAATTGAACCCATAGTATATGGTTGATATATGGTAGGCTAAGATTCTCTTCGGTGCTTTGAACTTTCTTTTCTGTCAATTGATAATTTTCTGAGCTGTGCAAATGTCTTTAGTTTTTTATGGGGTCTCACTCATCAATCATAGCCTTAATTTCCCAGACAAATAGAGTACTGTTCAGAAAGTCCTTTATTAAACCTGTAAATTTAGGATACTGTTTATGTTTCCATCTAACAGTTTCAGTGTTTCAGGTTCACATTAAGGTCTTTGATCTATTTGTAGTTAGTATTTATGTAAAGTGATAACTATGGGTCTAATTGCTTTCTTCTACACATAGATATTGAGTTTTCTCAGCACTGTTTATTGAAGATGCTTTCTTTTCTTGTGTGTATGCTTTGGCATTTTGTCACATATCAGATGTCCTAAGTTACAAGTGCTTATGTTGGGGTTTTCTATTTTCTTCCATTGGTCTGTGTGTCTCTTTTGGTGTTAATATCATACTGTTTGTGTTACTATGGTTCTGGAATATATCTTGAAATATGGAATAGCAACCCCTCCTTCTTTGTCCTTTTTGTTCAGGCTTTCTTTCACTATCCTTGTTTTTTTATAATTCCGTGTGAATTTTTAGATACTGTTTTCTATTTGCATAAAGAATGCTGTTTGACTAGGTTTGCACTGAATCTGTTAATTGCTTTTGGCACAATTGTCATTTTCACATTTACTCTATCAATCCAAGAGCATTGGGAGAGTTTTCACTTTTTTGATGTCCTTCTCAGTCTCTTTCTTCAGCGATCTGATGTTGTAATTGAAGTTTCACCTCCTTGGTTAGATTTATTCCTAGACTTATTCAGGCTATTGTGAATGTAGTATGTACATGGTTTCTCTCTAAGTATGGTTGTTGGCTTGAAGACGGCCACTGATTTTTGTGAACTGATTTTGTGTCTTGCTATTTTGTTGAACTCAATGAAAAGTTCTAGAAGGTTTCTTGCAGGATTTTTAGGAGTTATGTATAGTACTAAATAAACTGTAAATATATAATTTGATCTCTTCTTTTACTTTTCGTAACCCTTTAATTTTTTTCTCTTGTCTTATTGCACTAACTTGTGCTTCCAGTACTATATTGGAAAAAAATAAAGTAGAAATAGTATGCATTCCTATCTCATTCACGATTTTATTGGTATGGCTTTAAATTTTTCTCAATGTGGACGATGCTATCTCTGGGTTTTTCATATGTAACATTTATTATGTTGAACTATCTTCCAGTCCTGCTATCTCTAGGACATTTATCATGAAGGATTTTTTTCTAAGACTTTTTTCTGCATCTATTGAGATGATCACACAATTTTGTCTTTAAGTCCATTTACATGATTAAATCGCTTGACTAACATATGTTGAGCCAGTCTGGAATCTCTGGGATGAAGTTGATTTAATGGTGATGGATGATCTTTTTGATATGTTTCTTGCAAGTATTTTACTGAGGATACTATCATCTATGTTTATCAGGGATATTGGCCTTCTTGTAGGTTATATACTAAGACTGTATATTAGGTAAATACTAGTTTCTTAGGAGTTTGTAAGAATTTCTTCTGTTTCAATTATTGCATAGTTGAAAAAATATTCATTGTAGGTAGTCTTTGAAAGTCTGGCAGAGTTCTGGTGTGACTCCATCTGGGCCTGAAATTTTTAATTGGAAATTTCAATCTCCTCTTTTGTTATGGGTCTGCTCTGGTTGTTGACCCTTCTTGGCTTAGTTTTGATGGTTTGCCTGAATCTGGAAATTTATCTATTTCTATTAGTTTTTTCAGCTTAATGGAGTACAGGTTCTTTTTTCTTCTTCTTCTCTTTTAATTGGATATTTTATTTATTTATATTTCGAATGTGATCCTCTTCCCCGGTTCCCCTGTGAAAATCCCCTATTTCATCCCCCATTACACTGCTTCTATGAGGGTGCTCCCCCAACCCACCCATCCACTCCTACCTTGCCACCCTATTATTCCTCTACACTGGGCATCAAGCTTTTCACAGGATCAAGGGTCTACCCTCCAATTGATGCCAGATAAGGCCCCTTCAGCTCCTTCGTCCTTCCTCAAATTCTTCCATTGGGGTCCCTCTGCTCAGTCAGAGGGTTGGCTGTGAATATCCGCAGGTGTATTGGTTAGGATCTGGCGGAGCCTCTCAGGAGAAAGCTGTATGAGAATTCTATCAGCAAGAAATTCTTGGCATCAGCAATAGTGTCTGGGTTTGCTGTCTGCAAGTGGGATGGATCCCTAGGTGGGGCAGTCTCTGGATGGCCTTTCCTTCAGTCTCTGCTCCACCCTTTGTCGCTGTATTTCCTTTAGACTAGAGCAATTCTGGGTTTAAAATTTTGGAAACAGGTGGGTGGCCCCATCCCTCAACGGGGAGGTGAGGGGGAGGCATGCCTAAACTCTGAATATGGGTTCAACAAGTTCTCCCACCCCTTTGTGGGGTATTTAAGCTACTGTTATTCCTGTGGGATCCTGAGAGGCTCTACCTTTCCTGACATCTGGGACTTTCTGGTTGCTACCACCAGTTCCCCACCCCCCATGGCTACACACCTCTGTTCAATTTCCTGACCCTCATAACATCTCTGCCAACTCCTCCCATACCTGATTCTTCCCCTCTTTTTCCCCTTCCCCTCTTCTCTTCCTCCCAAGTCCCTCCCATCTTCTACTTCTCTTGATCATTTTGTTCCCCCTTCTAAGTAGGACTGAAGCATCTACTCTTTGGTTTTCCTTCCTGTTGAGCTTCATGTAGCCCATGAGTTCTATCATGGATATTCCATGCTCTTTGCCTAATATCCACTTATCAGTGAGTACATACCATGTGTGTTCTTTTGTTACTGAGTTACCTCACTCAGGATGATATTTTCTAGATTCATCTATTTGCCTGTGGATTTCATGAAGCCATTGGTTTTAATAGCTGAGTAGTACTCCATTGTATAAATGTACCACATTTTCTGTATCCATTCTTCTGTTGAGGGACATCTGGTTTCTTTCCAGCTTCTGGCTATTATAAATAAGACTGCTATGAGCGGAGCTTGTGTCCTTGTTATATGATGGAACATCTTCTGGATAGATGCCCAGGAGTAGTCTAGCTGGGTAATCAGGTAATACTATGTCCAATGTTCTGAGGAACCACCAGACTGATTTCCAGAGTGGTCGTACCAGCTTGCAATCCCACCAACAATGGAGGAGTGTTCCTCTTTCTTCACACCTCCTCCAGCATCTGCTCTGACCTGAATTTTTGGTCTTAGTCATTCTAATTGGTGTGAGGTGGAATCTCAGGGTCATTTTGATTTGCAATTCCCTGGTGACTAAGAATGTTGAATATTTCTTTAAGTGCTTCTCAGCCATTCAAGTTTCCTCAGCTGAGAATTCTGGGCTTAGCTCTACTCTCCATTTTTTTAATAGGCTTATTTGGTTCTCTGGACTCTAACTTCTTGAGTTCTTTGTATATATTGGATATTAGCCCTCTATCGGATGTAGGATTGGTAAATACTTTTTCCCAATCTATAGGTTGCCATTTTGTCTTATTGACAATGTCCTTTGCCTTACAGAAGCTTTGCAATTTTATGAGGTCCCAGTTATCGATTCTTGATCTTAGATCATAAACCATTGGTGTTCTGTTCAGGAATTTTCCCCTGTGCCCATGTGTTTGAGGTTCTTCCTCACTTTCTCTTCTATTAGTTTCAGTGTATCTGCTTTTATATGGAGGTCCTTGATCCACTTGGACTTGAGCTTTGTACAGGGAGATAAGAATGGATCAATTTGCATTCTTCTACATGTTGACTACCAGTTGAACCAGCACCATTTGTTAAAAATGCTGTCCTTTTTCCACTGAATGGTTTTAGCTTCGTTGTCAAAGAACAAGTCACCATAGGTATGTGGATTCATTTCTGGGTCTTCAACTCTGTACCATTGATCTTCCTGCCTGTCCCTGTACCAATGCCATGCCGTTTTTATCACAATTGCTCTGTAATACAATTTGAGGTCAGGGATGGTCATTCCCCCAGAAGTTCTTTTATTGTTGATAATAGTTTTCACTGTCTTGGGCTTTAGTTATTACAAATGAATTGCCCTATCTCTGTGAAGAATTAGTTGGAATTTTGATGGGGATTGCATTGAATCTGTAGATTGCTTTTGGCAAGATGGTCACTTTTACTATATTAATCCTGCCAATCCATTAGCATGGGAGATCTTTCTATCTTCTGATGTCTACTTCAATTTCTTTATTGAAAGACTTGAAATTCTTGTCATACAGATATTTCACTTGTTTGGTTAGTCACACCAAGATATTTTATATTGTTTTTGACTGTTGTGAAAGGTGTAGTTTCCCTAATTTCTTTCTCAGCCTGTTTATTCTTTAAGAAGAGGAAGGCTACTGATTTGTTTGAGTTAATTTTATATCCAGCCACTTTGCTTATCAGCGGAAGGAGTTCTCTGGTGGAAATTTTGGGGTCACTTAAGTATCTATCATATCATCTCAAATAGTGACATTTTGACTTCTTCCTTTCCAATTTGTATCCATGTTTCTATTTTGTGGAATAGTTTGAAGAGTATTGGTATTAGGTTTCTTTGAAGATCTGATAGAATTCTGCATTAAACCCATCTGGTTCTGGGCTATTTTTGGTTGGGAGACTTTTAATGACTGCTTCTATTTCTTTAGGGGTTATGGAAATGGTTAGGTGGTTTATCTGATCCTGATTTAACTTTGGTACCTGGTATTTGTCTAGAAAATGTCCATTTCATCCAGATTTTCCTGTTTTGTTGAGTATAGGCTTTTTTAATAGGGTCTGAATTTTTGTTTTTAAATTTCCTCAGTTTCTCTTGTTATATGTCACGTTTCATTTCTGATTTTGTTAATTTGGATACTGTCTTTCTGCCTTCTAGTTAGTCTGGCTAAGAGTTTATCTCGTTGATTTTCTCAGAAACCAGCTCCTGTTTTTTTGATTGTTTGTATAGTTCTTATTGTTTCTACTTGTTTGATTTCAGCCCTGAGTTTGATTATTTCCTGCACTCTACTCCTCTTGGGTGTATTTGCTTCTTTTTGTTCTAGAGCTTTCAGATGTGCTGTCAAGCTGCTAGTGTATGCTCTCTACAGTTTTTTTTTTTTTTTTTTTTTTTTGGAGGCACTCAGAGCTATGAGTTTTCCTCTTTGCACTGCTCTTGTTGTGTCTCATAAATTTGGGTATGTTTTGCCTTTCTTTTCTTTAAATTCTAAAGAGTCTTTAATTTATTTACTTATTTCTTCCCTGACCAAATTATCACTGTGTAGAGAGTTGTTCAGCTTCCATGTGTATGAGGGCTTTTTGTTCTTTTTGTTTTTATTGAAGACCACCCTTAATCTGTGGTGATCTTATAGATCATGGGACTATTTCAATCTTCTTGTATCTGTTGAGGCCTGCTTTCTGACCAATTATATGGTCAACTTTAGAGAAGGTACCATGAGGTGCTGAGAAGATTATATATTCTTTGTTTTAGGATGAAATGTTGTATAGGTAGAGGAGAGGAGAGGAGAGGAGGAGGAGAGGGAGAGGTAGAGGAGAGGAGAGGTGGGAGAGGTAGAGGTATGTATGTATTACCTGTTTAAGACATTTGGTTCATAATTTCTGTTAGTTTCACTGTATCTCTGCTTAGTTCTGTTTCCATGATCTGTCCATTGATGAGAGTGGGGTGTTAAAGTCTCCCACTATTATTGTGGGAGGTACAATGTGTGCTGTGAGCTTTAGTAAAGTTTCTTTTATCAATGGCAATGCCCTTGCATTTAAAGCATAGATGTTCAGAATTGAGAATTCATTTTGGTAGACTTTTCCTTTGATGAGTATGAAGTGCCCTTCCTTATCTTTTTTGATAACTTTTGGTTGAAAGTCAATTTTATTCAGTATTAAATGGCTACTCAAGCTTGTTTCTTGGGACCATTTGCTTGGAAAATTGTTTTCCAGCCTTTTACTGTGAAGTACTGTCTGTCTTTGTTACTGAAGTGCACTTCCTATATTCAGCAAAATGCTGGGTCCTGTTTATGTATCCAGTCTGTTAGTTTATGTAAGAGGGCCGAGGACAATTGTAGCGCTCGCCATGCGAGATGCGCTGACATTCTGGGT
Source organism: Mastomys natalensis (assembly GCA_021653895.1). Taxonomy (NCBI): domain Eukaryota; kingdom Metazoa; phylum Chordata; class Mammalia; order Rodentia; family Muridae; genus Mastomys; species Mastomys natalensis. The sequence continues at coordinate 870,115 of JAJTUV010000049.1, read as the reverse complement.
TACAGTTTATGTCTTTTTATTGGAGAATTGAGTCCATTGATGTTAGAGTATTAAGGAATAGTGATTGTTGCTTCCTGTTATTTTTGTTGTTAGATGTGGAATTATGTTTGTGTGGCTGTCTTCTTTTGGGTTTGTTGAAACAAGATTAATTTCTTGCTTTTTCTAGGGTGAAGCCTCCCTCTTTGTGTTGTTTTCTATTTATTATCTTTTGTAGGGCTGGATTTGTGGAAAGATATTGTTTAAATTTGGTTTAAATTGTCATGCAATATCTTGGTATCTCCATCTATTGTAATTGAAAGTTTTGTTGGGTATAGTAGCCTGGGCTGGCATTTGTGTTCCCTTAGGGTCTGTATGACAACTGCCCAGGATCTTCTAGCTTTCATAGTCTCTGTTGAGAAGTGTAATGTAATTCTGATAGGTCTGCATTTATAAGTTTCTTGACCTTTTTCCCTTACTCTTAATATTCTTTCTATTGTTTTGTGCATTTGATGTTTTGACTATTATGTGATGGGAGAAATTTCTTTTCTGGTTCAATCTATTTGGAGTTCTGTAGGCTTCTTATACTTTAGGTTTTCAGGGGGAGTTTTCATCTATAATTTTGTGGAAGATATTAACTAGCCCTTTAAGTTGGGAATCTTTGCTCTCTTCTATACCTATTATACTTAGGTTTTGTCTTCTCATTGTGTCCTGATTTCCTGGATATTTTGGGTTAGGAGCCTTTTGTATTTTGCATTTTCTTTGATTGTTGTGTCAATGTTTTTATGATATCTTCTGCACCTGAGATTATCTCTTCTATCTCTTGTATTCTGTTTGTGATGCTTGTGTCTATGATTCCTGAACTCTTTCGTAGGTTTTCTATCTCCAGGGTAGTTCCCTTTGTGATTGCTTTATTGTTTCTATTTCCATTTTTAGATCCTGGGTAGTTTTCTTCAAATCCTTCACCTGTTTATTGTGTTTTCTTGTAATTCTTTAAGAGAGTTATATGTTTCCTCTTTAAGGGCTTCTGCCTGTTTACCCGTGTTCTCTTGTATTTCTTTAAGGGAGTTATTTATGTCCTTCTTACAGTCCTCTATCATCATCATGAGATGTGATTTTAAATCAGAGTGTTGCTTTTCTGGTGTGTTGGGGTATCCAGGACTTGCTGTGGTGGGAAAACTGGGTTCTGATGATGCCAAGTAGCCTTGGTTTCACTTGCTTATTTTCTTTCCCTTTCCCCTCGCCATCTTGTTATCGCTGGTATTAGTTAGTCTTGCTGTCTCTGACTGGCTTGTCCCTTCTATAACCTATGTGTCAACACTACTGGAGACCAGCTCTCTCCTGGTGGGATTTGAGTATGGAGAACTATGGCAAAAGATCATTCCAGGCATAGACAAAAACTGAAGCAGAGTACAGGTTCTTAAATACTCTTTCATAATTATCTGAATTTCCTTAGTAGTAATGTTTCCTAGTTTATTCCTGAATCTATTAATGTAAGTCAATAGACTTAATTAATCATGTAAATGGATTTAAAGACAAAATTACATGATCATCTCAATAGATGCAGAAAAAAAAAAATCTCTGAAAAAAGTCCTCCATGATGAATATCCTAGAGATAGCAGAACCGGAAGACAGCTCAGCATAATAAATATTATATTATATTTCTTATGTTCAGTTAATTGTATAAAAGGGTTTATTAATTTTATTTATTATCTTGAAGAACCTCTCTTAGATTTATTGATTCTTGATCTGTTTTCTCTATGTCTATTTTATCAATGTCTTAGCAGATTTTATTAGTTCTTGTTGTCTATACTGGTTTGGACTTGGTTCTTTTTTGGGGGGGGGGATTCTTTCAACAGTTTTGTATGTAATACTTGAATACAAGCTTGTAGTACTTGAAATACAAATCAAATATAATTTGTTATACATCTCTTTAATAAGTTTGACAATTCTTTTCAACACAAGGACACTTTTAATTTCTTTTTAAAAAATGATATGTCTTATTTTAGAAAATAGCTAGTAAAAAAGTACATGGGCACGTAGGCTCTTGTTTTTCATTATTTTAAGAACATACAATTCAACTTATGAACTTGGTTCTTGTTTTTGTTTATTTGTTTGTTTGCTTGTTTGTTTGTCTTTAATCATGTTGCATCATTAATATTTGTGCTCTTTCTGGCTTTTTTTTAAAATTTAATTAATTTATTTTTTTTTTACTCATTCACTGCCCCCTCAGGGTTACTCCCTCTCATAACCCTTCCTTTATCCCACCTAAGTATCCTCCTACCCTAGCACTTGAAGTCCCTGCAAGGCTAGGAGCTTCCTCTCCCATTCAGGCCAGACAAGGCAGCCCAGTTAATAGAGTATATCACACATACAGGCAACAGTTTTCAGGAGAGCCCCATTTCCAGTTGCTCAGGACCCACATAAAGATCAAGCTGCAATCTGCTACATATGAGCAGGGAGACCTAGATCCAGACCGTATATGTTCTATAGTTGGTTCAGTCTAGCCCCAAGTGTTCAGTTAATTGGCTCGGTGGGTCTTCCTGTGCAATTTCTATCCCTTTTGGAGCCGCAATCCTTCCTCCTGTTTTTTTATAAGAGTTCCCAAGCTCATCTACTGTTTGGCTTTCAGTGTCTATTCTATGTGAGTCAGCTTCTGGTGGAGCCTCTCAGAGGACAACATGCTCCTGACCTTTTACCCTTAATATTCTTTCCTTGTTCTGTAGATTTTGTGTCTTGACTATTATGTGGCAAGAGAATTTTATTTTCTGTTCCAGTCTAGTTGTTGTTCTATAAGCTCTTGTATGTTCATAGTCATTCCTTTTTTTTAGGTTGGAAAACTTTTCTTATATGATTTTTGTTGAGAATATTTTCTGGGCCATGAAGCTAGTACTCTTCACCTTCTTCTATTCATATTATTCTTAGGTTATGTCTTTTCATGCTATCCCAGATTTCTTGGATGTTTTGTGTCAGGAATTTTCTAGCTTTAACTTTTACTTTGACAGATGTATCAGTTTCTTCTATTGTATCTTCCACATCTGAGATTTTCTCTTCCATCTCCTGTATTCTGTTGGTGATGCTTGTATTTGTTATTCATGTTTTCTTCCCTAGGTTTTCTATCTCCAGGATTCCCTCAGTTTATGTTTTCTTATTGCTTCTATTCCACTTTCAGGTCTTGCATAGTTTTATTTATTTCCTTCCCCTGTTTAATTGTGTTGACCTGTATGTCTTTAAGTGATTTTTTTCCTTTTAAGACCTCTGTTTGATTATACTTTATTGCATTTCTTTAAGGAATATATTCATTTTCTGTCTATAGGCATCTATCATCTTTGTAAAATTGGATTTAAGGTCATTTTCTTGTGTTTCAGTTGTGTTAGGATTTCCAGCACTTGCTATAGTGAAGTAGCTGTGCTTTGGAGATATATTGCCCTGGCTCTTGTTGATGGTTTTCTTTTGAGGGCCTTTACATCTGAAGGGTTTGGTCCCTAGATGTTTCTACTGTAGGAGGTATTGGGAGGGGATAATCCTCAATGATCCTGGTGTGGTAGGCCTCTGATCAATATCCTTGGGCTATATGGTTCTGCAGTTCTGTATGGTTCAAGAGCTTCAGGTCAGATGAAGGTGGGCAGAGAGGTGTCAGGAGAATGGATGTCCCCCCAGGATGGAAGGCTGCTCAGGACAAGCTTGGCTTCGCAATAGATGGCTCAGAGGACAGGGAAGATGTGTAGAGGAAGGGACACTTGCCTGTATGATTCAGGAGTCTGATGGAGGTAGAGGAGAGGCAGGAGAAGAATCTCTTTTTAGATTTTACATATAGAAGTATATATATATATTATAATATATTTTACCTCTTAGAGTTGTTCTTAATGTGTTCCAGTAATTATTCTGTATTGTATTATCATTCAGTTTTAAGGATTTGTCATTTTTTAGTTTCTTCTTTATCCCATTCATTATTTCACTAATGAGATGTTCAATCTCCACAAGTTTGTGTAGCTACTAGATTTTTTTTTTTTTTTTTGCGTTTTTTTCCCACGTGTTAAAGAATTATTGTAAGATAGGATATGTGGAGTATAACCTATTTCAGTTTTTCTGGTTTGGTTAATATTTGTTTTGTGTTTCAGAGACATGTCCATGGGCTGCTGCATTGCATTCATACTCTTTGGTATTTTCATGAAATATTCTATAGATATTTATATGATCATTTGATATATAATGACTATTTAATTTCACTATTTCTTTGTTCATGTTTTTTAAGAACTCTAAAAGAATCAAGAAAACAAATGACCTAAATAAAAGCAGGCCATGAATCTAAACAGAAGATTCTCAAATAAGAAATAAAAATTCTTGAGAAGTAGTCTTTTAAAGTGTTCATCATTTCTGCCCTTAGAAACATTGCAGGTTGTCTACTTGTCACATGTATGTCAGTAAGTGGCAGAGAGGAGAGAGATATGTCTGTGCTCAGTGTTCCTACCTGTGAATATCTGAATGATCAGTTGCCAACACTGCCTGAAAAAAAGCGAGCTTGACACAACAACCAATTGGGCACCAGGGGGGCCTACAGGTAGCTGCCTGAGATGACTACCAATCCAGCACCTGCAGGCCCTGAGAGGGCAAACCAAGCCAGAAATGACCCCTGCCCAGTGCCATAATGCAAGAGCGAGGCATAGCACTTCTAGACCAATCCTGAGACCAATCTTCAGATGACTCCAGATACTGAGAGACCCCAGGAGCCACTAAGAGGAGCAAATAAGTGGTGGAGAGATGAAAAAGAATGATAAACAGAAGAATATAGGCACAATGAAGAAAGGCAGAGCTGGAGACTCCAAGGTAGTGAAACACAGCTGGATGTGAGTAGGTGGTGATGCCACCTGGAATCATGGTAGGGTCCTGGCCTGTGCTGCCACTAAGGACCATGTCTGTGTCTGTGGCCCTGAAGCAGCAAGATCTATTACCACCAAAGGCTAGAAATACATCCTTTGCCTGGGCTGCTGCCAGAGGAGAGCTGTACAAAATGGCTCCATCCCTCACCTAGGAATCATTAAAGATCTGGCCCTGCAATTATGAGAGTAGGATAGTTTATCCTGCTCCCAGCCTACTGCAGTACTTGGGAAATCAACCTGTGGACACATTGCAAGCAGTTGCAGGTGCTAGCCTACCCAAAGTGTATGAAAATGGGAGAGCTGGCTCTGCTACTCATCACCCCTGCAGTGATGTGAACTAAGAAGTATACATTCCTCACTTCTCACCCCTTGAGGCATGTAGCAGACTTATCCCTGGGGCCATGAGACAGAAGAGTTAGTCCTGCCCATCTACAGCTACAGCACTAGAGAGAGCTGGCCCTGGTGGCAGGAGTTGCTGGTAAGTTGGCACTAAAGTCATAAAAGTAGGAGAGCTGGTGGGATGATTAGCTCAGATACCCCTCAGGCCCAGACTTAGGGTTTGAATTGGCCCTCCCCAATGTTTACACCATTGATGAACTGTTGAAGTACATGAAGTGGTCAGTGTTTGCAAAGTCCTGCATGGCTGTGGAAAGAATAGTGTGATACATTTTCCTGTCCCTGGAGAAGAATCAGCAGAATGTGGGTTTCTAGAATGCTGATGGATGCTGTGGGTTGGGGCTTGTTTGTATAATAATGTACATAATTTACTTTATGTTCCTCCTTCCAGGAAATGGTCTCCCTGTTAAGGTTAATGACATCATCATAATTAGAAGCAGCACAAGTCTGGGAGGCAAGGGTGTATCTAAATATTCCTTAGAAAAATGGTAAATGTTGTGACCTTCAGGACAGTCCTTAAGGCTGTGGGAAATAACTCTGAAAACATGAGTTCAAGAATACATAATTTCTCTACTATGCAAAATGTAGAGATGCAATATGAATTGTATGAGGGGCTTCAGAGACTTAAAAGAACAAAGGCAGCTGCACTAATGAGCCACAATGCCAGAAAGATATAAAAGCAGGCAGATTTCTGAGCATAATCTCAGCCTGGACAGAGCAAATTTAGGTCCAGGCAGATGGAAGTGGTGATCTCAGAGCCAGATCCCATTCAGCTAGTTTATTGTCTGTGCTTCCATAGGCAGGCAGATCTCTGAATTCAATTGTTTATGTTTAAAAACATGCATTTGCTGTCTTTTCTACTAATCAAAGGACTAAGGACATAAAATGTTGATTGGTGTAGATAGTCAAAAGGGAACCTGGGTATATGGATGAATTGATATGCTTTGGTATGCAAAAGCTAAGCTACCTACATGAGCTATCTAGAGAGCAGGGGAGAAATCTGTCAGCTTGCACCTACCACTGACTTTGAGTCATTTCTTCTGCCATTCCCAAACAACCCTTCCTCAGGAAACCTTCTCTAAGCTAAGGATGGTCCTTGGTACATTCTATAAATATAAAACAATGGGATCTCCATGACACAGAACAACAACAGGATATCCTAGAAGAGTTCCAATGATATTCCAGTATTAATAGAGTAGCAGAATCCAGAAACCTTATGTATCAGAGCAATGAAACATTGCAATGAACATTTGAAAGCAAAGAAGTGTGGATAAAAGGGTATACTCTTGGACACTCTGTGACACACTATATCTTCCACAACAAATTTATTGTTTGGGGGATGTTGCAAGGGTGGAGAGTAGGTATGAAGCGAAGGGAATATGAGTGAGATAGGGATGCATGCTGTGAAATTCACAAAGAACCAATAAAAATTTTTTTAAAATGCTCATTGTTAGCAACTAGGAAATGCAAATAAGGAAAAATTTAAATTTCTACTCACTGCATAATGTCAAAGATCAACAAAACAACTGACAACAGATGCTAGAGAGAATATGAGGAAAAGGAGAGACTCATTCACTATTGATGGAATTACAAACTGTTGCAACTCCTCTGGAAATTAGTGTGAATTGTTTTTTCAAAAATCTAAAAGTAAGTTTATTACATACCAAAGCTATGTGGTTCCTTGGCAATTGCTCAAAGGACTCAGCACTCTCTTACTCCACAGATAACTTGCTTAGACATGTCCTTGCCCCTCTATTCACAATAGTTAGTAAATAAAAAAGAAAAAAACACCCTAACTATCCTTCATCTAACAAACTGATAATGAAAATGTGATACATACAGAGTATGGAACACTATTCCACTTAGGAAAAAAAATTATAAAATTTGTAATTAAATGGATGGGACTAGAAAATACCACATTGGCTGAAGTAACACAGATCCAGAAAGGCAAACATCATATGTTCTTTCTCACATGAGGTTCATAGCTCCAAAACTTCAAATGTGAGTACATCATGAAGAATAACAAAAGAAACCAAGAAAATAAAAAGGAACATGGGAAAGGAACTACTAGAGAGGGATATAGCAGGATACAAATGAAAAAAAGAAATAAATCACCAAAATGTGGGGGGAAGGTAAATGTAATTGGGAAAGGGTAAGGAGTGTCAACACAGAAAGAGACGGAGGGAAGAGGGTAAAAATGTACTAAAATATTTGTAAAAATTATAAAGACTGTAGAATTTTATTTACCCAAATTTACATATAAGATACATAAGTATGTATAATATACGTGTGTATTTGATAAAGTAATGCCATTTATACTGACAATACCTCTCAGGAACCACTGAGTGCTTAACAAAAACCCCAGTACTAGATATGAGAATCCCCTTTTAGATGTTGGTCAGAGAAACTCAAGAGAATCCTCAAACAACTTATACTATTGCTGTTCCACTGGGTTGCTTCCCAAAAGTTGAAGACAAGTCCCTGTTGCTGAAGATAGCACATACTTTAAACACAGAATTGGCAGTAATCAAGCTGTATCTGGTTCATAAGCCTCTCCCCAGGGACTAGCTTTTATAGTTCCAGAAAGTACTATTCAAACTGCCAAGGTAGAAAAGCAACTAATAGTCCTACCCATCCATGATGCCTATGAACCACAATGATGACCAGCATGGCAAGATATCCTGAAAAGTACAATAAAGGCATTCATATCTTTGTGGTAACCAACATTAGTTTAAATGGCTTTCAAAACTTCTCAAAAAATGGGAAATCATGCCTAATTCTGGAAGCCTAGTCAACTACCTATGGCTAGTATATCATGTATCTTAGATAAGAACCTTTTATTCTTATTTTAATAAACCAGCATAATTCCTAACTGTACTTTAAATACATATCCTTATATCTGCACGTTAAGTATAGTTTTCACTGCTCATCAAATAGGTGTCAAATCATCTTTGTAGCCTGTAGAAACCATTATGAAAATACACACACACACACCAGGCAAAGATGCACAAAACAACTGACAGTGGAGTGCCAAGATTCAATGGATGCATCTACAACACAACTCCTGCACCTAAAGCTTAGATGGAGCAGGGAGATTATGAGTCAGAGGACTAGGAAGTTTGTTGTGAGATAAGATGTACCCATGATACCTCAACAATATGTCTGCCAATCAGGACTGAATGTTAGCAACACAAGACTGTCTATTGCAAAAAAAGAAAATCTCAGGGGGACCATCCTTGGCAGAAGACTGAGGACTTTGTAGAAAGAGAAAATGAACTATCAAGGAATGAGCTCCTTAATTCATTTTCCAGATATAAGTAGTCAGCCCTAAAATCATATTAATGTAAGCAATAGTAAACAAACTGAGACGACTGTCCATATATTTGTGTGTGTGTGTCTGTGTGTGTGTCTGTGTGTGTTTGGTGTGTGTGTGTGTATAACAAGAACAAAGAAAAAAGAGAAAAGTTTTAATGGGGGGAAAAGGGAGTAACCAGGATTGTATGAGAAAGGGGTGGGAAGGAGAAAGGGGAAGAAATAATGCAACTATATTTTAATTTTAAGATATATTTAAGATGAAAATTAAATAAAATGATTCTTTGATATCTGGCTCCTTCTAAATGTTTACCTGTGCATGGTCATCCATTCATGTTCTTGGGAGTTATCTTCCTTGTGAAACTGCACTTGAACTCAAACCTTTCAATTTAATTCACTAAAAATACAGGGAATATATCTCTTGTTGTTCCACAAGTGCATATTTTACTTGCAGAGAGGAAAAACAAATTGATAACCACAAATTCTAGGCTTGCAAACATAAATAACCCTTGCATCTTAGTACAATGTGTTCAGCCAAGCCAATGGAGATCACAGTACTGCTGATTAAGGTTTCTCTAGAGGCACTCCAAAGGTCCCAAGGATAATAAGCACTTTCCATAATGACTTTTAAGCCCACTCAAATGTTCTACCATTGCTTTGCTCATGTGTCCATTCATACAAATATAAGGTGTGCAAAACAAAAGGAAAATATGCAGATATGTTTGATGATAATGAGTCTTGGATAATAAGTCCTGGTTAGAACAAATGAGTAAACAAAATCCTAGCTGTTTGGTAATTCACACTGTAGGAAGACCCAGAAACTGTGATAAATTTTACTCCTCAAAACATTTTACTGTGCCTATGGGAGGGGACCATTTAAGTCAAGAATGGACCTCAACTTGAGGAAGATTCGATGTTTTTCAAGTAGGAAAGTGGGTAAGGTGAGTAGATCTCCAAGACTCTGCTTTTTGAGTTAGGAAAGACTATATTTACACAGGTGTGGATGTGTGCTAAACTATGTGTGACTATTCCAGGGTATTGGCTGTATATGCCCATGGGCACACTTGCTAATGAATTTGCTTTCTGGTACACACATATGCACATAAGAATGGCTAGCCCTTAACAAACTTCTATAATTCCCTATGCCAAGTCCTATTCTGCCTGCTAGGAAAACAATCCCATTTTATCTCCATAAGAATTCTATCAAATAGATTCTAAGACTACAAAACTCTGACATAGTGTTAGTCATCTTTCCATTACTATAACAAAATACCTCTCTAATTAAATTATAAGGAGAGAATTTTATTTTGACTTATGATTTGAGAACTCCCAGTCTATGATTGGTTACTTCCATTGCTCATAGCTGTCTTCTGGACATGGCATGGCTATTAACACAGAAATTGTGATTATCTGGACAGGGTTAAGCTGGTTAAATGTCAAGAATACATGAGATATGGTTTCTTGAAGTTCCTTCCCTAGTCAAGAAACTATGGTTAGTTAACTTCAGCTAGGGGAGGTAGAGTCATTTTTTTTTTTTAACTGATAAACTACCTGTACCCCAATGAACGGGCCCCACCCATGCAGAGGCACACTAATCAGACTCAATAGGTTATATACTTGAAATGAAGAGAGAGAGAGAGAGAGAGAGAGAGAGAGAGAGAGAAAGAGAGAGAGAGAGAGAGAGAGAGAGAGAGAGAGAGAGAATGACAGAAAGAAAAAGGAAAAGAGGAGGAAGAAGAAAAAGAGAAAAAGGAAGATGAAGAAGGAGGTGGAGAAGGAGAAGAAGAAGCTGGGAACTAACTAGGGACACAGCTTGGTACTTAAGGACACTTGTTGCTATTGCAGAGGGCTGAGGGTTGATTATCAGGACATTCATAGTGACTCAACGCCATCATAAATCTATGGGATCCAATGCCCTCTTCTGACTTTCACAGGTACTCCGTATGTATGTGGAATACATACACACATGCAGGCAAACACTGATACATATAAAATAAAATAAATATAAAAGAAAAGAAAGAACATGAACTTGGGAGTAAGATGTTTAGGGGTACTAGTAGGAATTGAGGGGAAAGAATGGGGGTAGATTGAACAAGATACATTGCATATCTTTATTAAAATTTCAAAAATGTCATAAAAAGTTATTAAAAATAAATAACCCCAATGTATAGGTTTCTAAAACACATTTTTGTTGAGAATACAAATTTATTTGTTTGCTTATTTATTTAAATGTACTCATTAATTTATTTATTTACATTACATCCCCATCAAAGCTTCCCCTCCATTCTTTTCTCCCATTTTCTCCCTCTCCTGTCCCTCCTCTTCTGCCCTTATCTACTTCTTTTTAGAGAGGAAGATATTCCATGGCTATCAACCTGCTTTGGCATATCAAGTTATAGTAGGACTAGGCGCATCTTCTTCTATTGAGGCTAGACAAGGCTGTCCAGTAAGGGGTAAGGGATCCAAAGGTAGACAACAAAGCCAGAGAAGTCCCTGCTTCTGCTGTTAGAGGTCCCACATGAGGACCAAGCTGTACATTTGTTACATATATGAAGAGGGACTAGGTCCATCCCGTGTATGCTCTCTAGTTGGTGGTTCAGTCTCTGTGAGCCCCTAAGTGTCAAGGTCAGTGGATTCTGTAGGTTTTATTCTATTGTCTTTGACCTCTCTGAATCTTTCGATCTTCCCCACCCTTCTCTTCTACAAGATTCCCTGGTTCTGCCTAAAGTTTAGTTATAGGTCTCTTCATGTTTTCATCAGTTGCTAGGCAAAGCCACTCAGATGACTGTTAAAATACCCTCCTTTCTGCAAGTATAACAGAATATTATTAATAGTGTCAGTGGTGAGCTTTCTCTCATGGCATGGGACTCAATTTGGGCCAGTCACTGGTTGGACATTTCCACACTTTCTGCTCCCTATTTATTCCTGCACATCATATATGCAGGAATAATTGTGAGTCAAGAGCTTTGTGGCTGAGTTGGTATCTCCATACCTCCATTGGAAGTCTTCCCTGGTTACAGGAAGTAACAGCTTCATGTTTTATATCCCCAACTGCAAGGAGACTTCGCTAGAGTCGCCATCATAGATTACTGAGAATTTACATTGTCCTAGATTTCTAATTTGTCCCAAAGATACCCCCCTGCGCACACACACTGATTTCAGTTCTCTCCATATTTGATTCTTCATGTTCCTCTCTCAACCCTCTTTCCAACCCAGTTCTTTCCTTTCATCTACCCTAGAAGTCTGTTTTATTTCCACTTCTCAGTGAGATTCAAGTGTCCTCCCTTCTACTTGTTACTTGGCTTCTTTGGGTCTGTGGATTGTAGTATGGTTCTTGTATAATTTATAGCTAATATACACTTATAAGCAAGTGCATATCATGTTTAGCATTTTAGGTCTGGGTTACCTCTCTCAGAATGATTGTTTCTAGCTCCATCCATTTGCCTGCAAATTTCATGAGATCCTTGTTTTTAATAGCGGAGTAAAATTCCATTGTGTAAATGTTTCATATTTATTTTACCCGTTGTTCAGTGGAGAGACACCTGGGATATTTCTAGGTCCTGGCTGTTGTAAATAAAGCTTCTATTAACATAGTTGAGCAAGTGTCCTTGTAGTATGGTGGAGCATCTTTTGGGTATATGCCCAAGAGTAGTATAGCTAGGTCTCAAAGTAGAACTATTCCCAGTTGTCTTAAGAAATTGTCAATTGATTTCCAAAGTGGCTGTACAAGTTTGCACTTCCATAGCAATGGAGGAGTGTTCCCCTTGCTCTACCAACTCACCAGCATGAGCTGTTGCTTGAGTCTTTGTCTAATGAATTCTGATGGGTGTTAGATGGAATCTCAGAGGCATTTTTATTTGTATTTCCCTGATAGTTAAGGATGTTGAACATTTCTTTAAGTGCTTCTCAGCTTTTAAAGATTTCTCTTTTGTGAATTCTCTGATTAGCTCTGTACTTTGTTTTTAATTTTGTTTTATTTTGTTTGGTTTGTTGCTGTCTAATTTCTCAAGGTCTTTATGTTTTGAATATTAGCCATCTGTCAGATGCAGGGTTAAGGAAGATTGTCAATTGACATTCTGCAGGCTACTACTTTGTCCTCTTAATGGTGTCCTTTGCCTTATAGAAGCTTTTCAGTGTCATGAGGTCTCATTTATTAATTGTTGATCTTAGAGCATGAGCTGTCGTGTTTTGTTCAGGAAGTTGTCTCCTGTGCATTCAAGGCTAGTCCCCACTTTTCTTCTATCAGATTTAATGTGTTTGGTCTTATATTGAGGTCTTTGATTCTCTTGGATTTGGGTTTTATGCAGGGTGATAAATATAGATCTATTTACATTCTTCTATATGCAAACATCAAGTTAGTCCAGCACCATTTTTAAAGAGGCTTTCTCTGTTCCGTTGTATAGATTTTGGCTTCTTTGTCAAAAAACAAGTGTCCATAGGTGGGTGGGTCTACTTCTGGGTCTTTGATTTGAACCCATTGATAAACCTGTCTGTTTTATGCCAATACCATGTGGGTTTTGTAAGTATTGCTTTGTAGTACAAGTTGAGATGGGGGCTGGTGATTCCTCCAGAAGTTCTTTTTTATTGCATAGGTTTTATCTATCTTGCATTTTTTTTGGTTTTTTTGTTTGTTTGTTTTTCCATATGAAGTTAAGAATTGCTCTTTCAAGGTCTACAGATAACTGTGTTGGAATTTTGATGGGAATCACATTGAATCTGTAGATTGCTTTTGATAAAACTGTCATTTTTGCTATGTTAATCCTACCAACTTAAATCCTTGTCATACAGTGGTTTTACTTGTTTGGTTAGAGTTACACCAAGATATTTTATATTATTTGTGGCTATTGTGAAGGGTACTGTTTTCCTAATTTCTTCTTGCCTGTTATCATTTGTAAAAAGGAGGGCTACAGATTTTTTTTAAGGTAATTTTGTACCCAGTTACTTTGCTGAAGGTATTTATCAGCTTTAGGCATTCTCTGGTACAAATTTTGGGGTTATGTATGTATACTAGCATATCACCAGCAATTTTTGACTTATTTCTTTCCAATGTGTATCCCTTGTTCTACTTTACTTGTGTTATTGTCTCTCTAAAACACATTAGTCAACCTGCATTTCCTAATCTCAAAGATGGAGCCCTGAATTAATTTTCCCTTACAATCTTCCCTATAAAACCCTGTCTTGATGGTTGTTGCACTTCCTCTTCCTAGAACCAGTTCCAGAAGACATCTTCCATCTGCCTTTGGGGCTAGGGGAGTGCCTTTAATTGCGGCTTCCTTTGAAATCATAGTTATTAATCCCCAGTGTCATTGGCATGCCAGCTCTGGCTTGTTTGATAGGGAAGAGTTATTCCTTAGTTGCAGAATGCTATAAAATAGTTTTTCACCCCTTATAATAATTCTGCTTCATCTAGTCACAGAAAACTCTCACTTGGGTGTAGAACTCAAGATATGCTCATGGAGAGAACAGAGCTGCAAGCTTAAAATGTAGCCGAAGTGATAAAGCTCCTTCTATTCTGTTTATTCACTCCCATAACTTCCTCTCTTTGTCTTTGTTTTTTGATCAGTTTATGAAAGGATTTCTTAATAATATTAAGAAATTAAGTTATTAATTAATTACTATTAATAATATTAAGTCACTTAAGAAGCAGACATTACCATCCACTTCACTCAAACAATAGGAAGAAACCTTCCACTAAGTTCAGAACATTGTGTCTAGACACAACCTTGTCTATGGGTGAAGCATGGAAATGTGGTATCCTCTGTCTTTAAATTCTTGAGTGCTCACAGTAACTAGATGGGATGCTGGAAGCATCGCTCAATTTGGATGCCAGACATAAAAAAATCAACTTTAAACTGAGTAAGAAATCTGTTTTCTCTCTTCTCTTTTACACACACACGCACACACACACACACACACACACACACACACACACCAGAAGAGAAATTAGACAGCAACAAACCAAACAAAATAAAACAAAATTAAAAACGAAGTACAGAGCTAATTCACAAAATTCACAAAAGAGAAATCTTTAAAAGCTGAGAAGCACTTAAAGAAATGTTCAACATCCTTAACTATCAGAGAAATACAAATAAAAATGCCTGATCCTTGAGTACTTCTTCACCAAAGATATGAATCCCAGACCTAAGAATTTTCTCCAAGTCAGTAAACACAGGCTCAGGTAGTGACAAACAAGTTAGATTGTGAGAAAAAGTCTCTCTTCTGGATCCTATTGTATGAAATGGTTCATGAAATGTTCTCTGTGGATGGGGCCTTCCAGAGATAAATCTTCTTTTTCTATCACTCATCTTGTTTTTTTTTTCTTTTATCTTGAGTTTAGAGAGTAAAGTTGAGAGATATTACACCATGACCTGCTCCTATCTGATCCTTCTCTCTGTAACTCAACTACCCTGTCTCCAATAAACCAAATAAATCCACAAGCAAAAATGAGAAGAGAGCAAGGATATGTATTCAGTGTGACAATATTAAGAGTAACAAAGCTAAAAAGAAAACACAGACAGTATCCTGGAAAACATAGGTCCATCAAAGAACTTTGTGTACAAAACTACATTAACTCAGAAGTTAAAGCCCACAGTTGACAAATGAGATTTCATAAAACTAAAAACTTCTGTAACAACAAAGGAAGAAATCAATCTAGAAGATGAGAGAGAATCTTTTCCAGCTATATGTCTGATAGACAATTAACATCCAGAATACACAAGAATCCAAAAAAATAAATAAATAAATAAAGATTCAGGAAAACAAATGGCACAATTAATTAAAAGTGAACTATGAATCTGAGAAGATAGTTCTTAAAATTAAAAAAAAAAAACCTCTAAGAAATATTTTTAACAGTGATTAACAGCCTTAGCAATTAGAGAAAGGCAAATTAAAACTCTTTTGCTATCTCATCTTTCCCCAGTCAGAATGGCTAAGGTCAACAAAACAACCTGCAGTGAAGTTGGATAGAGTATGAGGGAAGGGGAGCACCACTCACTGTTGGTGGGACAGTAACCTGATGCAGTCACTCTGAAACTTGGTATGGAGAGTTCACAAAATCTGAAATAATTATACCATATGATCTAACTATACCATGTCTGAGCATATGCCCAAAACACTTGGCATTCTACTCCACAGATAATTGATCAGCCATAGTCATCCCATTCTGTCTACAATAATGGAAACAACCTTAATATCCTTCAAAAAATAAATGGATGATAAATATGGTACATATTAACAATAGATTTCTATTCAGCTGTGAAAAAATGTAATTATGAAATGTTCAGTTAAATGGATGGAGATACAAAATATAATGAATAAAATAACCCAGGCTCAGAAAGAAAAATGTGCATGTTCTTCTTTATTTGTTAACCCTAGTTCCAAACCTTTATATGTGAGTATTTCACATAAAGTAAATCCACGTACCAGAAAAGTAAAAAGGGACCATAGGGAAGTGGGTAGAAAGAATTCTAGTGAGAGGGATAACAGGATGGGAAAAAGAAGAGTGGGTCCTGGGAAGAGGACAGGAGGGCGGGAAAGAGTGAAGAGACTTAACACTGAGGATGCCTGATAAAGCCTAGAACAATGAGTTTACATTTTCTTAAAGTATAGGGCTGACCATTTGGCGGGGATAACAAATATATGTGTTCTTCCCTGGGGAAGACTGTTTCTCCTTGTCGCGTCCGCCTTGGCCAGCAAGTAAGACACGACAGGGTCGGATCCTTCTCAGTCAGCTTTATTCCAGGAACGACTCTTGACTTAGGGACAGGGACGTATGGCCGGGGACCTGGACCAGGAAGGGGATCGGCTGGGCTCGGCTCCCAAGCAGCAGAAATGGGCTGCTTATATATCTGCCCAAGGCGGGCTGGGTGATGTGTTCTCTCAGGATAGGTTCAGCTGCCAATACCTCATTAGCATAAGCCCGCTCGGGAGGGGCATGAGGCTGACGCATGCTCAAAGGACTTGTTTACCAGTTTAGCTGAGCTGGCCACTCTGGAAGCCAGCTGCCTACATAGTCAGGTGCTAGTCATACGACTTTGCAACTGTAAACACGGCTGCCTACATCTCCTGATCTCAGCATTCCTTAGTTTCTGTAGCTCTGTCTGTGTATAGGATTTTTAGCATGTCTACTGTTGTTGTCATGTTTAAGCAATTGTGATAATGACATGCAAATAACATTATACAGACTGAACAAGATGTCCTTGTGTGTTTACTCATGTAGGGAGAGGGTTTGTGTGTGTTATGTGCATATATACAATTTAAATGTACGTATTTAGTGTATAAATATATACAGCTAAATAAAGTCCACTTGGAGTGCTAATGTTTCCTTCAATAACTATAGACTAACAAAATCCCAAGTCCCATACATGGAAAAACCTCTCAAGATACTACTAAAGCAATATAGGTTATTGCTATTGCTTTTGGTTGCCTCTCTGTTCCTGACAACTATATAATTTGGAAATAGGACTTGAAATTGAGCTGGGACTTCCTTGAAAGCCTTCTCCCTTCCCAAAGGACTATCTTCCATAATGTTGGAAGGTGCTATGCAAGCTACCAAATGGAAAAAGCAATGAACAGTCCTACCCAGATGTAAAGCCTGAGAACTACAACAAATGAGTCATATAATACAATGCAACAGTGGCTCATATATCATTGCGGTAACCAACAGATATATAAGTGGACTTAAGACCCACACAATGGGAAGGCATCCATGCCTGGTATTGTAATGTGCCAGCTATATACAGCAGGTAAAATCATGGGCCCTAGGGTATAAAGCTATTTTTCTAAACCAACACAACTTCTAACTTCCTTATATTCATAGATTAAGTATAGAAGAAATCACCAATTTTAAAGTGAATTGGAGGAGGCACAGGAAAAATTTAAACAGAGAGAGACAGGTAGAGATGATGTATATAGGAGTCATATATGAAATTTTCAAAATAAATTTTATTTTTTTTTATACACAGGGCTTCTCTCTGTGCAGCCCTGGCTGTCTTGAAAACTTACTTTGTAGACTAGGCTGGCCTCTCTGCCTCCCAAGGGCTGGGATTAAAGTGTGTACCACTACTGTCCTGCTCAAAACATTTTTTTTTTAATTAAACAAAACTGAGGAGAAACAAAGTAGTCCCAGTAACTCATCAAGTAAATTTTCTGGGTCATGAGGTTCAGGTTGGAATAGAAAGCTAGAAGTGTACATAGTTAAGTATCTCTGGTCAGGACATACTTGCATCCACCACCTTTGGCTCTGTTTGGCTCTATCTGCAAAGTGATATGACAGTTTGACACAACCCTTGAACTTGGCTGTCATGAGAGCCTCACTATTTTCTCAACATGACATTCCTAGGGAAATGCAATTAATGGACAATATTCTTTAAATAGTATGATAGTCAACAAGAGAAACACAGAATACCTTCATTACTGCCAGGACACTTACATCAAGAAATCTATGTTAAATTGATTGCTCCAAGTACTGGTATTAGCTTTTCTAGTCATTATACTTATCTCAATTATCTCACATAATTTTCTACTTAACTTTTAAAATCTGTGTCTATATATTTTGGTTTAAGCATGCAAATAAATATTGTTCAGTAAAAGACTCTCAAGAATGATTATTAAAGCCTAATAAAGACAAAAGAGTATAACAAGACAAAATCATATGCCTAACCAACTTAATGGTGACATTCTGTTAAAATGCTGAAAAGTTCTTATTATATCATTTATTCTCTAATGTATTTGGCAAATATTTTCAAAACATATAATGGAAAGATAAGAATATCATTTGAAGCAACTAAACTTTTAAATTAAGGGACCCTACATTACTGAAGTTGAGCCAACTTCTAGTTTGTTTCTCAGCCCTTTGATAATGTGTGTGTGTGTGTGTGTGTGTGTGTGTGTGCGCGCGCGCGCGCGTGCGCGCAAGCGCGAGCGCAGAATCTTTTATTCAGATAGAGTTAATGGCAGACATAGAACGTAAGGGCTCAGAGGATCTCAATTAGTGTGGTCTTTTATGAATAGGGGCCCTGAGAAAGAATCTCTGAATGGGCCAGGCTAAAAGAAATTCACTAAGACAGCCACTGACTATGAAGGTGACTTTAAATCCTGGCTTGTTCCATGGGCTCTCATAAGAAGTGAGACATGCTTTACATGGGAGACTACATGAAGTCCTTTGATGTTCCTGTAGCACCTGTTTGGTGTATTCAGTAGAGATTTATTAATAAATAGAAAAAGATTTTAAAGATTCTGGATCTTTATGGAAAAATTAGACATAGAGTAGAATGGGACGTCCACCTGTGCACATGTGTATTTCAAATGATGTGACAGAGTAGCATAGAGTGAGCATCTATAAGAACAGACACAACCTGGAGGATAGAAGCCCAAGATCATAGCCCCAAGATTTGATCTCTCATGGGTATCTTTGCCTGTTACACAAAAGATACTTTCCTGCTGTTTGTGATGAAAGGGTGGCTGTCTGAGGACCTTTGTTAGAAGAGAACTAATCATTATCCTTTGACCTCTGTCTTCATGAGCACATCACCTTTCAAAGCTCCTGTCTTCTAATACTACTGTGTTGAGGATAAAGATCTCAAAATATAAAATTAGGAGATGTAAGTTATTCAGATAGTTGCAAACCCTCAAACTTCTACTCATATCCCTTTCCAGAAAGAATATGTGGGGACATTTTCAAGAAGAATCATGATGCTTACACCTCATCTTAGGAAAACCTAGCCTGATCTCTATTAGGAAATAATATTTTAGGAGAATTTTCTGTTTCTGAGAGGCACAATTTAAATATGGCTTTCTTCATGGTCAGACCTGGTTCTGGAACTCACCCAAACCCCTCTTAGTGTATGACAACAGTAAGTTTCTTTAACTCAGAGACTTCAATGAAATACATTCACTGTGTGACATATGTCATCACTAGGCCAGTGCCTGACATGGGATAGGTGTTTCATTCATAGCAATGTTAACTGTAGTTCTCATATTCTTTCTGGCCCTTATAGACTACTCATGAAGACAAACATTTTAATTAAAAAGCATTTGTAATTTAAATATAGAAATATCATAAGGAGCATTTTGTTAATTTATGAAGACAGCTGACCTCTATTTCTAATTACTTCCACATGCTGCTGACATAACAATTAACCATATACAGCAGGACAAACAGTTCAGTCTATGATGGCAGGAACAGTGTGTATCAACAGTATGGCTAGGATTTGTTAAACTAGTATCTATGAGACACTTTCTTTCGATCTGAATTATTATTTGAGGTTGAATTTCTTGGTCTTGAAAGCAATTCAACATTGAGAAGTTTGCTAGTTTCATTCTGATTTTTGCTCTGGAGGAGCAGATATATTCAGCTCATGAAAATAAGCCAAGTTCTGTGAATATTTATACACTATTATGCATCAATAAGTAATGTAAGAAAGTTTTTTTAATCTATGAAAAGAAGTGAAAAATCAAATCCTGTTACTGTGAATGCCTTTCTTTTTGATGTTTGGTAATATTCATTGGACCTACTACAACAAGAGAGAGACTTCAGAATAAAAGTCAGCTCAACTCTAAAACCAGCAAGATAAGATAGCCCAGGACTTAAAAACAATGAACACTGGGGGTCAGTCGATGAAAAGGACTAGGAAAATTCAATAAAAACTGAAAGGACACGAGTACATACCATGCATGTCCTTTTAAGTCTGGGTTACCTCACTCAGGATGATATTTTCTAGGTGAATCCATTTTTGCCTGTAAAATTCATGATATCCTTGTTTTCAGTTGCTGAATAGTATTTCATAGAGGAAATGAACCATATTTTCTGTATCCATTCTTTGGTTGAGGGACATCTGGATTGTTTCTAGGTTTTTACTATTATGAGTAAGTCTGCTACAAACATAATAGACCATGTTTGCTAGAGATGGTGGGCAACTTTTGTGTATATGCCTAGGAGTGGTATAGTTGGGTCTTCAGGTAAAACTATTTCCAATTTTCTGAGAAACTGCCAGACTGATTTCTTGCAGACAGGAGCCTAGCATAACTGTCCTTTGAGTAGCTATGACCCAGCAGTGGACAAAAACAGAAGCAGATACCCACAGCCAAACATTAGATATAGGGTGGAGACACGTATAGAAGAGTTTGGAAAGTATTAAAAGCTCAGAAATAGATGGAAACTCCACAGGAACACTAACAGAGTCAACAAACCTGAACCCCTGGGAACTCTCAGAATCTGAGTCACCAATCAAAAACATACCTGAGCTGGATAGAGGGCCCCAGGCACATATGTAGCAGACAGGCAGCTCAACGGGGTAGGGAAGGGATAACCAGAGGGTTCCCATCCTCTCAAAGAAGAAGAGGAGGAGAAGAAATATGGGAAAGAGACTTGGTGGGGAGGGACCAGAAGGAAGAACAGTGTTTGGATAAATAAATAAATAAATAAATAAATAAATAAATAAATGTAATAGTAATAATAATAAATATCTCAAAGGATGAGGAATTATGCCTTAAATAATCTAGTGAGAACAAGTATAGTAAACACCTTAGATGTCAGGCTGCTGAGATGGCTCAGTGGTTAAAAATACTGGTTGTTCTTCCAGAGGTCCTGAGTTCAATTCCCAGCAATCACATGGTGGCTCATGACCATCGATAAGGACATCTGTTGCCCTCTTATGGCATGTGAGTGTACAGTCAGTAGAGCAGTCAAAGATTAATTAATTAATTAATTGATTAATTAATTAATATGAAACATCTTAAGTGTCTCCAAAAGATCTCTATATTAAAGTCCTAAGGCAGCAATTTTGGAAGTTCATTAAAATGTCAGGAGGTGGAAACTTCAGTGAGGTCATCACATTATTGGTTTGATTCTGTCAAATGGAACTGTGGGTCAACAACTCCTCCTTCTCCCATCACTGTGTTCCACCTTCTGCTTCCAGATGACTGTCTTCCCATTGAGCAAAGCATTTGGACCACTCTAATTTAAAATAAGACCTCTAAAATTGAAAGCCAAAGTATCCCTTTTCTGTTTATATGTTCATTTATCTCAGGTATTTGTTAGAATACATACATAACAGACAGAAAATGAGCTAACATAGGATTCTTACTTAACCAGCCAAATGTGAGGTGTATCATTACTAATCAAGATTCTTAACAATAAAAAGTGCTAGGTAACAAAAGGCAAAAGTCACACACAGTCCTACCTGAAAACAGATTTCAAAAGTCTGACTAGAGCTTGGCCAAGAAGTGTGTTGTTGGTGCTACTAATGTAGTTCTTATTATCCTATTGATCCTTTCTGGAAAGATGTCTTTGAAAGAAATATCTTTGGAAAGATCCAGTTAAAGGGATAAAACTAAGGCCTGGAGTAGTGACCTAAGTCTATAGGTGAGGCATGACAGTTTGGGGTGTAGATTTGAAGAGTCAAGCCATACTCAAAGCCCTAGCAAGTGTAAAGTAAAGCTAACTTCTTCCCAACAAGCAGGGGCAAGAGCGGTTATCAGTGAGGACTGTAATAACCAGATCAAGAGCCATAGGGTCAGAGAGCAGCCAGGCTCAATGGTCATTTTCCATAGAGCAGAGCAGTATGGGGGCTCAAATACTGGAGTCACATGGTGTGGTGCAGCTCATTCCATCATAAACTAGCTTATAAATCTTGGTGGGGGGCAGTTTACTTCAGAAACACTCTGTGTCCCTTCTCTGTGAAAATATGAGTATTGGCTAAGAGCAGAGCCACTGCAAGGCTTGAATTTGTTGAGACCAGAAATCCCATTGTGTGGTATATGAACTACCACTGCGAATCATAGAAGCAGCAGGAAGCCCTTCAGTGATGCCCAGTTGTGTCCTCATGTCAGCTGAACTGGAAATCATATTATGTGTACTAATTAAGTTTACAGTTAGCTTATTGGAGAATCAAATACACAATGAGTTTAGAATTCATTCCAGTGTAGAATGGCACAATTGGTCAGTTCTGGGAGGCCAAAGAGATCACACCAAAAAAAGATTAGAGAGTGAAAACACTAAGGTACAGAGAACATTCTTGGAACCTTGCCCTTGAATGAGAGAGACTTGAGTGACACTTAGTGTAATATTCAGGTACCCTTTTGTTAAGTAATAATGATTCAGGGGGTCCCAATGCAGAAACCAGAGTCAAAAAGGCAAAATGCTGTACAATGTAATAGAGAAGGAAGATGTTTGATATATGGCAACACCGATAATAGGATATGACTTCTGAACTTCATCCCATCACTGTTACCTCACTTGCTCAGTAAGAGATCTCTTAAAGCGAGTTGATCTGCATCTCCACAGAGGCACTACTATGGTTAAGGTTCTGAAGACACTAGTTACTACCCTCACAATGCCTTGTCCCCTGGGACAATCTTGGAGGCTTCAGAAGTTTATGAGTCTTGCTAAATGATTGTTTAGAGGTATCTTTCCACCACATATGGAGATTGCATTACCTGATGCAGTGGGCTGATTTCTTTAGCTGCAGCATCCTGGGACAGGGAGATACCAGATTGACTACAAAACTTAGGAGCATGTATAATGAGACCTCCTGGGTTTCTGTGTACACAACACTTATACTTTTAAAACATCAATATTCACAGCTGAGGGTACTGTGCTGAGGATATAGCAAGAGGTATATCACCACCGCAAGGAGAGTTGCCAGGAGGGAGAGGATGTCAGGATGATAGACTTAGGCTCTCTGTGGCTTACGTGAACAGCTTTAACAGAACCCATCAACTAAAGGATGTAATGATTTCCTTAGTATTCTATCCCAAAGTATCAATAAAGAAGAGGCCTCTAATATCTGAATGTAGAGATCTTATTAAAATGATAAATAGCCTCTCCCATTCTCATTAGTTTGTAGCTCAGGGAGAAGAGGCAAATGTGGCTGCCTACAAAGTACAAAACTCTCAGCCAAAGAAGTAGGCCAACATCTCTGAACTAAGAGATGGATGAACTTGATTTCAAGGATGGAGAACACCAAGGACCTGGAAAATAGCTTGAGCTGAGATGATAGGCTCCGCATAAGGACATGAGTATGGATTGCAAAGAGCCCTTTTCTCAGCAGCATCTTCAGCCACCAAGGATCAGTGCTTAGAGCTACTCCTTCCTGTCTCTGCCCCCATTGTGATCTATGATATTAAGATAGTCAGTTTTCGTTCCTGTGAGCCTCAGGTTCTGTGAGATTGTAAATTCCATTCTTCTCTGAAATGCTGTAGATGGGCTAATCTTTCCAAAGTCTGTGATGGGCTAGCCACAAGAATGTGAATAAAAATTAATTTTAGAATAGGATTATTGGAGATTTGTGTATACATGGATATCAAGGAATATAGACTATACCCCAGGAAGTATAGCCGACTTGGTTTATAAGCTAGGGAATAGCAGAAATCATCTGTCTACAGCCACATTCTCTATGAGAAGCAGTTGTCTTTACCCTTAATACACATCCTCATTTGGAGCTACAAAGAATGCTTACTAACCTTGTAATGCTTTCTGGGCACACATATTAAGCCACTTCTAATGCATAGTAAGCAATGGCGTAGTCACTAATACTAGACTTAACTCCTATATTTAAAAAATAGATAAAAATAATGAGTTGGTTGTTTCCTGGCATTAAAAAAATCCAAGGGCAAAAGGCAGTGGTCACAGAGAAGAGACTCATTGCTAAACTCTGATATGTCCTGTTTTATCATTCCACATTATGCAAAACAGCAGCTTGCAGGGTGTTCCTTCTCCTAGATGTCATTGTACAAAGTACCATTTGGTTCCATTTTGAATACAGATCAGAGGACACGATGGTTGTACCTTCTTGTGCACGTAAATACAATCACTTACCCAGGACCAACAAATCACAGACACAACATAGTCTTAGAACACAAAAAATACCACTCTATTTATCAGTTAATTGAGGCTATCTGAACACATGGACATATTAAAACCACACCAAAAATAACAGGCCTGAACACATAAGATAGATTGTGAAAGCAGTTCAGCCCTTTCAATCAGACACAGGAAAGCCATGCTTTACAGACTCCTGTGCTCCATACGAAGGCTTCACTCTGGTATGAAGGCATAACCTGAGGCATCCCCTGAGGTATGAAGAATACTCAAAAATACACCATGAAAAGAAGTAATTAAAGCCTGATAACTTCAAGAAATCTGTCATTATATTATCTCTAGAACACGTTTGAAAGGAGACACTCCAGAAAAGCCTTTGTTTATGCCTAATGTTGCCAATGTATGCAATGTCCTCATCTAGACCCACTACCACCATCAAAGAGGCACATCTAATTTTGCAATGGTGATCCCCTTAACAAACAGTCATCCAAGACTCATCTGGAGACTAAGAAATAAACAGCCCCTAATTGTGCCTGAGGTTATACCATCAAAGTAAGTATACCAAGCCTGATGAATACTAGAAATCCATGATTCAATTGCCTCTACAATACAACTTAAACCTTAAAAGAAAACATTCTCATGTCACACCCTAGTGGAAGGATACACATTCAAGATTATTTGAACAGCACAGTTGGTCTTCTTGGAAGGAGAAAAAGACACAAAGTTGAGTGGATAGAAAAGGCACTGAATTTTGGTATAGTTGGGAGTAAAGGGATGATTATAATAAAAACACCTCTACTAATAAAACTATTAAATAGAAAACACACTCCTGATAAGATCTTATCTTATTCCAAGTGTTTATAATTTATATATTCTATTTCTTTTTCTGAATTGGTCCTTTTAGGGCTAGTGATGCTGTAAAATATTTATTAGGAAATTGTCTCCATTTCCTGGTATGTTTTGTAGACTAAAAATTGACTAATTTGGAACAACGTATAAGTTACTTCAGGATGGTGTTTGATTTCTCAAAATACTAAGTCAATATTACCTGACTGAACTTCAAATAATTCCTTATCCTAATTTAAGAAGGGAATAGAGGTTAAAGATTAAGTTGATCGCCAATGCCTGATTACTTAAACAAGCATGCTACTATAATTTTATTAGTTGGATTTTTGTTTCTATGACACACACACACACACACACAACACAAAAAACTACTAAAAAATAAATATATGGGAGAAGAGTTCATTTTAGCTTATGTTTACAGAAAGAGAGTTCATAATGACAAGGGATACATGGCAGCAAATGGCTAGAAAAGAAAGCTGAGAGACCACATCTTCAACCAATCATGTATAAAGCAGAGAATAGAAGTGGGAAAAGTTTTTAAACTCTCAGAGCCTCTCTGAGTAACCTACTTCCTTTAGCATTGCTACACTTGCTAGAGGTTCTCTACCCTCCCCAAACAGTGCCACCTATACTAAGCAAGTGTTGAAATACCTAGCACCTGAAAGGCTCATGGATATATAATAGAAAGTTTATTTCATACTAATTTAAAAGTCTCCAGAGCTTTTCACAGACTCGATGCTGTTTAAATGCCCAAATTATTTTTAGAGACCCAAGGAAATGTCTTATTTTAACTGAAATTTTTTTCATACAGTATGTTTTAATTATTCCTTCCTCCACTAATTCATTCCAGATCCTGCCCTACTTCCCTGCCCACTCAGCTTCATGCTTTTGCTCTCTCTTAAAAACAGGTAAAAGCAAAACAACAACAACATAAACCAAGAATTAAAAATAAATACCCACAAAACTGAAATAAAAAAGCCAATAACACAAAAACTCCCAAACAAAGAAAAATGAGGAAAAAAAAGTCCACAAAATACCACTGAGTTCATTTTTGTATTGTCCAGCTGTTCCTGGGCATGTGGACTACCTTTAAATATGGTTAATACACCAAATAAGAATCCATTAGGAAAAAAAACTGGCTTTCTTTTGCCAATGGGTATCAACTGCAGGTAGAGTCTTGATCAGGAGTGGGAGCTTGTGCCTACCTTTCCTTCCCAGTGCTAGTACCCCATCTGGTGTAAAGCAGGTTTTGTGTGTTTTGCCACAGTCCAGGTAAGTTCATATATGCTTTAGTACTATAGTGTTGGGAAAACACAAATTCCTTGAAATCAACTACCACCTCTGGCTCTTACAATCTCTCTGCTTCCTCTTCGAACAGATCCCTGAACCTTAAAAGGAAATTTTTGATGAAAACATTCCATTTAGGATTGAGTGCCCCAAAATCTCTCACTCTCTGTACTTGTCTATCTGTGAGTCTCTATGCTAATTCACATCTACTATAAGAAGAAGCTTCTCTGATGATAGCTGAGAAAGGCGTTGATCTAGGAGTATAGCAGTATGTCATAGAAGTCATTTTTTGTTTTGCCACGTTCCTTTAGCAAAATAGTAGTATGTTTTCACCCCAAGGTCATGACCTGTTCTCAGATCTTTGTCACTTTGCCAGTGTCAAATATGAGTTCTTTCTCATGCAGTAAGCTTTAAACCCAATCAGAATGTGGTCAGTCACTCCCCTACCATTTATATCACTATTGGAGCAGTATATCTTGCAGGTGGGTCACTTTGAAGATTGTAGGGGTTGTAATTAGAAGATTTTAATGATTGCCTTTCTCCTTCATTAGTGTAAAGAGTGGTTTACAGTACCATGAATGCTAGCCAGTGCAGTTAAAAACTAGTAAGCACCAGGTAAAACTAGTTAAGCACCAGCTCCACCTCTTCATTTTCAATAACATATGTATTGTCTTTAGCAATAAATCAATGCAATAGCTTAATTGGGAGTCCTGAAAAATATAAGTCTATATACTTTCAGCATACAATGATACAGAATTTGCACTTCTAGTCCAAAGGGGGAAGAATGAGGGCATAGTGAGGAAAGAAGACAAAAACAAAATTAGACCAAAACCACTTAATGTAATATGTCTATGCCTGGTAACTAGGATCTTAGTTTCATGGGGATTAGACAGTTCCACTTCTCCAGCTTTGCTACCTACATCATTTCTTTCTTAGGCTGGCTTCCCTCCCTATATGCATCTGTCTTTGGCAGATCTCTCTGGGCTCTGGGGTCTGCCTTACAACTCAGGCTTCACTTTCATAGTTTCATACAATAGCCTATCATAGATTTCTCACAGTGACTTCTTTGCCACACACTGCCTTGCCTCAGCAGCTCACTGACACAGTGGAGGATGAATGTATTAATCTTGTAGCCTTCCTTCATACCTCTAAAGCCAGTTTCATGAGGATGGTACTGTCACGTTCGCTGACAGCTTGAGATGGACACTTGCGTACTTCTACCACATTTATAGCAGCTTTTATGTGTTGAAAATTGCTTTCTAGGAATAAGAAAGCACTTAGCCTTTCTTCTTTCATAAATTAGAAGCTCAGCAGAAAGGTGTCTTTCCCCGAAGGTACCCTTATCACTATTTCACTGCAGAGAAGGAGACTTCTTCTTAATGGTACTAACTTTTTTTTTTCCAATTACAGTCTCTTTTCTAGCCCATGCTCTGGCTGCATCATTAAGTTTCTCAGTGATCTTTTCCTTTCCACATTGAACATTTTGTACCCCATTCTGACCAATTTGTTCCTCTTCATTGTAGATCCGCAGAAGTATTATCATTAATAATCATATAACAGAGTTAACATGCTGTTTTGTAAATTGTCAGGACATGGGCAGAAAACAGCCAAATTCTTTGCCAAAATATCACATGAATATCTTCTAGCATGGTTGTTATTAGAGACTTTGTTCCCCCTTTGAAACCTTATGAGACAGGCAGCCACAGTCTGTATTATTCTCTATTATTGTCTTTCAAGTTCCTACAAAATTCTCCTGTTTAAGTTATGCTGGCATTATTTAACAACTTTTCTCATTAACAGTTCCAAAGCCCTCTACATCCCTCAAAAAAAATATATGATTAGGTTCTTCACAACAAGAACCCTGTTCCTATTCTTAGTATCAACAATTTTTGTAGTAATTACTGTTTGTTACTGTTATAAAACACCAAAACTAAAAGGACTTATAAGAGAGTTTATTTGACTTACCATTCCAAAGGAAAAATCTATAGTGTCAGGAGAGTCATAGCAGAAGGAGGGTAGAACAGAAAATTAAGATATTACATCTTCAAACACAAAAACACAGCAGAGAGAATGAGCTGGAAGTGAGTGAGACTGTAAATTCTCCATGTCTTCCCCAGTGATGCACTTATTCTAGAAATGCTATGCCTCCTGAGGGTTACATAACTTCTCCAAAGAACACCACAACTAAGGACCAAATCTTCAGATCCATGAGTTAAATCACAAGAGTAATGAATCTTGCATTAAAATACAGAACAAAAGCAATAAAAATGAAAATCTATTTGAGATTCCGTCTCCCCTTTTACATAATGAAAACAGGGCTATGCAAGGTTTTTTTTATAGTAGTATATAGAATATTTGGGGTATATGACCAGAAGTGTAATTACTGGGTTATATGGTTATTTTACTTTTAGTTGTTTGAAAAACTTCCATACTTATTTACATAATGGCTATCCAAACATACACTTCCCCTAACAGTGAATGAGGGTTCCCCATTCCCCACATCTATTCCTATGTTGTTTGCTTTCTTTCCCCTCTTCCTTTCTCTTGTTTGTTTTCATGATGAAAATCTAGGAAATAAAATTAGCCTAGATATCCATCAATAGATGCATGATAATGAAAATGTGGTGCATATAGATAATGTAATTTTCTTCATCCATGAAGAAAAATGAAATTATTCAACTTACAGGAAAATGGATGGGACAAGAAAACATTAGTAAGTAGGAGATCTGTATGTTCACACCCTCATTCCACAGCCCTGCCTGTCTCCCAGGAGAACTGTTCTAACCAGGGACACAGATGAGACCCTGACCTGGGACTTCACAGAACCTAGCAGACATGAGATCTGTCTCGCTCTGCTGGAGCACCATTATCCTTTCGGTCCACATCTCCACCTGAACTCACAGCAGCTCTTTATGCCCACTCCCATATCCTAAACCTCTGCCTGTCTCCCAGGAGGAGTACTCTAAACAAAGACACAGGTGAGACCCCCTGCCACAACATTCATGCCACCTGGGACCCCACAGAATCCAGCAGGCTTTGTCTCACCCTGTCAGAGCTCCATTTTCCTTCAGGTCCATACCTCCACTTGCACTCAGGGAGATTGGCATGTCCACAACCCCGCCCAACAGTTCTTTTTGTCTCACATGATGCCTGCTCGAACCAGAGACACAGGGTGACTGCTCTAACCAGAGAAACAGCATTGCCTGCCTCCCAGGAAGCCTGCTCTAACCCCAGACACACAGCTCCACATGCCTTCTGGGAGGCCTACTCTAAACCTGGTCACCTAGTCCAGTTACTACCAGAGACAACCAGATGGTGAAAGGCAAGCAAAAGAAAGTAATCAACAGAAACAAATGTAATTTGGTACCGCCAGAACCCAGCTTTCCTACTACAGCAAATCCTATATCCCCTAACACATCTGAAGAGTAAGATCCTGGCCCTAAATCCGATCTCATGATGATAATAGAGGTCTTTAAAGAAGATATAAATAATTCCCTTAAAAATACAGGAAAACACAAACAGGTAGACACCCTTGAAGAGGACACAAACCTCTTAAAGAAATACAGGAAAATACAAACATGTGAAGGAAATGAACAAAAATGTCTAACACCTGAAAATGGAAATAGAAACAATAAAAAAAATCACAGATAGAACCAACCCTAGAGATGGAAAAATTAGAACGAGAACCAGAGCTACAGATGCATGCAGCACCAACAGAATACAAGAGATGGAAGAGAGAAACTCAGGAATAGAAAATAGCATAGAAGATATTGATACATCAGTCAAAGAAAATGTCAAGTATAAAAAGTTCCTAACCCCAAACTTCCAGGAAATTTGATACATAATGAAAAGACCAAACCTAAGATAAGTAGGAACAAAAGAGAGTAAAGATTCCCAACTCAAAGGTCCAGAAAACATCTTCAACAAATCATAGAAGAAAACTTCCCTAACCCGAAGAAAGAGATAGCAATAAACATACAAAAAGTCTACAGAACATCAAAGAGATTGGACCAGAAAAAAAAATCCTCCCACCACATGATAACAAGAATACTAAATGTACAGAATAAAGAAAGAATATTAAAAGGTATGAGGGGAAAAGTCCAAGTAACATA
The DNA here is from genome assembly GCA_021653895.1 of Mastomys natalensis. NCBI lineage: Eukaryota > Metazoa > Chordata > Mammalia > Rodentia > Muridae > Mastomys > Mastomys natalensis. The sequence goes on along the minus strand of JAJTUV010000049.1, from coordinate 839,486 downwards.
TAAAGGCAGACCTATCAGAATTACACCTGACTTCTCAACAGAGACTCTAAAAGCCAGAAGATCCTAGACAGAAGTCTTTCAGACCCTAAGAGACCATAGATGCCAGCCCAGAGTACTGTGCCCTGCAAAATTCTTAGTCATCATAGATGGAGAAACAGGATATTCCATGACAAAAACAAATTTAAGCAATATCTTTCTAGTGATCTAGCCCTTCAGAGGATATTAGAAGAAAAACTCTGACACAAGGAAGGCAACTATATCAAAGAAAACGTAAGAAATTAATCATTTCAAAACAAATCTAAAGAAGAGAACCAGACAAATGTAATACCACCACTAACAACAAAAATAACAGAATCCAACAATCATTGGTTTTTAATATCTCTCAACATCAATGGACTCAATTCCCCAATAAAATGACATAGGAATGATTTTCATCTGTGCCACAAAACTGACCTGGTGCCATAGCTATTGGCATCCAAATGCCTCCCAGAAAGAGCTTGTCTCTCAGGAGTACTAACACACTGAAGATCACAGGCTCACAGGCTCACAGAGGGACAAGCTCCAGTCAGAGACAGCAAGACCAGCTAATACCAGAGATAACCAGGTGATGAGAGGCAAACACAAGAACATAAAGCAACAGAAACCAAGGCTATTTGGCATCATCATAACCCAGTTCTCCCACCACAGGAAGCCCTGATACCTCACCCCACCTGAAAAACAAGATTCTGATTTAAAATCACTTCTCATGATGATGATAGAGGACTTTAAGAAGGACATAAATAACTCTATTACAAAAAAATACAGGAGAACAGAGTAAAGAGGTAGAAGCCTTAAAGAGGAAACACAAAATTCCCTTAAAGAATTACAAGAAAACACAGCCAAACAGATGAAAGAATTGAACAAAACTATCCAGGATCTAAAATCGGAAATACAAACAATAGAGAAATCACAAAGGGAGACAACCCTGCAGATACAAAACCAAGGAAAGAGATCAGGAGTCATAGATGCAAGACAGAATGGACCAACAGAATAAAGAGATAGAAGAGAGAATCTCAGGTATAGAAAATATGATAGAAATCATTGACACAATAGTCAAAGAAAATGTAGAATTCAAAAAGCTCTTAACCCAACACATCCAGGAAATCCAGGACACAATGAAAAGACAAAACTTAAAGATAATAGGCATAGAAGAGAGTGAAGATTCCCAACTCAAAGAGAAAGTAAACATCTTCAACAAAATTATAGAAGAAAACTTCCCTAACCTAAAGAAACAGATGAAGTTGGGCAGTGGTAGTGCACGTCTTTAATCCCAGCACTTGGGAGGCAGAGGCAGGCAGATTTCTGAGTTCGAGGCCAGCCTGGTCTACAGAGTGAGTTCCAGGACAGTCCGGGCTACACAGAGAAACCTGCCTCAAAAAAAAAAAAAAAAAAAAAAAAAAAAAAAAAAAAGAAAGAAAGAAACAAAGAAAGAAATAAAAGGAACAGATGAAGATAAACATACAAGAAGCCTACAGAACCCTAGCTTGGACCAGAAAAGAAATTCCTCCCATCACATAATAATCAAAACACTAAATGCAAAAAACAAAGACAGAATATTAAAAGCCATAAGGGAAAAAGGTCAAGTAACATATAGAGGCATATCTATCAGAATTACACCACATTTCTTAACAGAGACTCTAAAACCCAGAAGATCCTAAGCAGATGTCATGTAGACCATAAGAGAACAAAAATTGTAGCCCCAGGATACTATACCAGAAAAACTCTCAATTACCATAGATGGAGAAACCAAGATATTCCATGATAAAACCAAGTTTAAATGATATTTTTCCATAAATCCTGCCCTACAAAGGGTATTTCCAACAAAAAGAGGGAAACTGCACCAATGAAAGAGCAAGAAATTAATCTTCTGTCAACAATCCCAAAAATGATAGCCACAGAAACATAATTCCACCTCTAACAACAAAAATAACAGGAAGCAAGAATTGTTGATACTTAATATCTTTTAACATCAATGGACTCAATTCCCCAATAAAAAAACATAGACTAACAGACTGGATACATAAACAGGACCCAGCATTTTACTACATACAGGAAATACACCTTAGTGACAAAGACAAGCACTACCTCAGAGTAAAAGGCTGGAAAACCATTTTCCAAGTAAATGGTCCCAAGAAGCAAGGTGGAGTGGCCATTCTATACTGAATTAAGTCAACTTTCAACCAAAAGTTATCAAAAAGATTAGGACTCATCAAAGGAAAATCTACCAAGATGAACTTTCAATTCTGAACATATATGCCCCAAATGTTAGGGCACCCACATTCATAAAAGAAACTTTACTAAAGCTCAAAGATCACGTTTAACCTAACACAATAACAATGGGAGATTTCAACACCCAACGCTCAGCAATGGACAGATCATAGAAACAGAAGTTAAACAAGACACAGTGAAACTAATAGAAGTTACAGACCAAATGTTTTAAACATATGTATATGTATATATGTATATGTGTATGTGTATGTGTATGTATATAAAACATTTCATCCTAAAACAAAAGAATATATCATCTTCTCAGCACCTCATGGTACCTTCTCCAAAATTGACCATATAATCAGTCAGAAAGCAGGCCTCAACAGATATGAGAACATTGAATTAATCCCATGTGTTCATCAGACTGCCAGAGATTAAGGCTGGTCTTCAATAGCAACATAAACAACAAAAGCCCACATACACATGGAAGCTGAACAACTATCTATTCAATATGACTTGGTCAGGGAAGAAATGTAGAAAGAAATAAAAGACATTTTAGAATTCAATGAAAATGAAGGCACAACATACCCAAACTTATGAGACACAATGAAAGTAGTGCAAAGAGGAAAACTCATAGCTCTGAGTGCCTCCAAAAAGAAACAGGAGAGAGCATACACTAGCAGCTTAACAGCACATCTGGAAGCTCTAGAACAAAAAGAAGCAAATACACCCAAGAGGAGTAGGCTGCAGGAAATAATCAAACTCAGGGCTGAAATCAAACAAGTAGAAACAAAAAGAACTATACAAAGAATCAACAAAACTAGGAGCTGGTTCTGTAAGAAAATCAATAAGACAGACAAACCCTTAGCCAGACTAACCAGAGGGCACAGAGACAGTACACAAATTAACAAAATCAGGAATGAAAAGGGAGACAAAACAACAGAAACTGAGGAAATTTAAAAAATGAGCAGGTCTTACTACAAAAGCGTTTACTCAACAAAACTGAAAATCTAGATGAAATGGATTATTTTCTAGACAGATACCAGGTACCAAAGTTAAATCAGGAGCAGTTAAACCATCTAAACAGCCCCATAACCCCAAAGGAAATAGATGTAGTAATTAAAAGTCTCCCAACCAAGAAGAGCCTAGGATCCAATGGTTTTAGTACAGAATTCTACCAGACCTTCAAAGAAGAGCTAATACCAACACTCCTCAAACTATCCCACAAAATAGAATCAAAAGAAATACTGTCAAACTCACTCTATGAAGCTGCATCACCATGATACCTAAACCACACAAAGACTCAGTAAAGAAAGAGAACTTCAGACAAATTCCTCTTATAAACATTGATGCAAAAATACTCAATAAAAACTTGCAAACCAAATGCAGGAACACATAAAAAACATTATCCATTATGATCAAGTAGTCTTCATCCCAGAGATGAAGGGATGACTCAATATACAAAAATCCATGGACCACCATATAAACAAAATGAAAGAAAAATCACGTAATCATATCATTAGATATTGAAAAAGCCTTTGACAAAATCCAACACCTCTTAATGTTAAAAGTAAGGAATCACGGATACAAGGCACATACCTAAATATAATCAAAGCAATATACAGCAAACCAATGGCCAACATCAAACTAAATGTAAAGAAACTTAAAGCAATCCCACTAAAATCAGGGACAAGACAAGGCTGCCCACTCTCTCCCTACCTATTCAGTATAGTACTTAAAGTGCTAGCCAAAGCAAAAAGGAGATCAAGGTCATACAAATTGGAAAAGGAAGACATCAAAGTGTCACTATTTGACAGGAGAGATGACCAAATGGCCATGAGAATGAATGGAAATCTACAACTGGTCAGGGTGGAGGAATGGGGCAGAAACCCCAGTGGAACAATATAGACAGCAACACACTCACAAAATTTTCACCCCAACTTTATTCTCTCTATAAGAAGTACAAGGACATGGGATGGAGAGATACTGTGAGAATGGCCAATCAATAACCAGACCAACTAAAGAACCATCCCATGTACAAGCACCAATCCCTGACATCATTAATGATACTCTTTATGCTTCTAGACAGTAATCTAGCATGGCTGTCCTCTGAGAGTCTCCATCCAGCAGCTGACTCAGAAGAAAGCAAAGACCCATAGCCAAACACTAGATGGAGCTTGAGGACTTTTATGGAAGAGTTGAGGGAAGAATTGAGTGCCCCAATGGGATAGGAACTCTACAAGGAAACCAAGAATGTTAATTAACCTGTATCCTTTCAGGCTCCCAGAGACTGAACCACCAAGCACAGAGCATACACAGGCTGAACCTATGCCCCACCACACACACACATGTAACAGATGTAATAGATGGTTATTTACCATTGAAATTAAAGTTCTCCTATGAGGACATTTCTTAGGAAGATAATCCTTTCTGTAGAAAGAAATCAAATAGTTGTATGAGAATGAGTCTGCATATAGACACTAGAAGCTAGACTGGATCTAGAATGCTGGGATGTCATTCACAGATCAAGTGTATGGGTTTCAGTTCATAGGACAGCTTATGTGTGATGCCATTCTATTTCAAATGCCTGATGTCTGAATGTTCTATCAAAGGACATCAAAGACTCTGCGATAGCTTAAATAAATGGGAGAAGGCTAGAATAGTGAGAAGCTGTCTCATTTCAGCTATTTATTAAACCCTACCAAATAAATCAGAAGGTTGTCACATGAAATAATCACCTAATAGAAAGTTAATCCAAAAACTCCTCATGTGAGAAGAAGCCTCTGCTAGACTGCAGCATAGGCAACAACATGGCACAGTTTAATGAAGGGTTGGCCACAGGGTACCTGTTGAAAGGAGGTATTATATGCATGAGGAGATAACACAATCAGTACTCTGATCATTCTTTTGGTACCTCATCATACTACACCTGATTACATCATATTTGTTTATATTCCAGAAACCCTTTGAAGTTGTAATTGTTACCTGGTCATTTGTAGCTCAGAAAATTGAGCCTCAGAAAGATAAACTGACCATTAAAGATCTCTCAGCACTCTGACTCCTAGACCTATAAAATGTGAAATAGGGTAGGATGAAAATGATCTTTTAAATATCCATATAATTTAGTTCCCTAGAAATATTCATTCATTGAGGTGGAATGTAGGACGTCAGCATTGATGGCTTGTGTATCATTATCTAGCCAAGAGGTTTTACTCTGTAGGAAGTAGGCAACCCTGGTCCCCAGAAGGAATGGAGAACAGAATTTGGGCATATGGTGTTTAAGACAGGAAGAAAAATGCAATAATTGTATTCATACCAAAAGAGTACCTCAAAAGAAATTAGAAGATTATGAAACCTCACAAACAGAAGCCAGAAAAATGTTCACCATGTTCATGAAGAATGATCACATATTGTTTCATCTGTGAAATTGAGACATGAAAGGCTGGACTTCTAACAATGATTCTGAGACTTCAGACTTAGCCTTAGGAACCACAGCAAATCAGAACCTGTTACATCATAGTTGCCATCATCACACAGACATCGTCGTCACAGCACCCAGAGTCAAAGTGTCTGGAATACAGCATCTAAGAGTAGCTCACTCTCCACACCAACACTGTACTGTCTAAAGAACTCAGACCCTTGGAAAACTATGAAGGAAAACAATAAGCTAAACAGACATAAGGAAAGATACCTCAGGGTTTTAAAACTAAAGACTATCCCATTTGACATATTGTGACTCTCACTTCCATTATCTTCAAAATAGAAATACTCTAAGACAGTGAGATGGCTTAGCAAAACCACTTTCCATGCAAGCCTGACAATCTAGATTAAATACCCTAGACTCTACAATAGGAGAAAATAACCCCCAAATGTTGCCCTTGGGCAGCCATACACATGCCCACAATTCCCCCCCACATTCCCCCACCACAGAGGGAAGTGGGGCAGGAAGTTGGGGAAAGGAGGAAGAGAAGACTTGAATCCCTTTATCTACCTTTTATAAGATTGTCCTTATATTTATTTTTAAGTGATTTATTTTTATTTGATTATTTTATGTCATTTACTTTATGTGTTTGGGTATTTTGGTGCATGTGCAGATATGTGCTCTATGTGAATGCCTGGTACAATGAATCCTTTGGAACTGCAGTTACAGACAGCTTTATGCTACTATGTGGGCCCTAGGAATTGAACCTGGGTCCTCTAGAGGATCAGTCAGTGCCCTTAACCACTGAGACATCTCCCCAGCCCTGTCCTTACATTTATTTAAAACATAAAGTACTGTTTGAGTGAATCCTTCAGCACATGGAGGAATATGATTTGATTTACCACTCATTTCTAGTCATTGTATCACATACAACAGTAAATTTGCCTTTCTTCTTAAGGGACTATGAACTCAATAATAGATTAATCTGAAAGTTCATTAGGTAGAGCTTTTGATGAAGAAAGAGGTTGTTGATCATTGGGTGTTATCACTGTCTTTAGATTCTAAAGTTCTTGAGTGAGAGATGTGGGAGACATTGTGGGAGCTACATGGGGCCTTATGGATGTTCTTGGATCCACACAATACATGCTAAAGGATATACTTACCTATGCTAGGAACAGATTAAGGGAGATGTCTTTATGTCTTTCTAATTTCACCCACCTTTAGCCCTATTCCTACCAGATTTCACTGCTTAACAGTAACCTTCATGGCTCAGCTCAGTAAAGTACAAGTAGCTGATCTTTTTCATTTGACAGTTCCTCTCTTATAACATCTCCTAACTAGTCTCTCTGCACATCATCATCTCACTGGATACTCACACCCTGTGTGAAGTTTCTGCTGCACTCTATGAGAATTCACTCTAGTGTCCAGCGGCACACACCAAAAGCAGAATTTGTTTGGGTACTTAACTAAATGGATGAGTTTCTCCCACAGAAAAACACCTGCTTCTGCTCTGAGACAATACTCCACACACTTCTCAACTCCTCTACAGCACAAGGTCACATTATTGTTCAATCTCTGCTCTGTGAGATCTATTCCAGGCTTCTCTGGTCCTGTACTACATGGCAGTCCTGGCTGCCTCCATCTGCCCTGTGAAAGCCAAATGCCCCACCCCCAACAGCATTCTCTCCGACTTCTGTAGCTATAGTTGTATTTTTGCTCTCTAGATTTTTCACCAAGAAGTTATTTTTGAGTCAAATAACAGAGAAACATTATACACTGTATTATAGCCCCATGTCCTTGGATTTTCTCCTGTGTCACTATTCAAATAATGCTTTTCTTGGCACAGCTGCAGAATCAGGATCACAAAAGAACACAGAGACAAAGGCCAGAGGACCAATACTTTATTGTTTAATCACATTGCAATCATCTTTTGGCAAGGTCTTTGGTTATTTGATCCTTTCCAATTGGCTGCAATGATCATATGTATCCCCACCTGGAAGCTACTTAACCCAGCTTAAAAGCTGAATAAATTTCAAGTAAACCCAGATCCTAACTTCACAAACAGTTGGACATGCTATGATGAGGACAGGCCATAGACTATAATAGGATGTGAGGGTTCAGAAGCTTGTAGTGGAACAGGCTATTGAACAGTAAAAATAATGATCAAGGCAAGTTCTTCAGGACCCATGGTATCCCCTGGCATGGTCACATAGACTATCACTTGAGGTGGAGTAATTTGATGGTAGAAGAGAAGCTCTTTGGACTTCTCATAGCATCATATGAAGCAAGGACAAGTTCAGATCTGAGGTACAGAGGATTACCTGTCTGTCATTAGCACCAGACTCGCCAGGACCTGCAGTGCTATGAGTTTGAGTCCCTTTGTATTTCAGTCATCACATTTCAGCTTCTCCTAACAACCTTTCCCCTCTCCCTTCTCCTCCCTCCTTCCTTTTAGGCTCAGTCTTCTTGGGAATACTATGAGAAATAGAGGTGCCCTTGCAACTTTGGCTGCTTTTTTGAGTATACCTCCTTCCCTGCACTTTCCTTCCTATTTCTCCAACATTTCTCTCTCCACCCTGGCTGATGTCTCAGAGAATAAGCCATACAGGTAACATAGAAACTCCTTTTGGCCTATTCTCTGGCATATAGTCCTGAAGGTACTTCAGAAATAGAAGACCTGGCTACATGATCTCCAAGAACAGGAGTTGAGTTGAGGAGCAGAAACCCTCCCTCCTTTGTTCTTTGCCCACCTCCTATGTCTTACTTTCTCAAAATAAAAAGAAGCAGGGAGTGAGTGTGATGGTTTTCATTAACTCATCATGATGTTAATGTGCACACTCCACTATTTCTGATGGTAAAAGTTGAAACTTGGCATGACTGAACAATTTCACACATATGAAAACAGTGAAAATTAACTCAACAGGCTGCTCCTTTTCACTGCATTATTCAAAAATGACTTTGTCTGAAATTGCAATGTTATTAAGGCTAGCATGCCATATTATATTTATTGCTATGACTCCTGTAACAGATCACACAAATGTGATGGCTCAAAGTAGTACAAGAGCTCCAGATGTCAGCAATGTCCAGTGTAGCTCAATGGGCTACATCATGGTGTAAGCAAGTCTGATTGCTTTGAGGACACACTCATCCTTTTGTTCCATCTCTTCTACCTTCTGTGTCAGTAGCACAACACCTTCAAAGACCCCTTTCCATTTCCTCCTGTATTACACCTCCTTACTCTGATTTTTAAGAACTCTGTAATAACACTAGGCCTACTTGGACAATTGGAAGCAATACTCCCATCCTGATGGCAATTAATTGATCTTACATTTTTAGCAAAGCCCCTTTTATGTCTGCAAGTTCTGAAGAAAAAAATGAAATTCTTCTGGGGTTATTACTTTGCTTACTTCATATTCTTTCTCTCTCTCAGCCCTTGGATATCAGAGCACATGCACTTGTCAGGATGTGGGAGTAAAACCAGACCAGGCTCTGGGATGGTTCATCTTATTTGAGATTTTCCACTTGTTTTCCCTGGAGCAGCTGTGCCAGGTTAGGACTGGAACAAACTACACAAGAATTAAGATCAGATCCAAAATCCAACAGTTTGTCATTTTTATTATTTGGCCACTGTGTATGGGATGAAGTAGTGTGGGTAGCAAACAGCTCACCAAATAATAGGCTGTCAGTACAAATTTAATAGGGCCAATTACTGTGGTCTATGCATCGTTCAGAAACAATGGCTACCTGGAAAGTCCTGTTTCTTTGATGTTTTGTTCTCTCTGACAAAGAAGCACTGCACACCATTCCGTGACTCTGATATGCAGAATCAGAATCATGATGTTATAATTTGTCTCCTTCATCTGTATTTACTACAAATCAGAAGCTCAGTAACTATTGAAGACTAAAAACTTCAAATCACTAAAGTACCATGTACCCAGTTGGTGCTGAGAGTATGGATGGAGGTGGCACTGGGAGGTAGTCAGTGAGCCTTTCTTTGTGGGGACAAGTATAATCTCTCAGATGTAGGAGCCCTGTTCTGACAGCCTAGTCATTTCCTCTGTCCTCAAGTAGCCTGAAGTCTAGTAGGAGGCAGTGTGGTGGCTAATTCTGGCTGACAACTTGACTGCATCTGAAATCAACTAAAACACAGGCTGCTGGCACTCCTGTGAAGGAGGTTCTTGATCAGGTTGTCTTAAGTGGGAAGACCCACTAAATGTGGGTAGCACCATATGGTGGCAGCCCATATAAAAGGACACAGAAGAAGAAAACTTCGCTGTTTGTCTGCTTGCCCTCACTTTTGCTGTCAAGTATATCTACGCTGTTGCTATGGCATTTCTTCACTAATAGTAGAACCAACCTCTTCAGAGATCCAATGTAGATTGAAGGCCAGCAGCTCTCCAGAAACCCTTCAGGCATTCAGATAGTGATTGGGATTGCTAAGATATCCAACCTCATATACTGAATAAGTACTGGATTCTCAGCCTCTCCAATGTGAGACAGACCTTGTAAACTGATCTAATAAACTCTATATGTGTGTGTGTATACATATACATACAGACATACACACACACACACACACACACATACATATACATGTGTGTGTTTGTGTGTATATGTAATATATATTAGATATTATATATGTAATTTAACCCCAATTATATATATATGAATGAATATAATATATATTTTATATATTAGTATATATTATATTCATTCTATCACTTCTGTTCTTTTAGAGAACCCTGAGTATTACAGGTGAGAAAAGTCTCCTGATAATTTCTAATGTCCCACTCTCCAATGTGCCTTCAACCACAGAGAAAATAGCTTCAAGGAGCATACCAAGAGACACAGAGAGCAGGAACCTTGTCGAGTCAGTCAGATCAGCAATTGGGCACACCTACAATCCTCACAAACAGCTACAGCAAGAGGAAGAATGAGGCCAAGACCTAAGCAGAAGTCAGATACTGAGTTTTACAATGGGAAACAGTCAGAGGTAAAGACTCCCAATGAGCTTGAAGGTCTGCTGCCTAGGGAAGACTAGGAAGAACTTGTGTCATCAGATGGGTTCCTCGGGTCAGGTAAAAGGCAACGGCAATCTCTGCAGCTGTTGCTGGAGGAGTTGATTAGCCCAGCTGTCTGAGCTACTGTCCACGATGATTGCTTCACACATGAAGTAACATGGCCATAGGTCTGGGTCCTCTGGTGACCTGGGGTCAATCATGGCTCTGTTGCTTATTGGACCAGTTCAGGCTTCAGGATAACCTCATCTCTTCTGAAGGACAATGTTTCTAAAGTCTCCAGCAATAGCTTGACTGTAGGGATGAATGTTAAGCATCAATGACAGAGGAAGACCTCATGTGCCATGTATGTATTTATGAACTATTTACACCTACTTTTCTTGGATACACTGAAACACTTGGGTTAAAGATCATCTTTTTCACACCATTATGGGTCTCCACACGAAGTCTTAATGACAAATAGCATCAACAAGGGAAGTAGAATTGTTTTCTCCTAAATTGAATCAATACCTCTTGACTTTGCTTTGGTTAATAGATCAACAGCATGTCACCTCTCTGGTGAGTGGTAACAAAGTATGTAGTGGGGATACCTGAGGCTTGGAGATTGCCCTATACTTTGGTTTCATCACCACTAGCAACACAATCCTGGGAAATTATTTGGCCTCCCTTGTCCATAATTTGCTTATCTATGAAGTAAGAAAATGCTAGTGCTTAGACTAAATGGAATGGTGAATGCAAAGCTAGTTCTGTAGCATTATATTAGTTACCTGTCTTCTGCTATAGAAACACACCTAACAAAGGGAACTTAAGGGACCAAGGATTGATTTGGCTTAACAGTTCAGGCAGAAATCGACCATTGTGGCAGGCTATGGCATCCACAGCAACAAGCAGCTGCATATATTTTGTTCACAGTCAGGAATCAGAGAGTGAAGAATAACTGTACTCAACTTGCTTTCTACATTTTATACAGTCCACGAGCCCAGTCCCTGGAAAAGTGCAGCTATAATCCACATCCAAATGGATCTTCCCTAACCAAATCTTCCAATTAACCTAATCTAGAGAATGCCTCACAGACAGGCCTTGTCTCTATGACAAATCTCTAAATTTCATCAAGTTGACAATGCAGATGAGCTAGTACACCTATTGAGTCATCATCTAAAGGAAATGAAATCAGTATGTCAAAGAAACATGCTTAAATGTTTATTATATAGTTAGTCCCTGTTGCCAAGATATCCAATCAACATTAGTGTCCCTCATCTGGTGAATACAGAAAATGTGGCGTTTGTTTACAACAGAATATCATTTGTCATTAAAAAGATGAGATCCTACTATTTGTGATAACTGGGATAAAACTGGAAAGTGTGTTACATGAAATAAGCTAGGTGAATGAAGACAAATGGTACAGGAGCTCACTTATATGTATGTAAGATATTAAAAGGTAATCACATAAAATTGAGGGAAGAATGGTGATTATCATATGCTGGGGAGAGTGGGAGTAAATGATGTGAGAAAACATTATCCAATGAATATTAAGTTGCAATTACATATGAATAATTTAGATGTGCTATTATTGTGTAGAGCAGTGGTTCGCAACCTTCCTAATGCTGCAACAGTTTAATAGTTTTTCATGTATGGTGACCATGTCCAACCATAAAATTATTTGTTGCCACTCCATAACTTTATTTGTATATTATGATTGTGAACTTGAATACGCTTGGCCATAGGAAGTGGCACTATTAGGAGGCATGGCTTTGTTGGAATAGGTGTGACCTTGTTGGAGGATGTGTGTCATTGTGTAGGTGTGCTTTGAAGGCTCCTAATGTTCAAACTCTGCCTAGTTTGGGAATAAACCTCCTTCAGGGTGCCCACAGAAGTGAGTCTCTTTCTGGAGAATTCTTGGCTCCTCCAGCACCATGTCTGCCTGCACACTGCCATGCTTCCTGCAATGATGGTAATGGACTGAACCTCTGAAACAGTAAGCCAGTCTCAACTAAATATTTTCCTTTATAAGAGTTGCCTTGATCATGGTATTGCTTCACAGCAATGGAAACTTTGACTGAGACATGAATTGTAATGTAAATATCTGTGTTTTCCAATGGCATTAGGTGATCCCTTTAAAGGGGTCATTTGACCCCCAAAGGGGATATGAACCACAGGTTAAGAACTGCTGCTGTAGAGTTACTTGAGATAGTAGTAATGTACTATGTCTCTCTGAGAGCTAGAAGAAAGAATAATAAATATTGAATTTTTACCATGAAAAAAACTGATGTTTATACCTGTGTTTTGGTTTGAACATTTTGCATACATATACATCATATTTTGTGCAATCATTTTCATTCCATGTGTCAGTTAAATTAAGATATAATGCATTTATAAATAGCAGAAAGAATGGTGGTATTCCCTCCTCATTCTCTTGTCTTTGGTTTGTCAGGTGAGCTCTACATGTCTTTCCTATTGGAATAATCTTGAATATAATCTTCCTTGCCTGTTTCTTTGTCTGGTGCAATTTTTCCTTGACATTCACACTGCAAACCACTAAAAAACCAGACCAAACAACTGGGAGAAATGCTTCCATGCACTGAAAAGCAGATAGAACAGGACTGAGTCCTCAAGAGAAGTGAAGCACACAAGCATTTCTGTATAGGTGTATTCACACCTGTGTGTGTTAGTTCTGGATTGCTGCTGTAATAAAAGATTAGCACTGTGGCCTGAAATAACAGAAGCATGTTATCTTAGAGCCATTATTTCCTGAAGAAGTCAGATATCTGGAATGGTTAAGAAAAAAATCAAGCAGTCAGAAATGTTGTGTTCCTGCCAAAGGCTTTAAGAGACTGTCTTTCTCTCCTTTGGCCTCCTTGTATAAATCTTTTTCTTGGTTGTGACCCAACTTCATTTTTAAAGCTAATACTGCAGTGTTTTCAAATTTCCTGGCAGATCACTTTCTGCTTCTTAGCAGGTGAGGGACCCTTTATTTCATCCGTTCTACTTGGATAATACAGGATAATGTCTTTAAATAACTCAATTATTAGCCCTAATTCCATCTGTAACCTTAATCCCTGTTCTCATCAAAGAACATATTCACCCATTCTAAGGATTATCAGCTCCTGAGGTTAGGGGTTGTATTAGTCAGCCTGCTATGCCACAGCTCAGATTCAAAAAGATCAATTGCTATGTTCTATGTGTTGGCTATTCTAGAAGTCACATGACAAAATCAGTGTACAGGTATTAAAAGGTGAAACCTTTCAAAAGTCTTAGATCAAAAGAGCAAAAACCTTACTGGTGGGATAGGGAGCATAACAAGACAACAAAAGGCAATTCATTGACTCCTTTCATCATACAAATGTAAGCATAAAAGTAGAGTTAGACTCTGAATCTTCTATTACTATGACCTTGAATTTCCCTACTCTCGGGACTATAAGAAAAATGGCTGTTGTTTATAATCCAGTAGAATACTTTTATTATATAATATATGTGCTCAAGTTAAAAAAAAAAGTTGACCTAGAGACAAAGGAAATATACAGAAGTCCACATCCATTCATTTTTAGTGATTGCAAGTTGGGACTGAAGGGAGCAAAAATTCATAGAACATAGACAGCACAGCACCAAGACTAATACCCATATGGGTCAAAATGACTAATGTTGGATATCCAGAGGGTTACAAGTCAGCAAAAAAAATGGCTGACATCAGATATCTAGGGCACCCAAAAAGAAACAATGGTGGAATCTCTGCTATAACTATTCATGGAAAAAGTCATTTTTAAGTGATTCTGTATAAATACAGCTTTGAGGTCAGAGGTGAGTGCCTTTTGTCTTCTGTCTTTGCCAGTCAGTTGTACAGACCTGCCTGAAGCAAGTGTGTTGATCTGCATGTGTGCTCATGCTAGCCAGTGTATGACTTATATGTGCTAATGCATGCCTAGGTACTTGCCAGGGTCTGCCTGCTTAGCAGCCTGTGTGTCCATAAATAAAGCATGTCTTATCTGCTTATGACTCCTCACATTCCCTTAAGCCTTGTGGCCTCTCATGACGTCTCTCCTTTTCTAGCTGGAGGCTCAGACATCACATCTGGCATAGTCAACAGGGTACAACTATAGGATGATAGTCTAAAAGAAGTAGAAAGGATCCCTGAATTCATAGGGAAAAATCTCCAGGTCCAGTGGCCACTTTACCAGGAGGGAATAGAGTAGCTAAAATAAACTGGCGGTATTGTCTATGCTAAAGGCTGACTAATGGCATGGTGCATGGGAAGCCCAACATGATGGGGGATGTGGGTAAGAATGGAGGTAGGAATCAAAAGCTCAGGAATGTGTTTAAGATAATGAGTTCATTAAAACTCTTTTATCAAAAATGAGACCAACTATCAGAGTCACCAGCCTGTGCTATGTACCAGGTCAGTAAGACAGAACAGACCTTGAGTCCAAATGGTCATGTTTATAGACAGAGGACAACTGCAGAGCCTACTCTTTATACTATGCCAGAATTGGAGAGTTGACAAAGCTGTACCAGGGGATGGATAGACTCTCATTGATGATGGAGGAGATAAGAAAATTTGGCTCTACTACTACCACCTACCCATCTTTAAAACAGTTCCTGAAGGCCACCAAAACAGGGAGAACACTAAATATTGAAATGGGTGATAGACAAAGTGCATGTGTTATGGTCCAATGCTAATGACTTACTGGAGACTGTGTAAATTTACCTCCCACATGGACTGAATACAGATGTTTCAAAGTGAAAACTATGCCAGGCCCTCAAAGGGTAAATAATTCTTCCAAGCAGCATGATTGGGAAGCAGTACACATACTATGCCAGGAAAAAAAAATGGCTTCAGTGGATAGAGATGTGGAGCACTCCCTCCTCTCTGCGGCTAGGTGCATTTGAGGTGCTAAAGCTACCAGGAGGTAGCAGGCCTCTTGGGCATGCAGAATTCTCCAGTGTAAGCAAGTTTGAGCCTCAGGGTACAGGGCTCCTGCCATGCCGCTGTTGATACATGCCTTTGGTGGCTGAATAAATCCTAGGGGTAGATATCTTGTGAGGCTTGATTGCCCTCCAAATCAAGCCCTATAAATTCAGATTGTAAGTACTGTAAAGCCAGTGGTGGAGGCTGCCTTCACGATCACCTGGCAAATGCTGCCAACCTCAAGGGGTGGTCCACAGCACCAGTGTCAGTTGCTTTGGAGGCAACATAGATCCTTATAATGTCCCCATGTGGCATGCTCAGAAGCAAAATTGCACTTTAAAAACAGCGGCTAAGATTAGGCACTTCTTCTCATACAAGGCTGAACAGGGCAACCCAGTAGGAACACAAAGGTCCCAAAAGCAGGAAAAGAGTCAGCAGAAATGGCTCCTGCCATTGGACAACATGGTGCTAATGAAGCTATCGTGCACAGGTCAAGATAACTAAGTTTGGACATTGAGGGTACAAAGCAAAAATGTCTGACACTGGATATCTTGGGGAACCCCAAAATAAACAGCAAGGTAATCTGTTCTATAGGAATTTCTGGCAAATATGACTTTTGTGTAATTCTGTATAAATAGAGATGTGAGGTCAGAGGTGAGGGCCTCTTGTCTTTTGCCTTTTGGCCAGTCAATCTATATGAGCCTGTGTATATCTATCTGTGACCTGTATGCTGATCTCCATGTATGACTGTGCCTGCCTGTGTGGCCAGTATGTGCCTGTGTGTGTTTAGATGACTACCTGTGTCTATCTGCCGAGGGTCCTGAGTGTCTTTGAATAAAGTATGTCTTATCTGCTCATGACTCTTTATGCTCTTTTTAACATCATGACTTCCCATGACCCTCTCACTTTCCTGGTCTCAGAGTTCAGAACTCACAAGACTTCCTCTGGGACTGCCAAAAAAAATGGCTTCTGAAAGCCTGTTAAATCAATGGATGGCCATACTGAAAAAGAGATTAGGCACACAGTGATATGCACTTGTAATCCCAGCACTGGAAAGGGATGTGAAAACAGGCAGATTCTTGAGTTTTCCTGGCCAGCAAGAATAGCCAGCCTACTTGGTGAGTACCAGCATAGTTTAAAAAAAAAAAAAAAAAAAAAAAAGGGAAGTGCCTGGAAAATGAGAAACAACACCTCAAGTTGTCCTCTGGTCTCCACTAGATGTTTGTATACACCCCCCAACACACACTTATTCAAAATAAAAAAATAGATGTTAAATAAAATAAGATAAAGTGGATGGAGCTGGGCTGTGCTTCTGTGGTAGAGCACTTGCCTAGCATGTGGAGAACTTAAAAGGTAAATAAGAAGAATAAAAGTCAATGAAATAAGAGATAAGAGATGAAAAATAACAAAAGTCTGAATTTGATCACTGGGACCCACATGGTAAAAGGAAAAACCCTAATGTGTCTGTCCTCTGATCTTCACATGTGCACACATGTACATACATGCACATTCACACAAATGAATGGATAAATGTACAACAAAATTTAAAATAAAATAAAAGATCTTAAGTGGTTCCTTGAAAATACTAAAACCCTTTTTAAATTCTGGTTAAATTGCTCAAGAAAAAAGGAATGCAAATACAAATGAATAATGAAGACAGTACTAAATACTTCAGAGATGAAACAGCCATATAAAAATATTAAGAGTATATTTATACTGATAGCATCAATTGTTAGTGAAATGCAGAAACCTCACAAAATATACTATCGAACCTTATTCTATGTGCCTGTGTATTGTCTGTGTCTGTGTATGTGTCTATGTCTGTGGTATGTGTTGTGTATGTGTGATGTTTTAGTGTGGTTTCTGTGTATGTATGTCTGTATGTGAGTGTTTGCATAACTCTCTGTGGGTCTGATTTTTTGTGTGTGGAGTGAGTGTTATGTGTGGTTTTATGTGTTTTGTATTTGCTGTGTATGTGACTGGTGTCTATTTGTATGTGTGTGTGTGTATGTGCCTGTGTCTATGTGTATGTGTGTATGTGCCTGTGTAAGTGTGTATGTGTGTGTGTATGTGCCTGTGTCTGTGTGGTGTATGTATGCTGAGTCTGTGTGTATGTGTGTGTATTATGTATGTGCCTGTGCCTGTGTATATGTTGTGTGTGTGTTTGTGTATCTGTGTATGTTTGTCTAAGTGTGTGTCTCTGTGTGTATATGTGTGTGTCTGCATGTATATATGTGTATGTGTGTTATGTGTGTGGGGGTAGTGTATATGTATCTGTGTATGTGGTGTATGTATGTTTGTGTAGGTGTGTGTATGTGTGTATTTGTGAGTGCATGTATATGTATGTGTGTCTGTGTGTATATATGTGTGTGTATGTGTGTCTATTGTGTATATGTATGTGTGTATGTCTTCATATGTGTGTGCATTTGTGTTTGTGTCTGTGTGTCTGTGTGTGTATATGTATGTGCGTGTATGTGTGTATAATTTAAGTATGTATATGTGTGTATGTACATATGCATGTGTATGTGTGTATGTTTGTGTATGTCTATGTATGTGTACATTGTGAATTTGGTTTGTATGTGCGTGTGTGTGTCTGTGTGTGGTGTTTGTGGTGTATAAGTGGTTGTATCCATGTGAGCGCTTACCACTTTCTTTTGTCAACTGCTCACATATAACCCAAAACTGGATCATTTCCCTGTATGCCCTATACTTACACACTGGACATAAAACTGATAAAAATGATTGTGGCTGCTTTCAGATTTCTCTGAAGGAAAGAAACACTTAATCTACATTTTAAGATAAATATAGCTCAACAGAATAGAATGTGTATTTCCAAACTAATTTATCAAGTTTCCATTTAAGGCTTTTCTTAACAAACAGACATTAATAAAGAGTTTATTTGGGACTTTTTAGTGATAGCAAATGTGACTATGGATTAAACACAATGTATATGCTTGAGATGCTTCATGGCCACATAAAAAGTAAAATGGCAACTGGCCATGGGCTTTTTCTTTTGTCTTCCATTAATACTCTCTTGGAAATAATACATAAAGCATATGGTTTCTCCTCTTTAACTTACCATCCATCACCCAGCAGGAAGCTCAGCTTTATGTGTTTAGCCTGGTTCTAATTTGCCCTGGTGAGGCAGTGTGATTTCTTTAGTTTTACAAGGTTCCAGAAATTCACCATTCTTGTTGCCATTAGGCATTTTGTGCTTTTGTTTTGCTTTGCATTTAACATTAGCATCACAAAACAAAGTGCTGCTTGTTTAGGGAATAAATGGCATAGAGGGACAGGGTGGCAGTGAGGTAGGCAGCCCACCTTGCCCAGAACTGCCTGTGTAGGCTGGCACTATTACATACCTGCTTTCCCATTCCAATCTTCTTTCAGCCTCCACTCAGTTTTAAAGCAACAAGAGGCTCTGCCTGCATCAGAATACCACAGCCTAGGTGACAGATGAGGGAGAGCTATGCCTTGGTCAGAGGAGAATGAAAATCTCACCTACCTTGAAGAGTGGTTGTGACTACTGCAGAGCACAGTGCATAATAAGCATGTTTGTAAACATTTTATAGGAAAGTGTTGTCCAGTGTTAGCACGGGATTGTTACTGGTCACCATGTGATAAGATATGACTATGTCATTTCTACTCCTGGTGTTTTGCTTTTTCTTCTTCACTGTACATGAAGCTTGTGAAAAGCACTGAAAGGTTAAGATTGTAAAAACTTAGTTTAAAAGTCTTAATTGGCTTTATTTTCAATCCTAAAGTCAAACAACTCTTTAGCCCTTAAAACATACTAAGAGTTCCAAAAGGCTGAGCAACGGAGGTTTGTTTTATAGACAGACAAGGAGGAAAGGCAAAAAGCACAAACACAGAATAAAATGCAAATGGTTCATTTCAAAGTATTTTCCTTGAAAACCTAAGACAGAGACAAAATGAGGACTAATTGGTTTCTTAAGGTTATCGTTTTTGTTTTTGTTTTTGTTTGGTTTTGTTGGTGGTGGTGGTTGGTTGATTGGTTTGGTTTTAGTTTTTTTGTTTATTTGTTTGTTTGGGTTTTGTTTGTTTGTTTGTTTGTTTTATGCAGAGGGAATTTCATCATGACAACAAAGACATAGGACATCATGTTTTAAAATGCATGATGACTGGAGTGGCCATAATATTAGTTCAAGAGTCACTAGCCAATATCCTCTAAGATATATTTTTACTTTTGAGATTTCAGTAATTACAACATTTCTTCCTTAGGTTTCCTCCATCCAAACCCTCCCATGTACCATGTATGTGTGTTTCCAGGTCTAAGCATTTGACTTTGTATGAGACAGCTGATGTGCTTTTCCTTGGGGAAGACCATCTCTTTCATTCCCAGCCTCAGTTGCCTGTAGTTTATTGTGTAGGACTGAAGCTTCAGTCTTTTCCCTGTCCACTTTGGCATGCCCATTGGTGTAGTCCTTGTTCAGCTCATGTTGGGACAGTCAGGGTAGCAAGACCTTAGGAGTACAGCTTCTGACATTCCTAGGATACCCAGTTTCATGGCAAAATCCCTGATGCTCTGGCTCTTACAGTCTCTCTTCCTCTTCCCAAAAGCCTTGGGAGCAAGAGTGTTCTGTAGCTCTATCTATTGGGACTGGGATCCACAACTCTGCATTTTGATTGGTTTTGGTTTTCTGTAATTGTTTCCAACTGTTGCTAAGACTAGGCTCAGAGCCTCCTGAGCTAGAACTGATCTGAATGCCTCCTTTCATATGGACTAGCTTTCATGGTACCAGAAGGTACCATACAAGCTTCCAAAGGAGGGAGGAAACCAACAATTCTACCTAGCTATGATGCCTAAGAACCACATCAATGACCAGAATAGCCAGACAATCTAATAGGTTCAGTAGTGGTATGCATATCTTGTCAGTAACCAATAGCCCTTTAATTGGACTTAAGACCTGCTCAAAAAGATGAAAATCAGGCCTGGTACTGGAAACCTAGCTGACTAGTTGGTGGTAGCAATGTCATGGCTAGTTAGAGGAGCATCTACAACCACTAGTTTATTATACTAGCTTAATCTTTAACATTAACATACAAACATTGTCCTTATACCCACAGAACAAGTGTAGTCTACTAAGATATTTTTCAAATCAAGTTATTTTATTCCCTGACAATTTAACACACATATCAATGAATTTTAAATTTTAGTCCTTATCACCCTTTATTGCTCTCTTTCCCCCTTTTTTATGTGTTTTGTTTGCTTTTCTAGACAAGGTTTCCCTGTATGACACTGCTTCTCCTAGAACTTGTTCTGTATGCCAGGCTGGCCTCAAACTCACAGAGATCCACCTGCCTTTGCCTGTCAAGTGCTGGGAGTAAAGGTATGTGCCCCCACCTCCTAGCCTATTGCTCTGTTTCTTTCTCCTCTCTAGCTCACTGAAATAATTTTTCTTTCAGAAAATTCTCTTTGAATTTTAATGTCTTTGTGTATGTGATCCACTGAGTTTAAATAGGGTTGTCCTCATGATCATAGGTCAAAGGTTACTTACAGGCATATGAGGAACTAATCAAGATCACACCACTGAAGAAAATGGCACCCCTCCCTTAACTTTCAATAGTTCCACAGGGAGAGGTGAGGCCTCAAGATCCATTCATGATGACTCTACATTCATAACCTCATCTGATCCCAAAGTCTCCACTTCCTAAGACCATCCTAGTTGGAAGATAAAATTACATACATGAATAGGTGGGGCAAAGGCAAACATTCAGATCACAGCATTCATGGAGGTTCAAGGCACTAATGTTGCTTTCCTTATGAAAGGACAAAGGTAGAGAAGAAAGACTGATAGGAATCCAATTACCTTGGGGAGATCTATAGACCAAGGTGCATCCAAATGGAGAAAAGACTCCATCTCTTAGGCTTTCATATGGTCTATAACTAATATCCTGTGAGCTCCTAAACTTATGAGAAGTACTGAGCTCAGTTTCTGGACTTCATCACATATAAATCCAGGAAGGGTCTTCCTGGCTGGCAGGCTGTATCAAGAGTGAATTGATGTGAGCTTAAAATTTGACCCAGTGAAGCAAGAATAGAAGAAGATTGTGACAGACTTTGCAGAGTCACAGTGCCTTCCTAGTGAGTGGAAAGGAGTTTACCAGAGTCTGAGAAGGATAAAAGAATTCAGGAGAGAAAATGGTGAGTGGAAACTCTGGTGCAGTTGGATAGAAGAAACCATTTCTAATACTCTGCACCATGATAGGGTAATTAGCTCATGCTAATGTATATTTTGAAGTAGCTGGAAGGCATGATTTTGAATGTTACCAACACAAATGATAATGTTTGAAGTGAGAGGCCAATTACTCTGATCTGATCGTTATGTTATATACACTTATTAAAATGTATCCCATAAATATGTATGATTAATATGTCAATTAAACTTATATACAATAAACACATTTTTAAAATGTTTAGCACCATTAATTGTGCAGGAAAATGCAAATTAAAACTACTTTCAGATTCCACCTCATCTTAGTCCAAATGGCTACAATGAAGCAAAATACAACAAATGCTGACAGGATGTAGGGAAAGGGGAGTGTGAGCTGGTGCAGCCACAGTGGAAATCAGTGTGGAGGTTTCATAAAAAGTTAAAAATAGAATTGTGATATCACAAGGCTATCCTATTTGTCTGCATTTACCTAAAGGAGAGATAGTAACTCATCCATGTTCACTGCTGTTCTATGCACAATGGTTAGAAAATGGAATCAGCCTAGATGTCCATCAAAAGATAAGTGAATAATGAAAGTGTGGTACATGTACACAATTGAATTCTATGTAGCACTAAAGATCTTTCAATAAATCATGAAATGTGCTGGGAAATGAAAAGAACTTGAAAACACACTATGAGGGATAATGCAGCCAGAAAGACAAATGTGTCATGCTCTCTCTCATATGAAGATACTAACTATGAAGTGTTCAAATTTATGTTTTATGAGTTGGAATGAGTACTTGTAAAGAATGGAAAGAAAAATGGTATTCATGAGAGATAAGACAGAGAGGCAGGCCTCTTGGGAATGAGGTAACAAGTAATATAATGATATAAAAATATAGGGAACTAAATACCAGATCAGGGGGTTTAAATGACGATAAGGGGGAAAGTGGGAAGCAGGAGGTTGAGGGAAACCAAAACTAGGGATTATGGAAAAATCCTATAGAAACAAACTATTATATCAACTAAAAAGTCAAATTTTTGAAAAGTGGCTTGTTCAAACTCCAGCTATGCAAAATCCCAGCATATAGGAGAAGAAGTTAGATATGTGGTAATACCACTAGCTGAGGAGCTATTAGCATGTGTTGGCTTCTGGGAGAGGAAGAGTCAGTTTTCTTAATGATATGATCCCTGAAAAGCTGACCACAACTAAAGTGGGCTCCAATACCAAGACTAACCAAGCAATTCCAACTGGATTCCATGAGGAAAGAAGAAAGAAAAAATGTAATATCAAAGCTATGTGGGAAGAAATAGGACAGAGAGGAGGGTAAGGTGAGGAGTTGATGAGTAGAATGTGTTTATACTAAGACATTTATTTCTTGAATTTCTGGAGGCAAGGGAATTTAGGATCAAGACACCAGTATATTTAGTTCCTGGTAAAGATCTGCTTCCTGGCAAGCCCCGTGTCTTCACATGGAAACAAGGACTTGCATATCTCTTCTCCATTTGTTAGGATGTCATGAGGCCCACTCTCATGACCTTACCTAACCTTGTACTACCTCTGAATGGTTTGTCTCCAAATTAGGAGCTTAGCACATGAATTTTATGAGAATGCATATTTAATTCATAGTAACCATTATGCAAATCTATGATTCTGTAACTGTAGGTTTTCCAAGTTGGGGCTTTAAGTTCTCATTAAAGGATAAAATGTCCAGTTAAGTCCAGCCATAAGAACTGAGCTGTGAATCATGCCTCCTGAACTTAGACAAAGTTCCTTGACTAGAAGCACAGTAGTGATCAGAGGTCCCAAGCACTTCCTTGGATATCCTTGAACATGGTAGCTGAAGCCTGTTGTGAGGGGTTAGAAACAGCGTCACTTGCTGTAACAACACTAGTCCCTCCACCTATCAGACCTCCACTCAGACTGAAGTCCTATGGCTCAATTCAAGAATTTCACAAATTCTTACCCCTAGAAGAAACAAGAGGGATTTTATTCTGTACTCATTACAAGTGCAATATACTTATAACAAAAGATAAATGCAGTACAGATAATAAAAAATTATCCATACTTCTGTCACTCACACAGAATGACATTAATATATCTTACTTATAGGCTTTTCCACAGGTGTCCTGGGACTAAAAGTCTTATGACTACCTAAATTTAGGGAACCTTGAAAATATTATCATAACTGTTTGACAAAGTTGATTAGTTTATTTGCATCCTTGGTTATTTCAGTTTAATTAGTTGGTAGGAAGAGATCCTGTTGTGGTCCAGACATTACTTGCAGATAATCTCCTAGCAAATGTCCTGGTCCTCTGGATCTTACTGTAATTCCATGCCCTCTTCCACAATGTTCCCTGAATCTTAAATGTCGAACTGGCCTCCACAACTCTGTGTTTTGATTGGTTGTTGTTTTCTGCCTTGGACTGGAAATCTAGCCAACTACTCAAGGCTAATGAAGTCATAGATCATGAAGAAGCACCTACAACCTTCTGTACTAAACCAGCATAATCTGTAACTATACTCTAGATATTTGTCCTTGTAACCTCACTTTGCAGCAATCAGGCTTTTAGTCATTTATATGCAGTTTGTTTCTGTCACTAGACTCTTATTTCTACAATGTGAGAAATTACCTTTGCTTTGACCCTTTGGTACCTAATAAGCTGTATGGATAAATATTTATTTGCTATACAGAAACAACTACACCCTGAAGGGCCCTAGACTTCAATCAAGGCAATATATTGTCTCTTCAGATTTATGTTTGCAAATGAAAATGGATTCTGAATTAGTTTCAAGAATATGTTACTCCTTGAGACTTTCTGTGTTGGCATGTTTTCTGTGGTAGAACTTTTTGTTCAAACAAGAGATAAAGTATCTCTCTCCTATGTGGCTCAGCCTGGCAAGTTGATTCCTCCCTACTCGGTTCTTCCATTGGTTGTTTGAATACCTCAGCTCAGCTAAAAGATGAATACAAAAGGGGGTGGTATAGTACCTTTGTATGAACTAGTCCCTAAAATCATTTTCACAATATTGGTCACAGAACTGAGTATTATTAAGGAAAAGATTATACAAAGGTATGGAAACCAGGCAGAGGGGTCAGTAAGGGTCAGTTTAGAGGTTGATTGCCAGAGAAATTCAAATAGTTGTGAGTTATCTTCACAAAGCAATAAATGAATATTAGCACTTAATGTTTTATTTGATTCACAAATAATGCCTCAAAGTCCCAGAGCTTTCATTATACTGTAGGTTTGTAATGTTGGATCCTGTGGCTGTTTCATGTCAGCTTGCATTTCTGGGCTTTCAAGAAGTCTTGATGTACACTTTGGCTCATCGTGATAGCCAGAAACAAGTGTGAGTGTGCTTCAAGCTAGGTGCAAGTGTCGTCTGGATTGTTTCCCTCTGCCCACCTCTGTGGCTATGTGTCTTTTTTATAGAGATTAGCAGATGGTGAGCCCCTTTGGTTTATAATCTCCTGTAGGATAGAGCTTCCATAGTTCTCTAGCTATAAACTTGTCCCCTGTTTTCATTTTTCCATTGGGAATAGTATTTCAGCTAAGACAAGAAAGAAAGGAATGAAGGAAGGAAGGGAGGGAGGCAGGGAGGGCAGGAGGGAGGGAGAAAGGAAGAAAGGAAGGAAGGGAGGGAGGGAGGGAGGAAGGAAGGAAGGAAGGAAGGAAGGAAGGAAGGAAGGAAGGAAGGAAGGAAGGAAGAAGACACCCCAAGACTTGGGGTGTTTTCTTTCACTCAAATGGAAATTGTTTTTCTAAGAATTTGGAAGTCTCTGTACAGTTTCGGTGCTGGGAGGACAGTCGGTTGCTAGTCACACATCAGCAGTTCATTGTGTTGCTCTCCAGAGCATTATTTAATGGGCCCAATGTGTACCTCAAGATAAATGCAGTATATTATGTCTAAAAAAATCCATTGTCTGTTGATTTAAATAGTTCTGAAATGTCTATAAATAAAGAAATTTTCAAGGTAAAACAACAACAAAACAAATAATGCCATATTGCAAATAACAACAAAAACAAAATGATAATAACAAAACAGAAAGTTCCAGAGCTGGTGAAGTGGTAGCATTGTATCACTCCCAGTGCTGCCTAAAATGTCACTGCTGGGTATCTGGCATCCATCTTTTACTCCTTCAGACACAATCAGCACTGAAAAGTTCTTCCATAATATGGGGTCCAAGGAGGTCTTTATAGAACAAGTGTTGCCCTCATGATTGTCACATCTGTTTGAGACATTTCAAACAGTCTCAGTATCACCAGTCTCAAATGCAACAATTGAACTTGGTGACAGGGAAACAGAAGCAGCTGGACTCTCTGTGTATGAGAGAAAGGGAGGATACAAAGAGCGAGACTGTGGAGGAGTCAGGGAAAGGTCAAGAGAGCTAAAGAAAAAAACAAGAGTAAGAATGGGACAAAAGGGAAGAAAATATAACATGTCTTTGCTCTAAGACCTGTGGTTTGACTCACCACAAAAAACGTAGACAGAAGCAAATTAAATCAAGTATACATGTTTATGAATCTATAAATTCTCTAAGCTTGAAAACCATTTATTAAGGAATTAACCAATGCATTGTTAGTCTATGAATAAACAGAATAATACCGGGCAGGATGTTGGGCTATCTAGAGAGAGAGAGAGAGAGAGAGAGAGAGAGAGAGAGAGAGAGAGAGAGAGAGAGAGAGATTTCCTATCACCCCCCTTTTTTATTTTAATAGACCAAACTAGTTGTTTTCTTCTCTGGAAAGTAAATGCAGTCCACATTGCTTGCTTGTAGTCTTAATCTTAATAAAGCCATAATTCCCATGCCTTGCTGTGTCAAAATATGCCACCAATGAGAATTGCCAATCATGTTAATTATGAGCATGTTAGACAGCCTCCAATTCCACAACCCCTACTTCTTGCCGAAATAATTGGTCTCTGCCATATGTAGCAGTGGTTCTTTCTTGCATTTCTATGAGGCATACCATTGCTTTTATTTCTGGTACATTCTAATCACAATTCTCTGGGTTGAAATATATTGTCATTATGATATGATGTCATTAGAGCAACTGTTCTTAAGTGATATCTCATATTGCTAATAATATATAATGTCTCTTAGTATCTATGGGAGATTGAATCCAGAACTCCCTACATACAAAAATCTATGGATGCTCAAGTTCCATATATGAAAGTATGCAGTATTCACATACAACAAATGCATGGTTTTCTACATAAAAAAAATAATCCTCCAAATTATAATATGATATGATGCAAATACTATGAAAATAGTTGTTATAGAATATTGTTTAGGAAAGAAACAAAGATATAGGTGGGACCATGATAGGATGACTTGGGTTTTGGTAGAAGTGCTGGCTGGAAATAGCCGGGAGACCCAACGGGTGTCCATTGCCTGTGAGGAATGGGCATCTATTCTGTGGAGCTCCCAGAATCCAGGCTCCTGACACGTGGCAAAGATCTCCATTAACTTGCACTGATGTAGCCCCTCCCAAAGAGCACAGGTAGAGGGTGTGACTACAGACCTCAGCCTAGAGAGATTTCCATATTAATGAGTTACCTAAAGGCCAGAGTGCATAGCCAATTACATATTCCTTTCCCAGACCCCCAGATCCTCCTCCCCAATCCTATTTAAGTCAGGTCCACCCTGACGTAAGTGGAGGTACCACCAGACCATCTACATCCTGCCATGAAAATAAAACTTTAGAAACCCACGGACTTCCACGTGTCATTTTGGGGCCTACAGCTGAGGCCCACATCTTAGCCAAGCGAGTAACCAAAGAATCCGTTTTCCAAGGGGCCCCACTCCTCCCAGCCCAGCGGAGTCTGGGAGCCCCAGAATGGAGGCCAGTCGGTCCCTGCCGCCTCTTGACCCAGGGATCCCCACTCGAGAGACACCCCCCCCATGGAACTTCAGACTGAGTGAGGACTCCCCACTCCGGGTAGGTCCCCAGCCTCTTCTCACAGCACAGCGCCCGCCTGGTGCCCTGCTCGGGACTTACTCAGTCAAACTTCCCACACGCACTTCTGTTTTTCTCCTGAGGTGCCCATGAAAAATAGAAGACACGAGGGACCCACAACACAACAGAGATCCATGCTAGTGAGCTCCACCCACAGATATATAGTACAAATACAATTTTTCCTCAGTATTTTCAATCATCAATTGATTTAATCTATAGATGCAGAACTGAAGGACACCAAGGACTGGGTTAAGAATAGGAGAAATCTTTCTAAACATTTCAGTTTCTAGGTTATGAACTGAATAATGTGCTTTTAAAAGTATTACACTAAAGATTCTACAGATTTGCTATTCATCATGACCTGTCACAGATTCTGTCATACACTGTTCAAAGAAGTCTTGTTCCTATAGCCTCCTCTGCACACTACTGTCTCCAACTCTAGCTACATATAACTTGTCATCACTTTTGACCACGTCCAACAAATAGACACACACACACACACACACACACACACAAACAACCACGAGTCCGGAAACGCACCAGAGACATTAGTGAACCGGTTAGGTGGGTCAGATAAGGCTTATATGCTAGTAAATCTGCCTTCTACTTGGTCAGGGGCGCCCCCATGTGCCACTACTGTGAGTAAACACTCCTTCACCAGAACCCTGATGTTACACCTACTGCTATGGAGCTGATGCTCTCAGACAGAGGCAGGATGATGAGGAGGGAATCACAGTTCATCATCTGAGTTTCATGCTCTCTAGTAGACAAATTTTCTGTCTATAAAAAAGCAAATATTGCTCTTTAGCAGATGTGACTTGAGGATGTAACACAGAAAGAAAAGATAATGGGAAATTCTGTGTGAATGTAGTCTCTGGGATCCAAATTAGTATAAAAGTGTGTACATGCAAACACATGTATAACTGTAAAGTTATTGAAACATATAGAAAGGAATTGCCAAAAATGTAAGGTAACCTAACTCCAAAATATTTCCTACTGTAATGAACTGACAGTGATTATAAAATCACCCTCTGGTTAATACAGGTCTCGTTAGATGTTCAGACTGACTGACCTCAAACACACAGCTATCCTCCAACTTGAGCATTCCAGATCAGCGATGTGCATCATCTACATGGCTGGTTAAATATACTTTGAATAATACCTATCTATTTGCAGCCATTGTGTTAGTATTTAATATTATTCCAGCCAATGTAGCTCATATGCGTCCTTCCAGATTGGTTCAATGTACACCCCACAAACCCTATGTGGTAAGAAAAATAGGAATAATTACTCCAGCTTTATTGTAAAAGCTAAGACATAGAAGAAAACCTATCTCCTTAGGGCCCACAATCCTTCCACCTATTCTTCTTTAAGAGTCCTCAAGCTCCATCCACTGTTTGGCTCTGGATGTCTGTATCTGTCTGAGTCAGCTGCTGGTTAGAGCCTCTCAGAGGACAGCTTGCCCCTGTCTGTTCTCAGGCTGGAGATTTAGATCCTGGGAGCTCTGGTTGAATCTTTTGATACTCGTTCTAAAAAGGACAAAAGCACCCTCACTTTGGTCTTCCTCCTTCTTCTTGAGTTTCATGAGGTTTATGCGTTGCATCTTAGGTATTGTGTGTTTTGGGGCTAATATCCGCTTATCAGTGAGTGCATACCATGTGTGTTCCTTTGTGATTGGGTCATCTCACTCAGGATGATATTTTCTAGCTCCATCCATTTGTCTAAGAAGGAGATAGGAACTGCACAGGAAGATCAACAAGTAAACCAACCTGAACCTTGGAGCTCTCAGAGACTGAATCACCAACCGTGGAGCATATCTAGTCTACACAGATCTAGCTCCATGGGCTGAACCTAGGCCTCCCTGCACATATGTTGTAAATGTGCAGCTTGGTTTTCATGTAGGTCTCAAACATCTGGAGTGGGGCTATCCCAAACATGCAGCCTGTATATGGAGTATGGTCTTCTAAAAAAAAAACAGTTTTCAGTTGTTCATGGAATATTATTTTTTTATTCTCTTGTATTCAGTTTGCAACTACTTCATTGAAATTTTTGTATGTATATTCATGAGGGATACTGGACTATAACTTATATATTTTTGTTGGGTTTAATACTTGATTCACATTAATATTGCTTGTGAATTTTCTAATTTTTAAAAAAAAAATATACGTGAACATAATCATTAATATGACCTAAAGCTGAGTCTCATGATTCACTAGACACTGCAATTGTATGGAGCTATAATGCTTTCAATAATGTAATTTACCTAAAGTTCATAGCAATAATAAAAGGTAAGTTTTATTCCACAGAATACAATTTTTATATAGTATAGTAACAATACTTCAGAGAACAGGTCACTAGTATCATAGCAGAAGGGTTTTTGAGAATCTCAATGTGCAATGTCCTGAGTTTCATTTCCATATTCTACTATTCTGAGAGCAGTGTTCATTGCCTATCCTAGAATGGATTCTCTGGTATATTTTATCCCATTTTCATTAATAATCAGAATAAAATGTCAAAACTACTTTTCATTCTTTTCCTAACGAATGACAAAGTTGTAACAGAAACCATCACTCCTTACCTTACTCCTTCTGTGAATGTAAGTCAAGATATAGAGCTTACAGTCGCCATCTTACAAACAAGGTCACATACAAGAAAGAAGACCAATCAAATTACAAAGCCACTAAAACTGACATTTCAACCAAACCCATGCAGCTGCTGAGAAAAATGAATGCACACTCTTTACGCCTCTATAATCAAATGCTTCCTTTACACTCTACTAAGTGCATTTATAATTGTCAGAACCTCTGGTAAAAACGTAAGACCACAAATATCTGTACCAGGTTGAGAAAGTTACAAGATTGTCTAACCAAAATTAATGTCAAAGTAATTTACAGAAGAAACATGGAAAGAAGACAGCAAGACTTAATGGACCTCTCCTTCAGTATCCACTACCTCCTCTGCTGCTGCCTTCACTGTTTTCTTTCCTCCTCCTCCTCCTGCTCTTCCTCCTCCTCTTCTTCTTCTTTTTCTTCTTCTCCTCCTTCTTCCTCCTTCCCCTTCTGCTTCCCCCTGCTCCTCTTCTTCTTCTTCCTCTTCTTCTTCTGAGACATTTATAATCTAACAAATGTGGAATTCAGTACAGCATTCTTCTCTAGTACATTCTAAGGTAAAACATAAATTTAGTAGATACATAAGTGAATGAATAGGTGGATACGTGTGAATGGAAAATTTATGGATTAGTAGTATATATATTAATAGATGTTTGATTGGGTAGATGGATGGTTAGCTCAGTTGATGGATGGATGATGGGATGGATGATAGAAGATAAATGGACAGATGAAGACTTCTATGGCTACAGTTATGTGGTAAAATTGGTGATATTTATCCGGAATTATAATTTCCATAACCTCAATTGTTCAAGAAAAATATAAATGTATGAATTTTATACATGTTTCAAATATTCTAGAAACTCACCTTTAAAACTAAAAGTAAATTTAATAGGTATTCAACATAAACCACTAGTGGTTTTATATTCTTTTACCCTATTAAATCTTCAAAAAAACAGTCTATATTTTATAATAGAAGAAATTAGAAACTTCTAATAAGCAAAGAAAACTATCTGTATAGTGAAAACACAGATTACAAAATAAAAAAAAATTTGGCAGATATACTTCAGTTAGGAGATTAATATATATTATACAAATAATGTAAAAATTAAAGACCCTAAACACCCAAATGCCCAAACTATCAATCAACAAATGAATGACTGAAATAAAAGAAACAGTTCTCAAAACAAGAAACACAAATGGCCAATAAATATTTTCCAGTATTTTCAGCAGCCTTAGCAATCAGGGAAATGCAAATTAAAACTATTTTGAGATTCTCACACCAATCAGAATGACTATAAACTAGAAAACAAATGACAAAAAGTCTGGTGAACATGTTGGGCAAGGAGAACCTATAGGCACTCTGAGTGGGAATATAAAGTCATGTAGCCACTATAGAAATCAGTATGGAACTTTCTCAAAAATTAAAGTATTACTAAAATATGGTTCAGCTATACTTTCTGATTATGCACCCAAAGAACACTATACCCAACTGCAGAGACAAGGAAGCCAAAAATAAAAGGTAAAATTCCTCAGTCACAAGCCCAAAGGGGTAGGAGTCTGACTCAGTGACTTTTGATGCATGTGTTACACATTAGAATTCTTTTCATGCTTGTTGGTGGGTGCAGTGAAATTTATTGATGGCATTCAAGAGAGTATGGTCTCCTAGACCCCTCGTGTTATTGTAGGGGTCTGGGATGGAAACTGAGGGAGATGCTCAGTGTTGGAGGCTGAGTTTGGATTCCTCAGCAGCAGAGAACCTCTCTCTTACCCTTGTGTTCTTGCTGTGTTAGATGGTTCAGGGCTTCTTACTCCTTAGAGGCCATGTAGGTCATGAGGTTCACCACCTGTTGCTATAGCCATATTCATTGTCACACCAGGAAAGGAGCTTTACACAGTTGTCACTGAGAGCAATGCCAGACCCAGTATCAAAGGTGGAAGAGTAGGAGTCACTGTTAAAGTTGCAGAGGATAATCTGGTCCTCAGTTAGCCAGGATGCCCTTTAGTGAGCCTCCAGATGCCTGCTTCACCACATTCTTGATGTCATATACTTGTCAAGTTTCTCCAGGTGGCCTGTCAGATCCATGACAGACACATTGGAGGTACGAACATGGAAGGCCATGCTAATGAGCTTCCATTCAGCTCTGAAATGACCTTGCCCACAGCCTTGGCAGCACCAGTGGATGTTCTGGGCAACCTGATGGTCATTATGCCACAGCTTTCCAGAAGGGTCCTCCACAGTAGTCATCTGGTGGCAGTGATGGCATGGAGTGTGGTCATAAGTCCTTTAATGATGCCAGAGTTTTTATGAATGACCATGGCCAGAGGGGCTAAATGGTTAGAGGTACAGAAAGCATAGCTAACAATCTTGAGTGAGTTGTCATACTTCTCTGGTTTCACGCCCATCACAAACATGGGGTCATCAGCAGAAGGGATAGAGATGATAACTTTTCTAGCCCCACTCCAGGCCTTCTTCATGGTGTGAAGACACCAGTAGACTCCACAACATCTCACCCCATTTGATGTTAGCAGGATCTCACTCCTGAAGATGGTGATAGGCTTCTTGTTTATATAAGCTTCACATTCTCAGTCTTGACTGTGCCATTGAACTTGCCAGGGAACAGTCATACTAGAACATGTAGACCATGTAGTTGAGGTCTTTGAAGGAGTCATTGATGGCAGTCATCTCCACTTTGTTAGATGAGCTGAGCTGGCAGCCCTAGTAACCAAGTGCCCAATATGGTAAATCTATTCACTCTAACCTTCACCATCATGTCTAAGGACAAGGCTGGCACTGCATAAGAAGATGAGGCTGTCTCTGGAACAGGGAGGAGCCTAGAATACAATTTTTAATGCCTTGATACCTCAACCCAAATGGTCAATCTCAGGTGAAACTAATGGTATTATAGTTTTCTACTTCAAGATCATAAGCTTCCCTCTTAACTTCATTCAATACAACCCCACTCAAATGGCCCAAGAGGCAAGGTTAATTTATTTATGTCTTTGAATCTAAGAATTCAGAACTAGGATAGACAAATAAGATAGAACATGTGGCAGTTGTCTTTCTGGGTCTGGGTTACCTCACTTAGTATAGCATTTTCCAGCTCCATCCATTTACCTACAAATTTAATGATTTCACTTTTTGTCACAGATGAAATAAAATCCATTGTGTATGTGTGCCACATTTCTATTCTCCATTCATCATTGAGTGGACATCCTGGCTGCTTCCATTTCCTAGTTATTATGAATAAAGCAGCGATGAGCATGACTGAGCTAGTGGATCCGTAGTATGATATTGAATCCTTTGGAGATATGTCAAGCACAAAGATATGAAGATCAAGAAAGAAAATAGAAAACACAAATTGATTGCAAATATTTACATTTAGACAAAGAAACAAAATATACACTAGAGG
Organism: Mastomys natalensis; assembly: GCA_021653895.1. Classification (NCBI taxonomy): domain Eukaryota; kingdom Metazoa; phylum Chordata; class Mammalia; order Rodentia; family Muridae; genus Mastomys; species Mastomys natalensis. The sequence continues at coordinate 805,744 of JAJTUV010000049.1, read as the reverse complement.
AAAGGCAGTATATTCAATGAATGGTTCTAGGTGAAGTGGTTGTTCATGTGTAGAAGAATATGCACAGTGTGCATTCCCACCAACAGTGAATGAGGCTTCCCTTTTCCACACATCCCTACCAACATTTGATGGCACTTGGTTTCTCGAACTTTCTCACTCATAAAATGAAATCTCAAATTGGATTTTAGTTTACATTTCTCTGATTGCTAACAATTTTAATCAAACTTTTAAAAATATTTCCTAATTATTTTTGTTTCTTCTTTTTATTATTATTAATCATTTTATTTGTTAACATTTCAAATGATATCCCTTTCCCAGTTACCCTTCCACAAACCCCTCACTCCATGCCCCCTCTCCTCCCTCTCCACTCCCCTTTGAGCACCCAATGAGGGTGCTCCTCCACCCACTTACCCATCCCATCTCACTCTAGCATACCTCACTTTGGGGCATCAAGCCTCCCTCCCTTCCCACTGGTATCACATAAGGTCATCTCCTGCTACATATGTATCTGGAGTCCTAGCTTGATCCATGTATACTCTTTAGTTGGTGGTTTAGTCCCTGGGAGCTCTGGATGGTCCAGTTAGTTGATATTATTCTTCATACAGGGTTGCAATCTCTTTCAGCTCCTTCAATCCTTCCCCTAGCTCTTCCATTGGGATCCCCAGGCTCAGTCTGATTTTTGCTGTGAGTATATGCATCTGTATTGGTCAGGTGCTGGTAGAACAAGTCATATCAGGCTCCTATCAGCAAGCCTGCAATAGTGTGAGAGTTTGGTGTTTGCAAATGGGATGGATCCCTTGGAGGATCTCTGGATGGCCTTTCTTTCAGTCTCTGTTCCGTTTTTTTATCCCTGTCTTTTGTTTGGACAGAAATATTTCTGGGTTAAAAATTTTGAGATGTTGTGGGTGGTCCCATCCCTTAGAGCTCTTTCTTTAGATCTGTGGCCATTTTTTCCTGTGCAGTTTGTTTTCTTGGGAGTTTTGTATTTTGTTTTGTTTTGTTTTTGTTTTTTGTATATTCTGGATATCAATCTTCTATCAGCTGTTTAACTAACAAAGATTCTTTACCACTCTATGCTTCTTTATGAAATTGATTTTTTTCTGTGTAGAATATTTTTATTTTATGAGGTCCCATTTGTCAGCTGATGGTCTTAACTCCTGAGTGAATGGAGGCCAATTAAAATGTTTTTTCCTGAATCTGTGTTTTGTAGGGTACTGCCTATGTTTTCTCCAGAAGCTTCAACATTTCAGATATTACACTAGAATATTTGATCCATTTGAAGTTTATTTCTGATATAGATACAGAATCTGTATCTATATACAGGTCTAATCTCATTCTTCTACATGTGAACGTCTGGTTTTCCTGGCACTATTTGTTGAAGATGTTGCCTTTCCTTTAGTATGTATAGTTTGCATTTTTGTCTAAGATCTCATGGCTATAATTATTTGCAGTCATATTTGCATTCTTTTCTGTTGTTGATCTTCGTGTGTTTTGCCAGTATTGTACTATGTTGATTAATATAGCTCTGCAATTAGAAAGAAAACTAACAACAACAACAAAAAGAAAATACCTCAATCCCAAGCAACCGTGTTTCAAGGGCTGAGCAGCAGCATTGTAGTAGTAATTATCTTGAAGAACATAATTTAAGATTCCCCTGGTGATATTGTCTCTAAGCTTTGTTATGTACTTCTTCATTGGACCTTATACAGGAAATGTCTTCTTCCAGCTGTGTGGCAAAGTCCTGCTTCATTTCCCCTTCATATGTTCCTTTATCAAGCTGAAGCTACAAAGAAATGAAATAAAATCTTTATGTAGGATATTTAGATATGACTGGAAAGCCAGAAAGCCTAAAATCTATGTCCCAAAAGAATAAATGGTTGTTAGTTCTTACTATTTGTGATCAAAACACTCCAGAGAGCAACTTAAAGGAGGGTTTCATTTGGGTTCATTGTTTCAAAGGGCTCAGTGCATGGTAAATTGTTTCAAAGTCCTTGAGCATCATCATGGCATCAGAAACGTGTGGAAGATGAGGTTACTTATCTCACTGTGGGCAAGAATCATATCGAGAAGCAGCCCACATCATGGTGGATAGAAAGCAACATAGAGCTATAACAAGAGAAGTCTAGGAAACCAATTACAAACTCTTCAATGACATATTTCTCTCAACAAAGCCCCACCTCCTACCACCTTTCAAATAGCCTATTTAGACTCTAAATCTGTCTGTAGATTAAACACTTCATTAGGACAAAGTCATCATGATCTATTTGTTTCCTTATAAAAGCATGTGGAGGTATCCACTAATGTTTCTCTCTGTCTCTATCTCTGTCTCTATCTCTGTCTCTCTCTTTCTCTTTTTCTCTGTGTGTCTGTGCACATGTATTTGTTTACACAGTCAAGTTAGCAATCAAGATTCATCCACACTCCCAGTGAGGGATTTCCTGCATATACTATAGTAAAGGATGTCTCTTGATGGCATTGTTTGACTTGAAAGAAGGAATCACATCCATTCTAAGGTTTCTAGGGGTCTAACCTAATTTGGGGCAGAACTCAAGCAGGCAGCCAACATCTCTGGTGAACACTCAAGATGATGGATACACATTACAGTCTAATTCCTGGTTCTTTCCCAACACTCATTTTCTCTAGTTCATCTCTGGTGATTACTTGTCAACCCATATCAAGGAGATTTGAAATGATGCTGACAGCTTTGCCTCTTTACAGATTTATTTTCCTGGATTGTTTATAGGTGTCTGAGGACCATGGGTATTTAAAACTGAGTAAATGAAATTGTGTGAAGTTGAAAGCCAATTCCATTTGCTGATTTATGCAAGTTGGGTCTTACTACTCAGGGTAAAAACCATTTGCACTATAGGACATCAGCCAATAGAACAAGACCTGTGAAGCCAGATGGAACACCTGAGCTCAAGACTGGAAAGTAGAAAGACATGACTTTACAAAGAGGGTAGAGAAAAGGTGAAAACAAGGTCAAACAATCCTACACCTTGGGAAACCCAAGTGAGATTTTCTTCTCATCTTAACTTTTATTTTTCCTCTTTACAACTACAGAATAGTGAATATTCTCCTTCTCTGTGGTCCTCATTTGTTTGTCATCTTACTATTTGGCTCATATCAATTTACTTTGATATATATATATGTTCAGAACCTCTGTCTTCAAATCTCTCCCAACCCCACCTTTTGAAGCTAATGTCTCACTTTGTGGCTGGTGCTAACCCATGATTTTCTGTGTGTCCCAGTTTAGTCTTAGTCTCACAGTTCTCCTGCTTCAGCACACAGAGTGCCATGGCTTTAGGTATGTACTTCCATGCTTCCTTAAATTCTTTAGGGTGTGTGTGTGTGTGTGTGTGTGTGTGTGTGTGTGTGTGTGTGTGTTTGATGGTTTATTCCATGTTTTAATTTGGCAAGGGCATATGACCTGATATTTGGCTAGTACTAGACTATTGAAAACACTTACAGAAACAAAGCAAAGGATATGTAGCTGTTTGGAGGTCTCATATGGTTCACTTCTGCTCTTCACTGTTCTCTAAATCATGGGATGTAGACATGAACTTTTCTACCTGGCCTCTTTGTTTTCAGAGTAATGATTCTCAGACTTAACTATTCATGAATAAATGCCTAGCCTGTAAGCTCTGACTCATCCCCAACTAGCTCATAACTTATATAACCTATTTATTCTATCTATGTCTGACACACAGTTACTTCTCAGTTTCATGCATCTAACTTCCTCAGAGATGGTTCCCTAAAGAGAACCTAAAGGGTTCTCTCCATGAGAAGACTATCATTCAGATCAGACAGGACTATGTAACAAATATAATACATTTTGAACTGAATATATAGGGGGCAAAAAATTTACATATAGCCTATTGTTTAAATGTTGACTGTTAAAGTTTGGAACAGTGTCTCTGCTTAAGGGACTATAAAACACGTAGAATCTAGTCTAATTAAACGATTTTAAATCTTTACTTTAGGAATCATTTTAAGCACTCTATTATGCAGACAAATGGCTCAGTTAAGCTCAGCTACGTTTTAACAGTTTTGCCTTAGTGTAGTTAATTGAAACACAAATGAGCACTTATTTTAAAAACAATTTAAAAGAAAAACAGTATCCCATTTTTTAAATTACTGTTCTTGTCAGATCCAATGTTGAGTTTTTCTTGTTATATTTTTGATAACTGTCATAAAAGGATTGAATTTCACTGTGGTTGTAAAGACCATTATCTTGTGCATTCACACCATTTTAAAACCATATTTTAACACTAATTTTCCAAATATACAACAAAATCTTAAAAACTTAAGTAATTCTTCTAGATGAGATCAACATTTAAATCAACAGGCTTTAAGTAAACATATTAACTTTAATAATTGAGTGAAATCTGTTTGATCAGAGGAAGAATTAAGATAAAAGACTAAGAGCTATATGGGGCGTGGGGGTCAGGGGTAAGGCTTCATGGGCCCCTCCTCCATCCATGCCTTACTATTGATGGGTCTATTCTTGTGCAGACCTAGCACAGTAATATGTAGATGTTGAAACTTTGCAATTACAGTGACTGTGTATTCCCCAGAAGATAGCATTTAACCCTTAAATCTCTTCTATTTATCTTCTGGCCCTTAACTTCTTTATAGCTGAGTATTCTACCATCATTTATTATGAGAACCATTGATTGAATTTTACTGGAAAGATATTTCTCTGATTAAGGCTGAGAGAGATAATTATCGGCGGATATAACATATATAAATGGAAGGTATCCTGGTGCTATGTCAAGCTAGCTAAGTAATAAATTTAAGTTATCCCAAGGGCCTATTATCTCCACTGCCATGGGCTTTTGAACAAGTTTACAGTTGCAGCTATAGATTTCCTCCTGTGTAATGGACTCCAAATGCAATACAAGAGCAAAAGGTTATTCCCATATGGGCCATACCACTATTGTGCAAGTGGGCACATCTTGCCTGGAAAGTTGGTACCATAGTCTATAGGGTTCATAATTGGGAAAGACAATTAATGTCTTTCCTTTCCAAGAAGCCTGCACAACACATTCCAGCACCTTATAAGCTAGCTGGATTTCTCCATTTCCTGCAAACAAGTTGTGGTTTCTATAGGATGGTATCATTTATCACTGACAAGAGGAATGGTAAGATCCTGTATTACTGGGTGTCTCTAAGACTTCTCTTATCAATAATTTATAAGAAGTAGGTCACACCAAGAACTGGAGTTTTTGTTTAATACCTATAGTTTCTAGAAAGAATTTTGTCCAGCCTTGAAGAGAATCTTCTTTCTAACTTAGTTTGGTTACAAAATAGTAGGTTTCCATGTGGCTTTTTTATATGCTTTGTTTTGGTTAACCCCTCTCTCCAACCCCTTCATCTCCTCTATCCTACAACCACCTCCTTAAGTAAACATTTATACCTACAGATACCATTCTCTACTTTCATATTACCTCCATTTTACTACCCATAATCCCTTCAGGTGCTTCCAGCCAAATACCTCTTTCTAGATTTCAAGCCTCTACAGACTAAGGAACACATAAAAATTATATATTCAAACCTAGGACCCATGTAGGAAGGAGAACAGTTGGCATTTGCTTTTCTGTGCCTGGGTTACCTCACTCAGTGTAGTTTCTGCCAGTTTTATACATTTCCCTGAAATTTTCATAATTTACTTCTTTTTAGCTGTCAAAATTCCATTATGTAAATGTACCAAATTTGCACTCTCCACTTATCAGTTGATGGACATCTAGTCCAATTCCACTCCTTGGTATTATAAATTAAATGGCAACACGTATGAATCTGGGTAGTAGGATCTACAGTCTTTTGAGTGTATGCCCAGGAGTGAAATGAATGATCGCATGACAGTCCTGTTTCTACATATTTGAAGAACCCCACATTGATTTTCACTATGGTAGCACAACTCTTCTACCAACAGTGAGTAAGTGAGTAAGTGTTTCTCTTTTTTATTTCCTCTAGAGATTTGTTGTCAATTGCTTTTTTGATGATAGTCATTACAGCAAGGCTAAGATATCTCAAAGTAATTAAAAGTGTATTTCCCAGAAAGCTAACATGTTAACATTTAAACAGTTTATTACCCATATTTGCCTTTGGGGGATTTCTTCTTAAGATCTGTAGTCCGTTTTTTGACTGGTCATTTGTTTTCTTGACTCTTCAGTTTGTTTTTTGTTTTTTTTTTTTTTTTTTTTTTTGTATATTGTAGATATTAATCTTCCATTTGATACATAACTGGCAAAGATTTTCTTCCATTATGTAAGTTGGCTCTTCATTGATTCAATGATTCCTTTGAGGTATAACCCTTTTAATTTCATGAGATCCTATTTATCAAATGATGTGTATTCTTTGCTAGGCAACCAGGGTCGTATTTAGAAAGTCCTTACCTGTGTATCTATGCCGTACTGTATTCCCTGACTTCCTGTTTCAACAGTTTCTGAGATTTAGGTTTTGTGTTGATGTCTTTGATCCATTTGGAGATGATTTAGTTCAAGAGATAAGGGTCCAGTTCCATTTTCATATGTATTCACATTCAGTTTTCCCGCACCATTTGCTTAAGATGCTTTCTCCCCTCTACTGTGTATTTTTAGTGTCCTTTGTGAAAAGTCAGGTGGCTGTGATTCCACAGACTTAAAGCTAGATCATCTATCCCACTGATGTGCAACTGTAAGTTTGTTTTTATCAATATTGTACTATTTTTATTACCAAGGCTCTCTCACATAACTTTAATCTGGATGTAGTAATTCCTCCAGTATTATTCTTTTTATCATAGTTTGTTGGACTATTAAGATTTTTTGTATTCTGCATGAATTTTAAGTATTTTTCCATGAAAAAAATGGCATTATAATTATGATTGAACTGAATCTTTAAATTGCTTTTTGATAAGATGGCAATTGTTACAAAATCAATTCTACCAATCCATGACCATAGGGGCTCTTTCCCTCTTTCTAGTGTCTTCCTTGATTTTTTTTTTAATCAGAGTTTTAAAACTATGATTGTAGACGTAATTCATTTCCTTGGTTAGGGTTAAGTTTACAACAGGTTTTTGTTGGTGGTTGATTGGTTGGTTTTGTTGTTGTCATTGTTTTCGGTTTTGTTTTCTGGTATTTGTTCTCTTGTGTTGTTGTTTTGAAACTATTTCAAATGGAACTGTTTACCTGCTTTCTTTCTCAATGCATCATTTTTATATAGAAAGATTACTGGTTTTTTTGTGTTGATTTTGTGTTCTGCTTCATTGCTAAAAGGTTGTTCCATTCTAGGAGTTTTCTGGTGGTTCTTTAGGGTCTCTTGTGTTAAAGCATCATAATATCTTTAAACATGGACACTAAGACTGCTCTTGTTTTTATCATTCTGTTTTCTTTTCCTGTCTTAATTCTATAGATACGTCTTCAAATACTATATTAAATAGAGGCACAGATAATGGTTGACTTGTCTTGTTCCTGATTCTTTTTAATCTTTTAAAATATATTTTTAATTGTAATAAAATTACATCACTTTATTCTTTGCCTTTCCTTCTTTCAACCTCTCCCATGCTCCCTGACTCTTTTTCCTTTCATTTTGATAAAGGCTATATAATAGCTTTTTGCTTTTGCTTTTTCACACACACACACACACACACACACCCATGAAACTAGTAATATATATATTATATATATTTTTAGATGGAATTTGAGAGGTCAGTATTGGATGCAATAAAAACAAGGTTTCTATAGCTCAGGGGTAGGGATTTCCAAATGGGGGATTTGGCGGGCAAAGTAAGAGGGGTTACAGGATCAGAACATAAGTATAGCAAGTTAGTCAAAATGCAAAGACATGATGGCAAGGTGGTCTTAACAGCATGCAGTCATAACAAGGTATCCATAACTCCCCTTTTGAAACAAAGGTAGAGTTACAAGATAATTATTGACATTTTGAGACAGAGACATGATTCCCATTCCTGGAACAGGCAATACAAAACCATTTGTAGTTAAGGATATAGGAGGGTTGTATCCCAATCCTTGAGAAACAGAGATTTAGTCATAAACGAAAATGAACCTAGTTTGTCTTTACTATAAGATGGCTTCTAATCCTAAGATGGAGGCAGGCTGGTTCTTCAATATTTGTATGTACATATTCATGCATACTTGGAATAAATATATAAACACAATCTTCTGAGTTCATTTTTGTTGCTTATGTGTTTCACAGCTGATCACTCTGTATCATAAAACCAATAAGAGAGTTCATCCTAGGAGAGGCAAATTAGAGAATCTTCTGATTTTATTGAAGAGATGTTCTGTGCCTCTGGCCTGAAATTCTTCTCTGTCCATAATGCATAGATTTGATCTTTTCATGGCCAAAGTTCTTCCATATTCTTCTCATGGGAGCTTTTTAAATTTTTTTATTTTCTTTGATTAAATGGTCCAATTCCTCTATTGTGACTTCAAACTTTGTTTTTGCTATTAATTTTTCCACTGACCCACTGTTTGTGAGGCTCTCCACTGAGATTTTTAGTAGACATCTTGAATTCTTCATTTCCATTCATTTCAGTTTGGGTTTTCTTCCATATTTCTGTCTCTTCACTGAATTCAGTTATGATGGCTTGCATTGTCTTTATTACTTCATGGAGTCATTCATGAATTTCTTCTGTTGGCAGATAGCTGGATGTCTGAACTTCCACAACCCAGTGGTTGGTGCTGCAATGACTCAAGGTTCCTACTTCAGTTGAGAATGTGTCTGAAATTTTGGGTGTGAACTTGGGTGCCTCACTCATGACAGTAGGGTAATCAGAAACTGGGTGTTAGGTGTAGTCGAGATCAACCAAATGTGGGTGCTTTAAGGAAGGTGGTTTGTGTACCATGCAGAGTCAGCATGAGGTTCATCACTTGGTATATAACCTGAGGCTGTTTTGATTGTCAAGCAGTTGTCAACACCTACACTCAGAATCCAGGGCTTAGGCCCAGAAACCATATTATGAAAATAAGATGGCCTGTTGAGCACTAGAATAGAAATCATGTGCATACACCAGGGGTACCTCAGAGGCTGCAGAGACTTCCAAAAAGATAAATTCCTCCTGTTTGCCTCTTTCTTCCTGCTACCAATTCAGCCCACACTGCTGCAAATAGGGAAGAAAAAACATGGGGCAGTAGTAATTTTTTTCTTTAAAACCAAATGCCAATTCTAACCATATAGAAGTTTATTGTGTTGTATATAATTTGGGTCTGGTTAATTTTGTTGTATGGTAATTTTATTTTTTTTAATAATAGTGGCTATAAAATTTAAATAAATAAGAACAACACTAAAAAGGAACTTCATTGAACCTTATGTTGTCACACCAGGGATTATTAAGTATTAAGTAACACAGGAGAGGGTATAGTAGGAGATTCCCTGTGTGAACCTAAACATCTGCCTATATAGCCCAATAAGGGGTGTCTGGACCAATTACTTCAGCTAGTGTCAACCACAGACTTGAGTTCTGAACCTTTCCTCGTAACACTAGCAGTTCCTCGTTGATGAGTGCTGTAGCATCACATTGTATTCCAGAATTGTAACTGGGCAAATGATCATACATGTATTGGGCCCAGACCAAGGTGTCCAGATGGTGAGATGTTAGTGAACCAGTCTCATTTCGCCTGCCACACAGTGTGCCAACCAGTGAAATGACAAGTTTGGTAAGAGTTTATTCATGAGGCAGCCAAGCATAAGAAGACAGTGAAGGAAGACCCAAGCTTCTGCTCTATCTCACTGTTGATAGGGTATGGATGTTCCTTGACTAAGGCATGAAGAAAGCTGAGTAGAAATAACCAAAATCAGATAAAGCAATTTAAATCTAGAGGGTCTCTGGGTTTTCTTTTGATTTTAAGAGGAAGGGGAGCCCTGGTGAAGAGGTGGCAGTCAAAGCAGTCCCTCTGACAGGGTGGGTGGTTTCTACCTCCAAGGTTTCTACCATGGCCAGACCCAAGGCAGCCAATGTTTCATGGACAGTTGTGATGGCAAAATGCTTGGTAAAAATTTTTCAAACCCCTGACTCTGTGCCTTCTAGAGCCCAGGAAATCAGCTACAATCTTTTATAGTTGTTTCACTATGTCTGTGGCATGGACTAGGATACGGATAGTCTTGCTAACTGTTAATTATTTTGCTCTGGTCAGACCCAGGAACCAAGAGATTTCGCTACCTTCTAATTAGAAGTCCCATTTTTCCCATCACAAATGTCTTCTGATTTAGAGTAAAATGAACAGCAGTAGGCATACTTACAACATAAACTAAAAGAACTTTTCATCAATACTAACAGTTATTTTTTAACAGATTTTAACAATGTTTAATGATTGCCCAAAGGTAGGCCCCTTCATCTGTCTTACTGGTATTATTAGATATCATATACTAATTTTTCCAGCCTTGAACTATATGTGAGTCCTAGAGAAAGGATAGGCAACGGTGGTTAATTTGGGGCATTCCTTGGTGGAATTCAGCTGTCCCATGGGTGCTGGTGGGAGTGGAGGATGCATCAGCTGAAAGAGTGAGTACTCTACAACTGCCATCCATTGTCTGGGTGCTGAAGAACAATGGTGTTCTTGTTCAACCCATAAAACTCTATTTGTGTTTGGGGGTAAGATATAGACAAACTTGTAAACATTTGTGAATTTAAAAATATGTAGCAGGAATCTGACTATGCGATCTTTAGTCCAAGGCTCCATAATCTTCTCCCTCCAGGTCCTCTGTTCTTCTGTATGTCAACAAATCACAGTGTAAAAACAGCTTCCTGTGAATTCAGGGATGTGTGTGCAAGAAGAGTAGCAGTTGTGGCAGTACTAGGAGCCATCACTGAACACTGCAAGCAGGTAGATAGGCGAGGAGCATCCAGTGCCAGCTAGAGTTGCAGCTTGTGTCCCTTAAGGTAACCTGAGCATGCTCACTCCTGGAAGGTGTCAATAGCACACCCTCTTGTATGGATGGAGAATGTACATGAATTCTTGGTGGTGAGTGTTGTACCATCATGTTGTGCTCCAGCATTATAATTAGAATCATACATCCACTGAGCCCAGAGCAAGGTGGCCAGATGGTGAGATGTTAGTGAACCAGACTCATTTGGCTTGCCACACAGTGCCAATCAGTGAAATGACAAGTTTGGTTAGAGTTTATTCATGAGGCAGCCAAGCATGAGGAGACAGTGAAGGCAGCAGACCCAAGCCTTGGTTCTATCTCACTGATGATAGGGTATGGATATGGACTGAGGCATGGGAAAAGGTAATTGAGGTAACAAGATCAGGTAAGGCAATTTAAGTCTAGAGGGTTTCAAGACTTTCTCTTGATTCATGGGGAAGAGGAGTCCTGGTAAAGAGGTAACAGATCTGAGAACACAGAAAGTTCAGAGAAGTAATTTTTAGGCAAATGATGGGGAAACGTAAATGAGGCTTCTGAATTTAAATCAGATAACCCCAAGGTCCCCCAACCCTATTCACTCCCACATGGAACAATTTAAACCAAGCAATAGCTGTGGTAGAAAGGATATAAACATATCTTGAACAAAAGAGACCTGTGGCTCAAGCAAATCTTTTTTGTTATTGCTATATGGATTTACTTTTATTTAAATTTTTATGCAATATATCTCGATCATATCTTTCCCCAACTCCTCCCAGGTCCTTCCTACCTCCCTCCATCCAACTTCATATTTTATTTCTCTCTTTCTCAAAAAGATAAAAAAAAAAACACACACACACAAATAGAAAAAAAGTAAGACAAAAACTTAAAAATACTAAATAAACAGAAAAGTACACACATACATATGCATATACATGTGTCCACGTGCACAACACAAGTCTATTTTGTGTTGACCAACTATTTCTGGGCAGAGGATTTTCCCTGGAGTTTGATTGACATATAAAGTCTCACTGAACTAGAAAAAACTGACTTTCTCTTTCCCAGCAGATATCAATTGCAAGTAGCTTCCCAGTGTGATACTATGTCTACTTCTCAGCGTTCAGGCCCTGTCTGGATTAAGGCTGTGAATATCTACTGTATGCTGTCAGTCTGGTGAGTTTACATGTGTATCAGCCCTGTTATGTCTAGAAGACTGTATTTTCCTGTAGTCATAGGTCAATCAGCTCAGGATCTTAGAATCCTTTAACCTACTCTTCCACATAGATCTTTAAACCTTGAAAGGAGGATTTTGATAAAGACATCCCATTTGACTGAATGACCCAAAGTTTCTTACATTGTACACATTGTCCAGTTGTGGGTCTTTGTGTTAATTACCATCTGCAAAAAGACACACTTTGATGAGGGCTAAACAGTGCACTAATCTACGGATAAAGCAGTATGTCATTAGGATTTGGTTTTTGGATTTTTTATTGTTTTGTTTTGGTTGATTGGTTGATTGCTTTTTGGTTTTGGTTTTGTTTTGCTTTGTTTCTTAAGCAGAATAATAATAAGGTTTTTTTTTAAGTCCTGTAATGGTTTGAATATGCTTGGCCCAGGGAGTGGCACTATTAGGAGGTATAGACTTGTTGGAGAATGTGTGCCCTTGGAAGAAGTATGTTGCTGTGGAGGAGGGCTTTGGGAGCTTCTTCTTAGCTGCCTGATGATGCCGATCTTCTCCTGGCTGCCTTGGATCAAGATGTAGAACTCTTGGCTCCTCCTTCAGCATCGTCTGTAACCAGACACTGCCATGCTTCCTTCCTGCCATGATGATAATGGACTGAACCTCTGACAGTGTAAACCAGCCCTGATTAAATGTTGTCCCTTCATATACCCAAAAGATGCTCCAACATATAACAAGGACATATGCTCCTCTATGTTCACAGCAGCCTTATTTATAATAGCTAGAAGCTGGAAAAAACTCACCTGTCGTTCAACAGAGGAATGGATACAGAAAATGAGGTACATCTAAACAATGGAGTACTACTCAGCTATTAAAAACAATGAATTCATGAAATTCTTAGACAAATGAATGGAACTAGAAAATATCATCCTGAGTGAGGTAACTCAATCACAAAAGAACACATGTGGTATGCATTCATTTATAAGTGGATATTAGCCTAAAATCTCACAATGCCCAAGACATAACTCGCAGACCACATGAAGCTCAAGAAGAAGGAAGACCAAAGTGTGGGTGCTTTGGTACTTCTTAGAAGGAGTAACAAAATACTCACAGGAGTAAATATGAGACAGTATGTGGGAAAAAAACTGGAGGAGAGATCATCCAGAGACTCTCATCTGGAGATCCCTCCCAGATGCAATCACTATATGCAAGCACTGTTGTGGATGTCCGGAAGTGCATGTTGACAGGAGCCTGATATAACTGTCTCCTGAGAGGCACTGCCAGAGCCTGACATATACAGAGGCAGATGCTCCCAGCTAACCAACAAACTGATCACAGGGTCCCCAGTGGAGGAGTTAGAGAGAAGACTGAAGGAATTGAAGGGGCTTGCAGCCCCATGGGAAGAGTGACAATACCAGCCAACCAGAGCTCCCTGGGTCTAAGCATCTAGCCTGAGAACACACATGAAGGGACCCATGTCTCTAGCTATATTTGTAGAAGAGGATGGACTTGTTGGGCATCAGTGGGAAAGGAGAGCCTTGGTCCCTTGAAGGCTAGATGCCCAGAGAGGGGAAATTTGAAGGCAGGGAGATAGGCATGGTTGTATGGGTGGGGGCACACCCTCTTAGAAATAGGAGGAAGAAGGATGGGTTAAAGAGTTTCTGGCTGGGGGAGAATGGGAAAAGAGAACATCTGAAATGTTGATAAATAAAGTACCTAATAATAAAAAAAGAAAAAAGAATAAAAGAAAAACAAACAAACAAAAGATAATGGAACTGGCTATGGGAGTCAAACATTTGAGACTTTTTAGCAGCAATTTAACATTACCCATATTACAGGGATTCCTTATAATTGTCAAGGACAAGAGGCTGTGGAATGGATTCATGGAACTTTAAAACAATATCTTCATAAAATAACAAAATGGGGAGATATATTCCTGTATACCACAAATTTATTTAAATCATGTTCTTTTAATTTTTATTTTAAATTTAAAAAAAAAATGGATGCCAAGAAAGTTTCTGCTGAGTATTTCTGGCACTCTACAACTAGGCATACTTATGCACAGGTGAAAGGGAAGGATCCACTTACTAGCATAAGGCATGATCCTGATCAGGTATTATATATGGGGAAGAGGGCATGTTTGTGTTTTTTCTGCAGGATGCTGAAGGAGCATGGTGGTTGCCAGAGTGATGGGTGAGAAATGTGGATGCAAGGACAAAGAATGGGGCTGATCTGTGAGCTTGCTGAGTGCCCTGACAATGGTGACTGGGAAGCTGTATTGGACATATGTTCCCAACCCACCATTGCTTACCTATACTCCTTATGGGACGTTCAAGCTGCCTTGCCTCAAGTTTTATACCTTGTAGAACAAAGAATCAAAAAGAGAAGTTATAATGACTCCTGTATTGTTCTTAAATGTGACCAGTTATTCATACTCAATCATGGACTGGTCTAGAAATCAATCCAATATTAGAAATAACAGTCTTCATTTGGAAGTCTGGTTCTGGACATTTTCAGATACATATATGGAAATTAGCTGCAGTTCTCTATGATGTTATGTTAGCAAGAGATAAAGTTGGGGCAGGATCTGGATTTCAAACAGGTGTTAGAATATGTGTTAAGGCTCTTTTAATTGTCAAGTTAAAAATGTTTTTATTTCTTCTACAATATTTAATGTAAGTTGCATTGATTGTACATTTTCTAATTGTGTTTGTGCTTTGAAATCTGGCATGTCAGTTATGGAGGTCTATCAACCAGCTTTTGTTTTAGTGCCCTGTGTGTCACAAAACCTTGGAATTTAAAAGTAGCTTGCAAGTACTGGAAAAAATGAGTAAGGCTTTAAGCAGAAGCAAGAAGGTAGTGGGCTTGATTATTGCTGTTATAACAGCTTTAATTACATTCATTGCTAGCACCACTGCTTCTGCAATTGCTGTGACACAAGAAGTTAAGGCAGCTACTTTTGTTAATCATTTAGCAAAAAAATGTTACTAATGTGTTGAATATACCAGAGGATTTAAATAGGCATTTGGAAGAATGGATTGATGCTCTCTATCCTATTCAAATTATTGGAAGGAGGTTCAAAATTTAAGGGTAAGGAGCCATCTCAAGTGTCATGCCAAATACCACTGGGTTCATGTTAGTTCTAAAATTTAGAGTGGTAGTCATAATTAGGAAGAAGTTTAAAGATACCTGCAGCATATTTGGCATAATTCTACACCTCTCTGGATGTTTTAATGATATATAGGGAGCTTATGAATTTCAAGAATGCTGCTCTGCTGAGCGTTGATGTAGTGGATACTGCAGATAAAATTATTCATTGCTTGAGATCAGTATTTCTATTTTGGTCATGCTTCACGAATGGCATATATAAATTGATCATGCTAGCCCTTTTTGTCCTGGAAATACTTTTACTCCTGTCCATCGTGTTAAAGCTTTTGTTTAACATCAACATGTTGGCAAAGTACATGGCTTGAACCTGAAAATGGACACCACTACTCCCAGACAGAGTTATTAAATTAACAGGCTGGCAAGCCAAGGACAGGTAAGATTTTACACAGAGCCTTACCAACTTAAGACATAAATGTATTGCTTTGGATAATGCATATTACATGATGGGTAAGGAAGGCATTCTTGCCAGAATGATCTAAGACAGGCTCAGTCTTGTTAATGAAATGAAAAAAAGGGGTAGAGACTGAGAGCCTTTGGGGCTGCTTGGCAAGAATCTGACATGGGCCAAGGACAAGGAAGTAGGCTTCAGGCAGGAATTGGACATTAGGCTAGAACAAGGAAGTAATTTCAGGTAGGAATCTAAATCTTAGCCTAGAACAAATAAATAATCTCAGGCAGGAATCTAAATATTAGGCTAGAACAAAGAAGTAATTTCAGACAGGAATCTAAATTTTAGGCTAGAACAAGGAAGTAGGCTTCAGACATGAAAGTGACTTTGGGCTAGGACAAGGAAGTAGGCTCAGAAACTTTGGTCTTCCAGATAAGGCCTTAGAAACAGTGATCATGGGAGTGTTCATGTAATTGGGTTTAATGCCTTGCTTGTTCTTTGACTATTTGTGTTTATTGTCTTGCTTGTTCCTTGACTATTTGCATCTATTGTTATTGCTTGCCCCTCAATCTAGAACTAATCTTAATACATGCATGTAATTAAAAAAAAAAAATGTTGTCCCTTATTAGAGTTGCCTTGGTCATGATATCTCCATAAAGCAATGGAACCTCTAACTAAAACAGGGCCCATGACCTTTCTAATCATAGGTTCTTAGTAGTGTAAACAGTATCAGGAATGTTCTATCTTGTGTATTTGGCCTTAATCCAAATTTTTAAAGTAGTTGGTTACTCCCATAACATTTGTGCCACTATTATACCAGTATATATTGCAGTTATGGGTCCCAGGGTTTGTATCTTGGTGACATTGATAGTACCTTTCTCCACTAATATCATTCAAAGTACCATCCAGCATCATAAATGCTAATCAGTAGGGAAGAAGCTTCTAGTTAGACAACTAGATTTCTCCATGTTTAATGGCATAAGTAAGTGCTGTCCTCAACAACAGAGATTATTGGGAAGGGTAACTAATAACCTTAGTAATAGCCTTTAATGTTTGGAGGAATCTACAGGATCACTTGGTTCAAATTCAACTAGATGCAACCCATTCCTGACACTAGTGTTTTTACTTGATGGCATAAAATGTCTAGTTGGGGCATTGTCTCTCCCATGATGACTCAATTTAAATTCATTTTAGAAAACCTCTACAACAGTAGGTTTTCATATGGTTTTTCAAAAGGCTTTGACTATTAGTTGTTCCTTCCAATATTCCCTCCTTTGCTCTGCCTCCCATTACCCTTCACATGTAATAATCCTGTTCTTGTTTCCTGTTTATATTTTTACAACATTATATGCCATTTTCTCTTCATGTAAAATCATTTCTTCCCCTTAGTCTTTTATTAGGTAACTAACCCCCATGATTATTCTAATCACAACATGTATATTTAAAGCTTAAAGGCTACCAACATAAACATAAAAGTAAACATGCAATGTTTATCTTTTGGGGTCTGGGTTATTTCATTTGGAATGGTTGTTTCTAAACCCATCCATTTACCTGCAAATTGAATGATTACATTTTTCTTAATTACTGAAGGATATCATTTGTGTAAGTATGCCACATTATTTTTATCCATTCTTCAGTTGATGGACATCTAGGCTGTTTCCAATTTCTGTCTGTCATGGATAGAATATTAATAAATACTAATGAGAGTCCTTTGTAGGGTCCTTTGGGTGTGTGTTCAACATTGGTACAGCTGGATCCTGTGGTAAATTCATTTTCAGCTTTGTGAGCAATGTCCACACTGATTTCCAAAGTGCCTGTCCCATTTTGTACTACCACAAACAATGAATAAGTGTGCCTCTTTTGCTGCACCCTTGTCAGCAGGTACTGTCATTTTTTTAAATTGGTCTTGGCCATTCCAACTGGGATGAGTTCTCAACGTGTAGTCTTAACTTACATTTCAATGATGGCTAAAAATTATGAACATTTTTATGTCTAAGGCCAGCTTCAACACCACAGAGTTAACAGAGGGTGGGTGAGTGTGGCATAGGCTATTAAGATCAGTGGTAATAGTATCCAACTGGGGTCAGCACTAGTAGAGGGGTCAGTTCAGATAGCAACCAATAGGGCCAGCTGTGATGGCAGCCAGAGATTAGAGAAAAGAAAGAGGGGGTAAATATCACACACACCCCACACACAGAGGAGAGAGAGAGAGAGAGAGAGAGAGGAGAGAGAGAGAGAGAGGAGAGAGAGAGAGAGAGGAGTTGATGAAGCAAGGCAAGCTCCAATGAGCAGGATCCAAAAACTGTATTTTTTCCCTTAGACTTTTTATACTCCCTAAGACAAAGGCTTCTGTATACGAAGAAAATTAACCTCATAGTCATGTTACAAATGTTCTAATAACAATCACCACAAAAACATATTCTTCAATAAACAGATTAAAGTCATTACACAAAAGGGAAAATACAACAGGATTATTGATTACCTATTCTTCTTTAGAAACTTATACATAACTATACATTTCTCATCTATCTTTGTCTCCACAAGTTCACTGTGACCCCTCATTTACTAATTGTCCCTCTTAATGTTTATGCTATTGGAATCCTACTCAGAAAGTTCTTTCCTACGTCAATGAGTTCAAGCCTATTGCCTACTCTCTCTTCTATCAGGTTTGGTGTATCTGGTCTTATGTTGAGAACCTTGATCTACTTGCAGTTGAGTTTTGTGCAGAGTGATATGGATCTATTTGCATCTTTCTACATACAGCCATCTAGGTTGACCACAACATTTGTTGAAGATGTTGTCTTTTCTCCAATGTATATTTTTGTCATTTTTAATCAAAAATTGAGTACTCATAACTGTGTAGAATTATACCTGGGTTTTCAATTTGATCCTGTGAATCAATGATATTTTTATGCCAACACCGTGTTCCTTTTATTACTATAGCTCTTCAGTACAATTTGAAATCAGGGATGGTGTAACTAATAGTAAGTAGTTCTTTTATTATTCAGAATTGTTGTAGCTATCCTGAGATTTTAAGTTTTCCATATGCAGATGATATTTTTAAATTACTGGGAAGAATGTGTAAGAATTTTTATGGGGATTACATTAAATTAGTAGATTGCTTTTAGTGGGATGACCATTTTCCCAATATTAATCCTACTGATCCATGAGTATGGAAGGTTTTTCCATCTTCTCCTGTCTTCTTCAAATTCTTTCTCCAATCTTTGAAAGTTTTAATCATAAAAGTCTTCCATTCTCTATGAAAAAGTTACACCAGAAATATTTTTGAAGTTATCATTTAAGATACTATTTCCATAATTTATTAGTATATTTTTGTTTGTATATAGAAACTATGCTGATTTTTGTTGTTAATTTGTGTCTATATATGCTACTGGAAGTTTTAGCTGTAGAAGTTTCTGGTAGTGTCTTTGGGGCCGTGTGTGTGTGTGTGTGTGTGTGTGTGTGTGTGTGTGTGTGTGTGTGTTCATATCATCTGCAAACAAAAATATTTTGACTTCTACCCCTTGATGTCTTTCAGTTTTGCTGACTGTTCTAGCTAGGATTTTAAGTATTATATTGAATACATATGGAGAGCATGGACACTCTTGTCTTGTGCCTGATTTTATTGGAAATGCTTTGAGTTTCTCTCAGTTTAAGCTGATGTTTCTTGTGGGCTTGCTGTAAATTCTCTTCATTGTGTTGAAGTATGTCCATTTTATCTGTATTCTTTCTAGAGCTTTTATCATGAACAAATGTTGAATTTTGTCAAAGGCCCTTTCTGTATCTAATGAGATGATTGTATTTTTTGTCTTTTAGTTGGCATATGTGTGATGAGTTGTAGTAATTGGTTTGTTATGTTAAACCAAGCCTGCATCTCTGGTATGGAATCAACTTGATCATAATAGATAATCATTTATATGTGTTCTTGGACTTGTTTTACAAGTATTTTTCCATTAATTAATTAATTCACTTTACATCCTAAATGCAGCTCCCTCCTACCAGTACCCCCCATACAGCATCTTCCCCACCCACTTCTCTGAGAAGGCAGAAGCCCTGCCCTGGGTACCAACCCATCCTGGCATATCAAGTCACAGCAGACAAGGCAGCCTAGTTAGGAAAACAGGATCTATAGACAGTCAACAGAGTCAAGGAAAGCCCCCACTCCAGTTGTTGGGGACATACATGAAAATCAAAATGCACGTCTGCTACATATTTGAAGGGGTGAGTGCCTATGTTCAACTCATGTATGCTTTTTGGTTGGTGGTTCCATCTCTGGGACCCACAAGGGTCCAGGATAGTTGACTCTATTAGTCTTCTTGTAGAGTCCCTATCCCCTCCAGATCCTTCAATCCTTTCCCCAGTTCTTCCATGAGACTCCAGGAGCTTCATCTAATGTTTGGCTGTGGTTCTCTGCATCCGTTGTTATGAACTACTGAGTGAAGCTCTCAGAGAACAATTATGCTAGGCTCCTGTCTGCAACCATAATAGCATCATTAATAAATCAGGGATTGGTTCTTGACCATATTAATGAGTCTCAAGGTGGGTCAGACATTGATTGGCCATTCTCTCAGTCTCTTCTCCATCTCGCACTTCTTGTAGGCAGAACAAATTTTGGGTTGAAAGTTTTATGTGTGAGTTTGTGTCCATATCCCTCCATGGGAAGTCCTGCTTGGCTACAGGAGGTGGCCACTTAAGGTTCTGCATCTCCCACTGCTTGGAGTTTCAGCTAGAAACATCCTCATAGACTCCTCGGAGCTTCCCCATCCCAGGTCTCTGACACTTCCTAGAGATATCCCTCTCTCCACATATTTTGCTGATTTCCATTCATTTTCCTGGCCCACCGTTCCTGCATCTTCCTACACCTGATTCCTCCCTCTCCCACACAGTTGTCTCCTTTAATCCACTTCAAACGACTATTTTATTTCCCCTTCTATGTAAGATTCAAGCATTCTCACTTGTTAGTTTCTTTGGGTCTGTGGAGGGTACTATGGATTTATGGAACTGTATAGCTAATATTTACTTATAAATGAGTATATACCTTTTGAGTCTGGGTTATCTCACTCAGGATTATATTTTCTAGTTCCATCTATTTGTCTCTAAATTTCATGATGTTCTTGTCTTTTAATAGCTGAATAGTATTCCATTGTGTAAATGAACCACATTTTCTTTTTCCATTCTTTGGTTAAAGGACATCTGGGTTGTTTCCAGTTTCTGGATATTATGAATAAAGCTGCTATGAACATAGTTGAGCAAGTGTCCTTGTGGGATGATGGAACATCTTTTGGCTATATGCTCAGGAGTGGTATAGCTGGATTTTGAGGTAAAACTATTCCTAATTTTCTGAAAAATCACAAAATTGATTTTCAGAGTGGTTGTACAAGTTTGTACTCCCACCAGCAATGGAGGAGTATTCCCCTGGCTCCACATCCTACCCAGCATGTGATGTCTCCAGAGTTATTGATCTTAGTAATTCTAAGGGTACAAGGTAGAATACTAGAGTCATTTTGATGTGCATTTCCCTGAATGCTAAGTTAATTGAACATTTCTTTAAGTGTTTCTAGTTCATTAGAGGTTCCTCTGTTGAGAATTTTCTGTTTAGCTCTGTATCCCATTTTTTAATTGGGTTATTTGGTTTGTTTGCGACTAAACTCTTGACTTCTTTATATATTTTGGATATTAGCTCTCAGTCAGGTGTAGAATTGGTGAAGATATTTTTCCATTCTATAGGCTGCCATTGTGTCCTGTTGATAGTGTCCTTTGCCTTACAGATGCTTTTCAGTTTTATGGGGTCTCATTTATTAATTTTTAATATAGTATCCAAGCTATTGGTGCTCTGATCAGTAAGTTGTCTTCAGTACCACTGTGTTCAAGGCTATTCCTCACTTTTTCTTCTATTAAATTTACTTTATTCAGTTTTATGTTGAATTCTTTGATCCACTTGGACTTGAGTTTTTGCATTGTTCTACATGTAGATATCCAGTTAGACCAGTACCATTTGTTAAAAATGCTTTCTCAAAAAAAAAATGCTCTCTTCTCCATTGTATGGTTTTTCTTTTGTTGTCAAAAACAAGTATGGATAGGTGTATGAGTTTCTTTCTTGGTCTTTGATTTGATTCCATTGATAAACCTTTCTGTTTCTATATCAATACCATGCAGCTTTTATTACTATTTTTCTGTAGTACAACTCAAAATCAGTAAGTCTATACCTCCAGAAGTTCTTTCATTGTACAGGATTCTTTTAGTTATCTTGGAATTTTTTTCCCATATGAAATTGAGAATTGCTTTTTCAAGGTCTGTGAAGAATTGTGTTGGAATTTTGGTATGAATTGCATTGAATCAGTAGATTGCCTTTTGTAAGGTGGCCATTTTTACTATGTTAATCCTACTGATACATGAGCATGGAAGATCATTCCATCTTTTGATATCTTCTTCAATTTCTTTCTTCAGTGATTTAAAGTTCTTGCTATTCATTTGCTTGGTTAGAGTTACACCAAGATAATTTTATATTATTTGCAGCTATTGTGAAAGGTGTTGTTTCCCTGACTTCTTGCTCAGCCCATTTATTGTTTGTATAAAGGAGGGCCACTGATTTTTTTTTTTTAAGTTAATTTTGTATCCAGCCACTTTGCTGAATTTGTTTATCAACTCTAGGAGTTCTCTGGGGGGAATTTTGAGGTCATTTGTGTATATTATCATATCATTTGCAAATAGTGATACTTTGACTTCTTCTTTTCCAATTCATATGCCTTTGATCTCCTTTTGTTGTCCTATTGCTTTAGCTAAAACTTCAAGTACTATATTGAAATGATAGGGAGAAAGTGGACAGCCTTGGTTTGTTCCTGATTTTAGTAGAATTGCTTTAAGTTTCTCTGCATTTACTGTGGTGTTAGCTATTAGCTTGCTGTCTATTGCTTTTATTGTATTTAGGAACATGGGGGCGAGGGTAGTTACAGTTTTACTGCTGTGAACAGACACCATGACCAAGACAACTCTTATAAGGACAACATTTTATTAAAGCTAGATTACAAGTTCAGAAGTTCAGTCCATAATCATTAAGGCAGGAGCATGGCAGCATTTAGTCAGGCATGGTGTAGGTGCCGCTTAGAGTTCTATATCTGTATCTGAAGACTGTTAGTGGAAGACTGCCTTCCAGGCAGCTAGGATGAGGGTCTTAAGCCCATGCCCACAGTGATACCTATTTCAACAGGACCACACCTCCTAATAGTGCCACTTTCTATGCCAAGCATATACAAACCATCAAAGGAGGTGCTGGATTTTGTCAAAGGCTTTTTCAGAATCTAATGAGATGATCATGTGATTTTTTTCTTTCAGTTTGTTTATATGGTGGATTACATTGATAGATTTTCATATATTGAGCCACCTCTACATCCCTGGGATAAAGCCTACTTGATCATGATGGATAATGTTTTTCATGTGTTCTTGGATACAGTTCGCAAGTATTTTTGCATCAATGTTCATAAGGGAAATTGGTCTGAAATTCTCTTTCTTTGTTGAGTCTTTCTGTGGTTTAGGTATCAGGATGCCTGTAGCCTCATAGAGTGAGTTTGGCAATGTTTCTTCTGTTTCTGTTTTGTGGAATAGTTTGAGGAGAATTGATATTAGCTCTTCTTTCAAAGTCTGGTAGAATTCTGCAATAAAACCAGCTGCCCTTGGGGCTCTGCTTTTATTTCCTTAGGGATTATAAGTCTATTTATTTTGTTTACCTGATCAGGGTTTATTTATTGTATGTGGTCTCTGTCTAGACCATGTCATCCATTTTATTTAGATTTTTCAATTTTGGGGAGTACAGGCTTTGAAGTAAGACCTTTTGAAGTAAGATTCTTTGGACTTCCTCGGTGTTTGTTGTTATATCTCCATTTTCATTTATGATATTATTAATTCTGATAATGTCTCTCTGCCTTTTAGTTAGTTTGGCTAAGATTTTGTCTATCTTGTTGATTTTCTCAAAGAACCAGCCCTTGGTTTCATTCATTCTTTGTATTGTTTTCTATGTTTCTTATTTATTTATTTCAGTCCTGAGTTTGATTATTTTCTGCTGTTCACTTCTGTTGGATGTGTTTTTGTTCTTTTTGTTCTAGACCTTTCAGATTTGCTGCTAAGTTGCTAGTATGAGATGTCTCCAATCTCTTTATGAAGGCACTTAGTGCTATGAACTTTCTTAGCACTGCTTTCATTGTGTTCCATAAGTTTGAGGATGCTGTGTCTTCATTTTCATTGAATTCTTTGGAATGTTTTATATATGTTCATAGGGGATATTGTCTATAATTTTTCTTTGGGTATTTGTATATTTCTTGGTATCACGATAATAGTGGTCTCATAAAAAAGTAGGCAGTGTTCTTTCATTTTCTATTTAGCAGTGTAATTTGAAGCATATTCGTATTGGTTCTTCTTTGAAGACATGGGAGAATTCTGTGCTTAATGAATGTGACCCTGATCTTTTATTTGGTAGTGGCATTATGAAAATATTTTAATCATTGATTCTGTTCCATTAGAACTTTAGTGTCTGTTTAGATTATTTATTTTGTCTTTATTTATCTTTAGTAGGCTATTTATACCATGAGATCCATCTATTTCTTTTGGAATTTACAGTTTGGTGATATATACATTTTTAAAGCATATCTTCAAGATTCCCTAAATTTCCTTGGCCTCTGTTCTAACGGCTCCCTTTTCATCTATAATTTTATTAACTTAGATTCTGTCTTGATGTGTGTCTTCTGATTAATTTGACTAGAGGTTTGTCAATCTTGTTGATTTCCCCCAAAGAACCAACTTTTCATCTCATCGATTCTCTTTATTATTAGTTTTTTTAATTCTATTTTGTTGATTTTAGCCCTGAGTTTATTTTTTACTATCTACTCTTTTAAAATATTATCTCTTGTTATTTTTCTAATGCTTTCAAGTATGCCATTAAGTTTTAATGTATCTTTCCAGCTTCTTATCTAGGAACTTAATGTTATGAACCTGCTTTGTAGAACTGCCTTTGCTGCATCTCAGCAATTTAGTTCAGTTCTAAAACGTTTTTAATTTCTTTCTTTGCTGAATTTTCATTCTGTAGTGAATTGTTCATCCTGTATACTTTCTGTCACTTCCATTGTTGTCGATATCTAACGTTAATCCATGATGGTCAGATAGAATACAGGGTGTCATTTCAACTTTCCTGTATTTGTTGAGACTCTCTTTGTAACACAATATGGGCAATATTGGAGGCATTTTTATGAGTTGTTGAGTGGCATGTTCTTTAGACATCTATTAATTCTGTTTGATATGTGAAATTATTTAATTCCAGCATTTCTCTCTTTGAGTTTTGTCTGGATGACAGCTATTGGCAAGTATGGAGTGTTAAAGTCAACTAGTTATGGGAAGGTCTGAATGTGATTTTAACATAGTAGGTTTTTTTTTTTTTTAAATAAACTTGAGTACCCTTGTTGGTGTACATGTGACCTTGTTAGAGAAAGTATGTCACTGTGGGTAGACTTTGGGACTTTAGAAGACCAAACAAGGCCAGAAACTTTTCAATCTTCCTGTTGTCTATAGTCTGGATGTAGAATTCTAGACTAGCTAACTACCATATCTGCCTGTATGCCACTATGCTTCCCACCATGAGGACAATGGACTAAACCTCTGAAATCATAAGCAAGCACCAATTAAATGCTTTTCTTTTATAGAAATTATCATGAAGATGGTGTTTCTTCACAGCAATAGAACACTGACTAAGATATTAATTTACTCTTCAGACTGAAATTTTTCTTCTAGTGCATTCTACAGAGACAGATTGGTAGATAAAAACTGCTTAAAATTACTTTTGCCATGAAATATTTTACTTTCTCCATTATCTGTGATTGCTAGTTTTGCTGGTTATATTAGTCTAAGTAGGCTTCTGTTATCACTTGATGCTTGTAGGTCATTATCCAGGCCCCTTTGTTTTTCAGGGTCTCCATTGAAAAGTGAGATGCTATTCTAATGGGTCTTCCTTTACATTCAACTTTGTGTTCTTCCCTTGCAGCTTTTAACTTCCTTTCTTTATTCTATATATGTGGTGTTTGGATTATTATGTATTGGGAGTCTTTCTTTTCTGGTCTAATCTATTTAGTGTTCAGTATGCCCTTGTACCCAGTTAGGCATCACTTTCTTTAAATTAAGAAATTTTTTTCTTCTTTAATTAAAATTTGTTTTCTGTACCTTTTTAACCTAGGTGCCTTCACTTTTTTATACCTGTTATTCATGGCTTTTGTCTTGTCATAGTGTCCCATATTTTCTAAATGCTTTATGTCTGGATTTTTTTTAGATTTAACAATTTCTTTGTGTGAGCTATCCATTTCTTTGCCTTGTCTTCAAGACCTGAAATCTTCCCTTACATGTCCTTATTTAATTATTAAGAATTATTTTTAACTTTTTGAGATTATAATATAATTAAAACATTTCTCCTTTCCCTTTTCTCCCTTCAAACCTCTATGAGCTTCTTTAAATCTATTTAGGGATATATATCCCTAAATATAACCTGTTTGGTCTGGATAATGATGTATGTATGTTTGTTTTCAGGGTTGCCTATTTGGCATTGGACAACTAATTTGTGTGCTCTTCCTTGGAGAATACCTTTCCTCCTACTCCCAGCTCTTCTCAGTTACCTATAGTACTTTCTGTCATTTTGAGGCCATCTACTTTGACATGTCCATGGGTGCTGTTTTTATTCAGCTCATATTTTGGTGGTCATGTTGGTGAGCCTTTATGAGTGTGGTTCTGGTGTTACTAGGAGATACAACCCCACAGAATACTCTCTGATCCTCTGAATCATAAAATATGTCTACTCACTCTTCTGCAAGGTTCCCTGAGCCTTAGGTGCAGGAGTGTTTTGTAGATGCATTCCCTGGAAGTGGGATCCACAACCTGGCATTTTGACTGGTTTTCATTTTCTGCAGTGGTCTCCATCTGTTGCAAAGAGAACTTTACTTGGTGAGAATGAAACTACACATATTTCTTGGTATAAGGATAAAAGATTGTTATTAGGGATTACATTGGTTTAGTAAATTAGTTGCTGTGTCTTTTCCTCCAATAAGTATGACTTCACAATCACTGAGTAGTAAGCTAGGTTATCAGTACCAGGAATGGTATCCCTCTTGTTGAACAGGTCTTAAGTCCAATTGGAAAGTTTTTGAGTATTGTCAAAGTATGTGTGCCTCCACTGCACCATTAGGGTTATGTGTCATACTGGTTGTTGTGGTGGTTCATGGGTATCATAGTTGAGTATGACTGTTATTTCTTTCCTCCTTTGGAAGCTTTTGTGGAGCCTTCTGGAATCCGGAAATCTAGTCCTCATGGAGAAGACATTCAGTGTAGTTCCAACTCAAGGGCCTCTGGGTCGTGTTTCTGAAGTACATGGTGTCTTAAGCAAAAGGGACTTACCTTCCACCTCTGGAGCCCAACCAAATGCAACAGCAATAGTCTATATGCTTTGGGAACCTCTGGGATATCCTTTGTCAACACCTCAAAAGAAGGATTCTCATGTATGGTATTGGGGATTTTGTTAGATGGTCTTTTGGGGAGCCCCATCTGCCCAAAAAAGAAAAGTTCTTTAGAATTATTTATGTATACTTATAAATTAAATTATATATCATATAGGGGTTTAAGTACATAGTTATTAGTATGATTCCTGTGGCTCTTTCAGACATTCTTATTGTTATTTTACCTCCGTCTCTCCTTCTTCTGTATTTGCCATCCTTCCTCCTTCCCCAAAAGGACTCCCATTTTCCAATGTTTTCTATTTGATCACTGTATCCTGTTATTCCCCTTTACCCTCTTCCAACATTCTTCTTTATTTACCTCCCTCTCCATCTCTAAAGAGCTTCTCCCTTTCCATTTCCCTGATCAGATCACTTGTATCTTACTATTCGTCCTTTATTGCTCCCCAATACTCCTAGCAATGGTCCCATTTTACTTTCCTGTTTTATGTAGTTGCCACAGGCTATGTACTCACAACTGGATACTTGGAGTTAAAAGCCCCAACAATGAACAAGAGCATGTGAGCAGACTTTGTCTTTCTGGACCTTGGTCTTCACTGTTCTTTAACCTGTTCTCTGGGTCCTTTGTTTGAGTTTTTCATTTCAATTTTTATTGCAGTTTTTTCCTTTACTAATCTAGCTCTTGGTTAAATTCTATTTTCATGTCTTGAATTGTTTTCATTATTCTATTCAACTATGTATGCTTTCACAGTCTTATTAAGGCATTTATTCATATCCTTTTCAAGGTCCTTGAACATATTTGTAATTGCTAGTTTGAACTCCCTGTCTTGGGCTTCAGCCAAATTGATTTTCTCAAAGCTTATTATAATTGGGTTGCTGGTTTCTGAAGTAAGCATATTATCTTGGTTGTTTATGTTTGTGCTTTTGCACGGGGATCTAGGCATCTGGAGTTATGACATTTGAAGTATTTCCTGGTGTGAATTCTAGTGTCACCTTTGATAGGTGAGTGTTCAGGGGTTTGGATGATGTTACCTTCATGTGGGTCCTGGAAAAGTATGGCAGCTGTGGATTCTCTCATGGGGAACAGTTCTGTTGGTCAGAAGGGAGTCATTAAGAAGTGGAGATGGGCTAAAATGAAAGGCTAGGACCTAGCCAATTGTAGAGAATGTTGGGTTCCTGGTGGAGAGCAGTTCTGTGGGGCAGCAGGGAGTCAGAAAGGATGGAGATGGCTGGGCTAAAAGAGAAGGCTGAAAGGAGACATAGAAGAACTATAGGGACCCTGGTTTTGCACAACCTAGCCAATTGTAGAGAATGTTGGGTTCCTGGTGGAGAGCAGTTCTGTGGGGCAGCAGGGAGTCAGAAAGGATGGAGATGGCTGGGCTAAAAGAGAAGGCTGAAAGGAGACATAGAAGAACTATAGGGACCTGGTTTTGCACAAAGAACCTGAGTTCCAAGGAGATAGAGGTTGATGGGAGGAGTTCAAGCAAATCTTTCAGGATTTGGGTTTTCTTTTGGACATTAACATCTCAGTAACATTCTCCTCTCTAGCATCCTCATGCATTGGATTGATAGTTCATGGCTCTTTCTGCAACAGAGCCTAATGAGCCCCAGCTTCCTTCCTTTCAATGGTGCACCTAAACCGATGAGGAGGGAAGAAAGCAAAAGTGCTTGTAAAACTGGAAGCTGGAGTGAATCTCAAGAGACATAACAGTAAGTGTATTTGGGAAGAGAAAAATCAGAACTAAATTCTGTTTAAATAATCCTGAGGTAGATCACTGCCCTGGAGATTGACAGATGTTGGCATATATTTTTCACAGTCTACTTTAACAAGAGCTCAACCTTTCCTTTAGCCCACCACCCACCAGAGGTGGTGGAAAAGAAACATTATTAGGATACAGGGAAAATGTACTTCCTTTAAATAGTTCTTGGGAAAAGGAGATTAGTCTTTGTTGTTCTTAGTTCAGCCCACTAGTAAACACCAAACACAAATCAGCAACTGAAGTCCAGTCCACTCAGCGGACACCATACAGGAATCAGCAAGGGTGGTTCAATCCAGAAGAAACTGTGAGGCTCACCAACCAACCCAAGTCCAGGAAATGGCAAGAAGCCACAGGAACCTCACAAGAAGTTCTTTGGTTTCTTTCTGTAAAGTCACCACAAGCAAAGCTCAGCAATGCAATGTAAGGTGAATCAATACAAGTGTGTCATCAGAGAAGATTAGCAAGGCAGAACACAGGAAACCAATTCTCCAGCTCCCACTGTGTATGAGGTCATAGTTATATCATTTCTAAACATCACATGTGCTTTCAGATGTCTGCTATAGCAAAACATCCTTTCTTCTGTGTGTGCCCCAGCAAAACATCATTTGACATAACTGACTTTCCAAAGAAAGCAGAAGTTTTCACTTCAAGAGACCATCTTTCACTCTGGTATAATGTCAAATGAGTGGATGCACAAGATCAACTGTGCTCCATTTGTCAGAAAAGAAACAAGGAAAATAAACCTGAAAAGGGAGCTTGAGGGATTCTAATTAGCCAAGTGTGTGCAGACAGATCAGAGGACAGATATGTGCTTCATTGATATCCTCTAACTCTTCATATATCATGTGACCAAGGAATAAGCAAGTGTCCACTGAATGTCCACCACCTGCACGGCCTTCCTGGAGTTGCTCCTCTTCATTTTCCACCACACTCCTGAAAGATCAACTGTTGGTGGCTTACCTTTATGAAGACCCCAAGCCTGTTCTGGACTTTGGACTGCTATCCATGTCCAGCCTGTGGCTAAGAGAAGTACAGGACTAGAGAGAGGATAAACTGAAGAGATCAAGCAAAACATTTGAAATCACTTGTCCCTGCCTACCCCAGACACTCCCACACTGCCCAGAAGAATCCTGAGTACTGACCAGATCATAAAACCTTCACCGATGTGGGTCTCCATCTTTCAGGGGACATGCATGAGGATGTAAAGCTGGGGATCTATTTGTGCAGCTCTATTTCCTTTTTCTAGGAAGCAGAGAAATATGGAAGCTGCCAGGCTTTGCCCTGCTGATGGCCTTTGCATAGGATTCTAAATGATATGTAAAGAAAATGAGAGAGGTCTAGACACAACGCGCACTCACTCAAAGAGTGCTTGAAGATGCCTCGAGGGTTAAGTGTCTTCCTATGGCTAAAATGTCAGTACACAGAATACACCAGAAAATGTGTGTTGACTAAAACTGGTCCTTGAATTTCGTCTCAGTTTGTAACATACCCACTGAGACCTTCAGCAAGTTACTTGTAATTGCTAAGATTCAGCGTTCTACACTGTAAAGTGTGGATATTAACGAATGCTCTCCAGAAAGCTTTTGTGCTGATGAAATAGAAACAGGGGAAGAAGGAGGGGTAAGAGGATGCATTTAAGCAGTCGGCACAGTGCCTGGTAAGCATTTGGTAAGTGTTAGCTATAATTTGCTACTAACATCATTGAAGACTCAGTTTAGGCAATTGCTCCAGGATTTCTAAGCCCCAAAGGTTTCATTCCCTCTTTTCGCTACAATAGTGCCCTCTTGTGTCCATTTTGTGAAATGCACCGTGACACCCGGATTTCCTTAATTCTGAAATTATGCATGGGTGAATGAAGGTAAACAACACGTCAATACCCTCTGTATTTGTCAGGTGCTATTTTAGAATGCTTAATTATTTTTATAACTCTCCACACAAGGCAAAGAGTGAATACTAAATAGTACACAGACCTTTTCTTCCTGAGAGTATGGTAAAAATGTGTGTGACCAAATGCACATTGATTTTCTTTTCAGAGTGTTCTGAGGCCTTATATTTGTGGTAATGATGTTTCATGGACCATTTGGAGACATGTTTGTGGGATCAGACACGTTTGCTTCCTGCTGTCTGTTGCCTTAGTTATAACCATGGCTTTCTATGCTATAGTTGCGATTAAGTTAAGAACCTAGAGCAGAACTGTTTAGCCTATCTTGTCTTAATATGTCTCACATGTGCCTTTACAAGAGAGAGGCAGAGGACTGCTGGACTCACAAGAACAGGACAGATATATGGAAAAATACCATGTAAAGATAGAGGCCAATTATGGAGAGACACAGCCACAAGCCTACAAATGCCAAGAAAGCCATTAGGAGCTGGAAAAGTAAGGCATGGATGACTCTCTATAGCTCTGGAAAGGAGCAAGGGTCAGCCAGGCTTCTGATGCCTTGATTCTAGATTGGAAAACAATACCTTTCTGCTGGCCAAGGCACCAAGTTTTCAGTCATCTCCTAGAGGGGTAACAGGAACCTAACCATCACCACTACGGAAGGGTGGAATGGTGCACAGACACAGAGTGTCTGTGTTCTGTTTCCTAGATGGCAGCAAAGCTTTGTCTTTTAATGGGAAAGTCATTGTGCAAAAGTGCTGATTCTGGAGGATACAGCCAATGATTGAGCTGGAGATAAACAATGGGGGCTTGTGTCTTCCTGTCCCCTGGGCAGTTGTAACGTATTGTTGATGCGCAGTCAAAATGCTTTCAGATAACGATCAGTGTTAATGATAAGTTCTAGAAGCTTATACGGGGAGCTCACCATCTGCTTGCTTGTTCATTTTCCTGTAAATAAGACGTGGAAGATGAAGTGAGTGGACTCCCTAATTAGCTGCAAGTGAATTCTTTCAGTGCCTGGGCTGACTTGAGCATCTAGCCAGATGACCCTTGTGGCTGTGCCAGCCATCTTAAACACCATGGACACCTTAAGATGACTGTGCAAAAGACTGTGGTTGATTTCACTAACTCCAGAAACAGCAGCCCCATCTTGAGGCAGTCATTTTGTATCACACACCACAAACCATTTCTACCTCCTCCATATGAGGAGTACTTCTACTGGTAGCAAGGCCATGCTTAATGTAAATCAAAAGTCCCAATGCCCATGAATGGAACTAGAGGCAAGGCTGTGTGATAGCTGAATGAATGTCTGTGAATGGTTCAAGCAACTTTCCTTGTGCTGCATACATAAGTAGCCTACCTTGGGTCCACTGGGATGTGCTTTCATGTGCCACCTCCTCTGGTGATTTGACATCAAGACAAGTAAAGACTGCCCCAAAGTCCATTTTCCTTGCCTAATTTCAGTAGTGCAGGTGAATAGAAAACATAAAGAAGGGAACAGAAAAGAACAAAGTAGCTGTAAGGATGGTGGCTGGGGATGCAGAACACCCGAATAAGCTCTACCCTCCTAAAGTACTATGCTCCCTCTGGCAATTGCTTGATCTTGAGAGTCCCCAGAGCCTGATTTTTCAGGTGTTTCCCTGACAGCAGAAGATCTACAAGTGCATAAGACTCCAGGCTCCTGTTGAGCAAGATGCTCTATGACACCACTAAATTCCATACCGTGCCTAGATTCAGCTTCCTTTTCCAGATGTGTGTTCCTGAGCTTCCCACAGGCTACTACCACAGCTTGATAGCTGCAGGAAGTCCCAGAGCTTGGTTCTGATTTCTCATACCTGTCACTCTGGCTCCAGAACAGCCCTCTTAGTAACTAATTCTCCCTTTCTGAGTCAAAAGCCCTTGCTTTTCATGGCCAACTACAAGTAACCGCCACCTGTCTTGCGAAGAAGCCACAGGGCAGAAGCTTTGGCACAGGCATTTGCCAGTTGAAGAAGTGGCTGTCTGTGGAAGCTCCAGATTCATTCCATGACAATGTCTACAGGTATGAGCATCCCCAGTAGAATCTGCATAGCACGAGCTCTCGGGATGCCAGCTAATTCTACCAGTTAATCTCAATCCCATCTGCATGACTCCACCATTCCAACCTCAAGGTGGAAAGGGATGCCTGAACCCAGTGGCAATTCCTGAACCACTCTCCAATCTGAATAGGCTGAGAATGGCTGGGACAGGAAAAGGGAAAGCGGAAGCAGGGATATAAGACTATAGAGAGTAAAAGAGGATATCCTACTGGCTGTGCTCTCCGGAAGAGTCACAGAGCCCTCTCAAGCCTCCAAGCTTAAGAAAGCAGATTAAGAGCTGTAAAGCTTGTTATGTGTTAGAGCATCTTCTGGATATATACCCAGGAGTGGTATAGCTGGGTCCTCAGGTAGTGATATGTCCAATTTTCTGAGGAACCGCCAGACTGTTTTCCATAGTGGTTGCACCATCTTGCAATCCCACCAACAATGGAGGAGTGTTCCTCTTTCTCCACATCCTCGCCAGCATCTGCTATCACCTGAGTTTTTTATTTTAGCCATTCTGACTGGTGTGAAGTGGAATCTCAGGGTTGTTTTGATTTGCATTTCCCTGATGACCAAGGATGCTGAACATTTCTTTAGGTGCTTCTCGGCCATTCGGATTTCCTCAATTGAGAATTCTTTGTTTAGCTCCTTACTCCATTTTTTAATAGGGTTATTTGGTTGTCTAGAGTCTAATTTCTTGAGTTCTTTGTATATATTGGATATTAGTCCTCTATCGGATGTGGGATTGGTAAAGATCTTTTCCCAATCTGTTGGTTGCCGTTTTGTCCTATTGACAGTGTCCTTTGCCTTACAGAAACTTTGCAATTTTATGAAGTCCCATTTGTCAATTCTTGATCTTAGAGCATAGGCCATTGGTGTTCTGTTCAGGAACTTTTCCCCTGTGCCTAGGTATTCGAGGGTCTTGCCCACTTTCTCTTCTATTAGTTTCAGTGTGTCTGGTTTTATGTGAAGGTCCTTTATCCACTTGGACTTGAGCTTTGTACGAGGAGATAGGAAAGGATCGATTTGCATTCTTCTGCATGCTGTCCTCCAGTTGAACCAGCACCATTTGTTGAAAATGCTGTCCTTGTTCCACTGGATAGTTTTAGCTCCTTTGTCAAAGATTAAATGACCATAGTTCTGTGGGTTCATTTCTGGGTCTTCAACTCTATTCCACTGATCTTCCTGCCTGTCTCTGTACCAATACCAGGCCGTTTTTATCACTGTTGCTTTGTAGTACAGCTTGATGTCAGGGATGACGATTCCTCCAGAAGTTCTTTTATTGTTGAGGATGGTTTTCGCTATCCTGGGTTTTTTGTTGTTCCAAATAAATTTCAGAATTTCTCTTTCAAGTTCTGTAAAGAATTGAGTTGGTATTTTAATGGGGATTGCATTGAATCTGTAGATTGCTTTTGGCAAGATGGCCATTTTTACTATATTAATCCTGCCAATCCATGAGCATGGGAGATCTTTCCATTTCCTGAGATCTTCTTCAATTTCTTTCTTCAGAGACTTGAAGTTCTTGTCATACAGATCTTTCACTTGCTTGGTTTATAGCAGCTTTATTTATAATAGCCAGAAACTGGAAAGAACCCAGATGCCCTTCAACAGAGGAATGGATACAAAAAATGTGGTACATTTATACAATGGAATATTACTCAGCTATTAAAAACAATGAATTTGATAAATTCATATATAAATGGATGGAACTAGAAAATATCATCCTGAGTGAAGTAACCCAATCACAAAAGAACATACATGGTATTCACTCACTGATTATTGGATTTTAGCCCAGAAGCCTGAAATACCCAAGATTCAACTCACAGACCACATAAAGCTCATGAAGAATGATGACCAAATAGGGGAGCCTTCAGTCCTCCTTAGAAGGAGTAACAAAATACTCAAGGGTGCAAATATGGAGACACAGTGCAGGACAGAAACTGAAGGAGGGACCGTCTACAGACTATTCCACCTAGATATACATCCTATGTGCAGTCACCAAAGGTAGAGGTTGATGTGGATGGCAGGATGTACACGCTGACAGGAGCCTGATATAGCTGTCTCCTTAGAGGTCTGCAAGAGTCTGACATACTCAGAGGCAGATGCTCACAGCTAACCATTAAACTGAGCATGGAGTTCCCAATGGAGAAGATAGAGTGAAGGCTGAAGGAGTTGAGAGGATTCGCGACACCATGAGGAAAGCAACAATCCCAACCAACCAGAGCCCCCAGGGTCTAAGCCACCAGCCTGGGAGTGCTTAGGGAGGGACTCAAGGCTCCAGCTATATAGGCAAGGGAGCTATATATAAGTGGGAGAAGAGATCCTTGGACCCATGAAGGCTGGACGTCGTGGGGGGGGGATACTCGAGGGTGGGGAGGTGAGGTACAGGGGAGGGTGGGTGGGGGTACACCAACGTGGAGGCGGGAAGAGGGGGGAAGGGATAGTGAGTTCCTGGGAGGGAGGGGGGGAAATGGGGTAAGGAGAGAACATCTGAAATGTAAAAAATAAAAAATTTTTCAATAAAAAAAAAAAAAAAAGAGCTGTAAAGCTTGCTGCCAAAGAGTCAGGGTACCAATACCTATTGCCTTAGGCCCACTTGGGACTGTAACATTTGTAGTACTAGGAGTCCCAACCTTAACACCCAAGGTTAGCAAAAGACTGTTACATTAGAGTGTCACTTGCCATGGCCCCTACCTGCCTACTGCTGCTATTCGCTGTAATCAGACTAGAGACTGGAAGTGCTTCTTGCTAACCATGGTTTCTATCCAAATAGATCAAAAGATGCTTCCACTGGCTGAGTGGTGGCTAGGAGATCAATACCCATGTGCTTCAAAGCATAAGTGTCTTTGACAAAGTCATAATACTGCTGTGTGTAGCTCTTAGCCCCTTTGGAGCCTGGCCTGGAAAGAAACTAACATAATAAAGGCCCAGCAGATGATGTGGAAAGGCACTGGTTACAGACCCAGGGACAGATCTTACATCCATCTTCTCTTGCTATAACAGAATACCTGAGACTAGATAGTATAGGAAAAGGATATATTTGAGCTCCTAACTCCAGAAGCTGCGAAGGCCAAAATCAGGCATCCACAGCTGAAGGCCTCATGCTAATTGCCAGATCAAATTTGGAAGGGAGAGAGTACATGTAGAAAGAAAAGTGAGACAAACAGCTGTGCTAACTAATCTATTCAAATGAGAAAGACATTATCCAGTTAGGAATGATCTGCCTCTATGATTCAAACACCTCCCTGGAGGCCTTGCCTCTCCACATGACTATGTTGAGAAATTAGCTTTCAAGAATGTGAGTGTTTAGAGGACTGAGGGATGTTGTGTTGCTTTCATGAGTATACTCCTCTTTTTCAAAGAAAGCATGATACTTCACCTCTTCTTTCATCTCTCATCTTCTCTCCTCTCCTCTCCTCTCCTCTCCTCTCCTCTCCTTTTCTCCCAGTGCCTTTTGATAGACCAGAAACCAATATATTTACATTTCCGGCACATAATAAGTGCTCAGTAAATGAGAGACACCAATAAATACATTGAGCAATGGCCACAGAAATAGACTCAATGTATAAACTTACTGTAGAGGGTGATTCTGATGCTTTGATTTAATTGGGAATCTGTTTACTGACACTGAATGTCCTTCCTCTCAATTGGTTTTTGATCTATCAATAAAGTTGCCAGTAGCCAAAGGCTGAGCAAAGGGCTAGACACTGAGAGTTGCACAGAGAGGAAGGGGACTCAGTAGTGACAGGAGATAAAGCCAACCAGCCATGTGAGTTTTCCAGTAAGTGGACACTGGCTACTTCCTGGACTGGGCCTGGGGTAGCAGGGGAATGTTTGGGAATGCCCAGTCATTGAGTTAGCCAAGACATTTTAAAAATAACCTGCATGTTTTCTATTTGTGGGTCTGAGATAGCTCCTGGGCAGGTGTGTGCCTGCGAACAGCCAGGAGCATAAAGTGAGACACCCAAAAACACAAAAACAAAACAAAAACATAAAACAAACAAAAAAACCCTCCAGCTACAACTTACAAGTGGCTACTCTAAGGATGGCATGTGTTTGTATATAGTGTGATGATTGCTTGATCATTCACTCATTCAACAAATATAGATTGAACACCTATCACTTTCCCAACCTTGTTCTAAGAGATATAATACAAGTCAACTCCCTGTCCTCTCGGACATGATTTATAGGGAGAAAGACACAAGAACACTAGTAGAGATGTGGACAGATGCTACTCACTGGCTGGCTTGTGCCATGGCTTGGTTAGCCTGCTTCTCATACCTCCCATATCAATCATTGATCAAGGAAACGTCCTATATACTTCCCTCCAGGAAACATGATTGGAGATTTTTCTCAGTTAAAGTTCCCTCTTCCCAGAGAGAACTGAAATCCAGCTTGTGTCATGTTGACAGAAAAGTAACCATCACATTATTCGCACACACATGCAAAAATAGGCACATATACACACCTGCATATGATCACATTCATACAAACACAAAGAAGCACAAATATTCATGGACTCATAAATACATGCACACACATTTTATTCTATACATACATATTTACAAATAATATTCCCATTCTTGCATACATACATGCACAGAGATAAGAACATATATACTAACATCTGCATGAGCAAACACTTGCTTACATGAAAACATATAAACAGAAGAACACATGTATGGGCATACACACTTATACATACACTCATGCATAAATACATACACACAGAAACACACATGCATAATTCCAAGATCAAATGAATCACATTAATGTATGAGGACACAAAAACATGTGCACAAAAATATGTGCTTCTGTGTAGTCTCCTGCCTCCACATAAATATGCACACATAAACACAAAGCCCCTTTACAAACTTTTATATGCATAAATTCACCCAAGCACATGCAAACACACAAATATACATAGATACAGCCCCATATATGCATGAAAAATGAACATTCACATTCATAAACATAGAAACACATGATTACATAAGCACATATACAAATCAATAGACTATGTACATGTTACACATGAACACATGCATAATGTGTGCATACAAAATTATGTGCATCTATACACCAAATTTTATGAAAATATACATAAATATGACTGAATTTATGTAAAAATACCAAAGATATGCATACAGACATAAATACATAAAAAGTCCATGAGTAAATAAACATACACAAAGACATCTCTTCTAGTATAAACTTACATGCACATGCATACATGAACTTAACACAGATTCCAGAACTGAACTCAAACTCATGCAAACAAACATAACACGTATATGTAAGTATATATATACATATATAAACATATATATAATCACATTCATTCTTAAACATCTAACAACAAATGAATACATAATCCTTAAATAACCATATATGCATAGACATACAAATAATCACACATATACACATCCATGCATGCCAAAACATACATTCACACACATGAAAATATATAAGACACACAAACAGGTATGCACAAATAGGCAGAAATAAACACAGAGAGAAACATATATATACATATATATATATATATATGTATGTATATGTGTATATACACACACACACACATATATATATAGTCAAACATATGTACACAACTATGAATATATGAACATATGAAAAACATAGATGGATACAGGTATGCATTCACACAAATTCAACACACATAAAAGCATGTACATGCCTGAATGCATATATATGAATGTAATCACATGTGTACATAGAGACAAACACTGGAGTGCATTCAAGTTGGAACATATGAGCAAATACACATGGGCTTACACATATATACTTACATATATGCGTTATAGAGAGACATGTGCAAGTATGACTGTGCATACTTTTGTGCACATACACACTAAAAACTATACACACTCACCAGACATGTGTACATGTAGATTTTCTCCTAAACATAAATACACATGTATGCACATAAATTTGCAAACCCTCTATCACTTGTACATGTGTGAAAAAGTATAAATACATACCACAAACATGTATAATAATACATTTTTATGCATATTCACGCACAAACACATGATAAAATAAATGTGTACAAATACAGATACACATATGGACATGAATATAGGCATACACACATATGTACATATACGTACACATGCAGGAAAATGCACTTGTGCTCATACAGACACATACTCAAACACATATACAAATACACATACACAAAACATGCCTATATGTAAATATGCATTAACATGAATGCATACATTTAGATGTACATGTTCACATTTGAAAACATGCCATACTCATGTACTTGCAAATACATGAACACATACCTTTATTCATATAAAATACCACACACACACATGTACAGATATACACACCAAGGAAGGAAAGACTTATCTTGGCCTACAGTTCAAGTATACTGTCCACTATGGTAGGGAAAAAGTGTGAGGTAGATGATCTTGTCTCTGCAGTCAGGAAGCAGAGAGAGAGATAAATGCTGGTGCTCACTCTCTCAAAACCAAAAGCATGGTGACCAACAAGGCATGGTGACCCATACCCCAGGGGTCACAATTTTCCTGACTCTATTAAGTGTTTCTGAAAGTACATTCTTAGATGTATTCAGAGGTGTTTCCACAGAGACTCTAAAGCTATCCAAGATCAATGAATATCAACTATCCCTCTGACAATGTGTGTTATTTTTT
This sequence comes from Mastomys natalensis, assembly GCA_021653895.1. Lineage (NCBI taxonomy): Eukaryota > Metazoa > Chordata > Mammalia > Rodentia > Muridae > Mastomys > Mastomys natalensis. The sequence continues at coordinate 766,301 of JAJTUV010000049.1, read as the reverse complement.
CCTTCCATAACATCACATAGAGGTCATTGCACCTTTCATACAAGTTCAACAGCATTTTATAAAGACATAGTTCTTGATGCTAATAAGCACTGTATATGGTGTGTAAAGAGCTTATGTGGGCCTTTTAAAAAGCAGTGTTATTCAGAACCATTGAGCCTTTGAATGCATTTTCTTCTATCTCATGAGATGACTTAGTATGTTATACATCTCCACCTTGGAATTAGTGCAAACTATTTTAAAGTGCACATTCCTTAATGTTCATAAGAATGTTCCTTATTCTCTGTGTGAAAAGGTGCTCCTCTGTGTGCCTGACAGAGAAGTCCTGAGACTCCTGAAAACATAATTTTCTCTTTCTACAATGTGAAAATTTAGCATGAGATGTGAATTGATCATCAACACAAACTGATTTATAATGACAAATTTTTACTGTCCCCAAATATCATATTCATGTTTCAAATAACAGCTTCTTTGTGTCTTTGAGTAATGATTTATTCTTCCCTCCAGGGAGACAACCTAGCCTGAGACATGTTTTTCACTGAGCACCAACTATTTTGGGAATACATGTTCCTTAATGGTTGCAAACACTCTGCATTGTGTGTGGGTATGGTGGAGGGGCCCTCTTTTAAAAAGTCAAGCATTTCCAAAGCTTAGAAACATTTGCAATTCTTTGAGAATTTCTTCTTTAAGAATTTCATAAAATATATATTTTATCATACTCACTTCCCTACTCAAACTCACCCCAGGTCCACCACTACCATTCCATACCTAGCTGACTTTGCATCCTCAATTTTAAAAATCCATCCAGTCTAATTTGTGCTGTCCCTGTGCTGTTGAGTGTGTTACCATCCACTAGAGTGTGGTACAATCTACCAGGGGCTAACTACTTAAAGAAAACTGATTCTCCCTGTCCTAGCACCCATCAACTGTCAATAGCTCCTCGGGTAAACCTGTAACTTTATGCCTACTTCCCCTCTATGCTGTGGGTTTTGTTTTTGTTTTTGTTTTTGTTTTTGTTTTCTAGTTTGGGATTGCACAGGTCTCGAGCATGTTACAACTGCTCAGTTCATGCATGCCACTGCCCTGCAGTCTTCCACTAATTCTGGCTCTTATATATCTCTCTGAACCCTCTTCTATAATGACCCCTGAGACTGGCCAGAAGGAGGTGCGATATAAATGTTTCACTTAAACCCAAACATTCCACAGGGTCTTGTTCCCTGCACCTGGACTGGAAGATATTTACAGTTTTGTGCTTCTTTAACTCATACCAAGACAAAAAGCTTAATAAACACATCATTCTGTGCTTGTACAGATTGCATCTTTTGTGTCTTTGGGGGGAAAGTGACATTTTTCTTCCCTTCCATGAGAGGACTTTAGCTTCATCCAGCTCCAGAACAAATTGATTAATAAGCACACGTTCATTAGTGCTCATAGCTGCTGTGTTCACTATGGAAAGGACTTCATGTTTGCATCTCTGAGGTGAAAAGGCTGTCGGATGCATAATGATGTGCTTTCCTTCCTTTCATGAGATCATTCGGTTTGCAACCCATCATTCATGCACAATCAGACCGAACTGTTTAGCAAAATACATTCTTTGGTGCTCATAATTGCTGTATTTACTTCATGAAACACACTTGCTTGAGCCTGTGAAAATACAAGGCTGCCTGAGGTATAAGAATGTGTTTTCTTCTTCCATTCCCTGAGATTACTTACTATATGACATCATTGGTTAAGCACTTCCCACAAACTGTTTGGTAAGAGCAAATTCCTTGCTTCTAGCTAAACTTTGACTGAGGGTACGAGATGCCCTTGCTTTTGATTTAAAAGGGGAGGGAGGTGTCTGGTGTCAGCCACTGTGCTTTCTCTTCCCTTGCCTGATATCAATTAGTGTACTATGCATATTTCATTGTGTGAGCCATTTCAGAACACACTTCCTAGTGCTCCTGAATGTTGTGTATGCTCTGTGAAGATCACCTTCTTTGAGAAGGAAAACAGGAAGATACCTAATAATGCATCTTCTACTTCTCTCCCACGACAGAGCCTGGCATTTCTCTCCCAAGGCAGGGCCCAGCATACACTGCTGCCTTTATCCAGCACCAACACTGTTCTAAAAGTGCATGTTCCTCAGTATTCATAAATTCTGCATTCACTATCTCAAAAGAACTTCACTGGAGCCTTACAAAGTGAGTCAGTTTGAAACCTGAAAAAAAAAATCTGCTTTATTCAATGAGAAAGATGTGATGTCTTTTTTTCTTCACAACCAACAGAAAATGTTTTGTGAAGATATGAATAGCATATTAGGTACATGAAAAGCATCTTGTTTGTGCCTTTGGGAAAGAAGAGTGTCAGGTACCTGATAATGAGATGTCTTCTTTGTTTCCATGGGATCAGTCAGTGTATGAAATATCAAAAATCAACATGAACTGTCATAAAGACATACCCCTTACTGCTCATAAGCACTGCGTGTGAAAAGGCAACTTGTCTCTGCCTCTGAAAGAGATGGCTGCCCACAGATACTGCATTCACTGGATGCAGGAAGCTTGCAGGAACTTTTGAAGCAGTGAGGTCTATCATAACTAGAGAATGTAGCTGCTCTTTCTTCCATCCATGATCTAACTCAGTGTGTGCTGAAACTTGGACAGAGAATCACCATGAAATATTTTCTAGGCCCATACCACTTCTTGTTCATGGTTTATGCAGCATGTGGAAAAAAAAAAACTTGTTTCTGTCTGAAAAATATAGAAGATTGCAGGCTGGAGAGATGGCTCAGCAGTTAAGAGTGCTTGCTACTCTATCAAGAGGACCAGAGTTCAGATCCCAACATGTATATTGGGCTGTTTCCAAAGTCCTATATAAGTCTAACTCCAAGAGACTCTGACACTTTCTCCTGGATTCTGTAGGCATTTGTATATACACACACACACACAATATTTTTTTTAAAAAGATAGGTAAGTGAAAATGTGGCTCCTTTTACTAGTTATAAATTTGGTGCGTGGTGCATCACTCACCCTACATCAGAACAAAACCCTTTGTTAAGGACGCATTGTATATGCATCAGAACAAAACTGTTCATAAGGACATCTTCATTCTTTGCTGCGCAGAAGCTTCTGCTTATTGGGTAAAAGCACCTTGCTTGTGACTCCTTGAAAAGGAGTGCCCATCACCCCACAGTGTGCTCTTCTTCCTTTTGTTTAGTGCATTAAGTATGTTTGCCTCTTTCATCCAGCATCAACAAACCTCGTTCATAAGCACTATACTTGGTTTTTTTGAAACCTTTATTAATCCTTTGAAAACATAATTTTCTATTCCCCTAGTGAGCACAACAAGCTCTTGAAGCTCCAGGCCCACACAGTTCCCTGTGAAGCACAGTCTGCCTGAGAGACTCCAAAGACGACTGCAGGCCTTGGATACTCCAGCCTTGGATCATCCAAATCCGAACTGCATGGGAGGCTCTGTCTTAGTTAGGGTTTTACTGCTGTGAACAGACACCATGACCAATGCAAGTCTTATTAATGACATTTAATTGGGGCTGGTTTACAAGTTCAGAGGTTCGGTCCATTGTCATCAAGGTGGAATCCAGGCAGGCAAGGTTCAGGAGGAGCTGAGGGTTCTAAGTCTTCATCTGAAGGAAGCCAGGAACAAGATTAGGCATCCTCAAGCAGCTATGAGGAAGATCTCCAAGCCCACCTCACAGTGACACACTTCTTTCAACAAGGCTACACCTTCTAATAGTGCCACTCCCTGGGACAAGCATATGCAAACCATCACAGACCCTGACTCTACAAATTTCCCCAAAGAGCACATGATTCCTTCGAAGTTCCAACCCTTCTTGTTTCCCTGGTGAGCACAGCCTGCATACAAAGCTCCAGCCTTGCTTGTCATTCTCATAGAAATTGTGTGCTTAGGAGACTCCAGACATACCCAAAGCACAAGTGAAGACTGTATATCTAGAAGGTTTCAACCAGGCCTGTCACCCTAGTGAACACTGTTTTCCCAGGATGCTTCAGCCATGCCCATTGCCCAGGTGAGGACTCTGAATCTGGGAGGCTTCATCTACACCCATTGTCCTGATGAGGCTGAATGCCCAGGAGACTTTACCTTCACTGACCTTCCCAGTGTGCAAATGTGCCCAGCAGTCTGCAGCCTTTCCCAGTGCCCAAGTGGAGAATGAATGACTGAAAGTCTCCAACTCTACTCATCATGCTAGATAGCATAGAATGTTCAAGGGGCTCGAGTACTTCACATTGCAGCAGTGAGATCAATGAATCCACAAGACATAAGTCTTTATTCCATCTATTTCGCAAATGCAGTGCACCAATAAACTTCAGCACTGCCAATTAGCCCAGTGAGGTCAGCACATCTGTGAGAGTTCAATCTCTCCTTGTCACCCAGGTAACGTGTTCCAAGGAAGCCCCAGCCTTGCCAGTCACCCTGGTGATGTCAGAATATTCACAAGGCTTAAGAACAAGCCACCATACTTATGTGAACAACACGCTCAGAGGGTATAGCTCCACTTTTCACTGAGGTAAGGTGAGCATGTCCACTGAATCTCCAGCCACATCGCTCAAGTGTTTGACAACTTAGTACCTTATGAAGAGGGAAAACACTCTCATTCTGAAGTAATAAGGTTGCGCTAAAATAAATTAAAAACAAGTCAATTCAACAGAATCTAGCTTCAGAAGCATGTACCATAATGCAAAAACACAAATGATATGAAAAACTAAGGCATCATAAATCCTACAAATATTTTTAACCATATAGTAATGACCTCCAGTAAAAGTGAACTAAGTAATGAAATCCTGGGTGGTTGTGGGGCACTTAAAGCAATGGTTCTCAGTCTGAGAGTTGAAACCCCTTTGCCAAACCTCTATCTCCAAGAAATATTTTCATTATGATTCATAGCAGTAGCAAAATTACAATTATAAACTAGCAACAAAATAATTTTATGACTGAAGGCTACCGTAATATGAGAAAACTGTATTAAAGGGCTACAGCATTAGAAACTGACTTACAATGATTATAAACACTTATAATTATTTCAAAGGAGAAATACAAACTCCTGAAAGAATCTAAGAGAACACAAACAACTGGATGAAGTAGTGTGCAGGTGCATAATACAAAAAAGGAAAACAATAGGAGAGAGAAATAGTGACAAAAACTAAACTGAAGCACTGGACATAGGCAACATAATAATCCAAAATTTACATTTCCTTGGAAAGCCTCACCAGTAGAATCAAAGGGAGAACAAAATATCTGCACTTAAACACAAGGTAGAGAAGTTGGAACATTTCAGTGAGACAAAGAAAAATCAATAAAAAGAGATGAGCCAGACTTTCAGGATATAGGGAACACTACAAGTAAAGCAAATCTAAAAATCATGGCCAAAATAAATAAATAAATAAATAAAAAGTGCAGATTTCCTTTCCAAATAAATAGAAACCATAACAGAGATTTCTCTAAGCAAAGAATGGCTAGTCCAGATACAGGACAGATGAAGAACACCATGCTGACACTACCAGAAAATAGTATCTCCTCACCATATTAAACTACTAATTTTTCAGGACAACAATAGCAGTGTATATTGACAGTGGCAAGAGAGAAGTATCAAGGCAAATACAAAAGGAGGCTTGCCCAGATGACAGCAGATTTCTCAACAGAAACTCTAAAAGCCAGGGACAGTTGGCATGATGTTTCAAAAACGCTTGGCAGCAGAAAATCAATTCCACAGAATTGTCTTCTGAATTGGCATCTGATCATTTTTTGAGCTATTTTAAATCTTTTCTTTTGTTCTGTTACACTATTCTAATTTACTTCCAGATTTATTTCCTTTTCTGACTAATAATGCTGGAGAAATATTTTGTGATATTCTGTTTCTGCACATTTCTATACATTCTGCTATTTCAACTTAGTTGCACTTTTGTTTGAAGTCTTTCGTTAGTTTTCATTATTTAGATATTCTAAACAAAATAATGCAAAAATTAAAAAAGAAAGAACAGAAGGAATTCACAGTTTAAAAACACCACCAATTTGGGCTCTAAAACTACTAAACTTTAATATATTCAGGTGAAGTATAAGAGACAATTTTTTCAATAATGGCAAATTTCTCCAAAGTGAGAGGTATCAGACTAAGAAGAGTATTTCTAATTTATAATGAGTTTGTCATTGATGGTTTTCCCTTGGCTCAGTTTCCCCAAGCTGAGAAGAAACAAAAGAAAATTAAAACTACTGAAACACTACTGAAACTGTAACAAACAAACAAACAAAAAAAAAAAACAAATTTAATCCACAATAGATGGTTTCAGGCAATTTTGAATTATTTTTTAAATTCAGTTTTGTTTCATGTGCATAAGTGTTTTGTCTGCATATATGTGTGTATAGCATGTGTGTTTCTGGTGTTCCTGGAGGTCAGAAGAGTGTTACAGGCGCTCTAGAATTGGAGTTGAAGAGAGTTGTGAGCAACCATGTGACTAAGCAAGGTAAACCTGAGCTGAACCTAGATCCTCCATTTCTCCAATTCCTATGTCTTTGATACTTAAACTTGGTCACATCTGTTTCTTGGTGTGAGTGTGTACACATGCCATGACACACACATGTAGGTAAGAAGACAATTTTCAAGAGTCAGTTGTCTACTGCCATGTAGGTCTTTGGAGTCAAACTCCAATCAGCAGGCTTGTCAGAAAGCAACTTTATCCAGGGAGTTACCTTGCTGACAATGTTTGGACCTTTTCTCAAATGAAAGCATATACATTTTCATTATGATACAACACATAAATCACATACATATTTATAAAGGTATCTGCCCATAGCCCGATAATGTATTTTCTATTTATCTTCCCTGAGACCACTTCAACCAGCAACAATATGAAGTTTTATTAGCACCTTCTTTTTGTATCAGATAGTGCTGTATTATTCATGTGAAAAGAAGTCTGTCTGAAAATAATGGTATATTTCTGAAGCCCAGAACTGTTTTCTTCTCTTCCTTTAGAACACTGGTTGTGAGTAATTTTATCCATATCATCACGAATTGTTTTAGGACACATTCTTTTCAGTTTTCACTAACTATGTATTCAGTGGATGAAAAGAAGATTGTCTTGTGTCTTTACTAAAAAGATACTGTATGAGATCTAAGAATGTATTTTCATCTTTCTTCCTTCAGAACATTGGCTTGTGATGCATCTTTCTTCCAGCATCGACACATTTTGTTTTGCAAGCACACAGTGCTGGGTGCTCACAAATGCTACATCCACTCTATGGTAAGGAGCTTGTTAAGCCTTTGAAGTAGGAAGTGTACAAGTCGTAAGCATGTACTCTTTCCTTCCCTTCCATGAGAGTTCTTAGAGTCTCATGCATTGCTCATGCATCATTGACAAAAAGGCTATGCCCACACATCCCTTAGTTCTCATAGATACCTTCACTGTACAGAAGGAAGCTTCCTTGAACCTCTAGAAAAGGAAGCTGTTCTGTAGCCTGAGAACGTGTATTCCTTCCACTCCAAGACGTAGCCTTATATATAGCTTTCAAGCAGCATCAATGCAAACTGTTTGCTAAGAACACATAGTACTCATAAGCTTTCTGTTTGCTATATGACAACACCTTGGTTTCGTCTTTTTTAAAAAGACATAAAAGAATGCTGGATATCGTACACTCTAAGTGATGTACCTTTTATGCTACATCAGCAAAAACCATGTTACAAGCCCATCTTCCATAATGTTCATACAATTTGTTACCACAATCTCTCCTTGTGAGAAACAACTTCTTTTTGTCTTTGGGAAAGGTATAGAATCAAAAGCATATTTGCCCCTTACATGGCAGAAATGGGTTTCATCTTCACCCAGCATACACACAGATAAGCACCTATTCCTAAGAGTCATAGTAGTTATAATTGGTATGAAATGATGCTTGAGCCATTTAAAAGAGGAAACCTACCAGCAATCTAAGACTTTCCTACTTCTAATCAAGTAGCATCTTCAAGTGTTGTTCATCTAGCTTCTGCATCCACACAGCTGTTTTATAAGAACAAATTCCTTAATGCTCTTAGCACCACATTCACTATATGAACATAAGCTCAATTGTGTTTTTGAAAGGAAACTATTCATAGTTTCTGTCATAGTTCTGTTCTTCTTTTGCATGACATCACTTAGTTTGAGGTGCATTGTTCACAGAGCATCAGCATGTATAGACTGTTTTATAAGAACACACTCCTAAGATCTTCTTAGTATCAGATTTAACACTGCCGAGCATCATGTGTGGTCTTTGGACAGTAAACATTTTTAGATTACAGAAATGTTTTCTTTTCCCCTTTTATGAGATCCCCTAGCCTGTGAGGTATCTTTCATCAGCAACACACGTGTTTAATAAAGACACACTTAAGAATACTCAGCAATGTGCTATTCATTGTGTAAAATTAGGCCTTTTTGTGTCTTTAAAAACTTTTCTATCACACGTTCTGCAGTCAAGCAATGACTAGTCCAGCTTGAGGTCTATAATATGAGAGGGAGCCCATGCCTGGTCCTGCTTGAAAAGCCAGGAACCAACGGCTGAACAGAAACCCAGAAGAGAACCAAACATGACTGTCAAAAAACAAACAAAACAATAACAAAAAAAGTCAAGAAAATGATTCTTAATGGTATTCTGATATTCTCATAAATTAGTTCCTAGTCCAATTGTCATGAAAGAGGTATCATCCAGCAACTGATGGGAACAGATGCATAGACCCAGAGCCAAACATTAAGTACAGCCAGGTTATCTCCGCAGAAGAGGGAGAGGAAAGATAGCAGGAGTCAGAGGGGTTGAGGACACAGAATCAACCAAGCAAGGCTCATAGGGGATTACAGAGACTGAAGCAGCAATCATGTTGCTGGAGCCTGCAGGGGCCTGAGTTAGGTCCTTTGCATGTACATTACAGTTGTATAGCTTGATGTGAAATGTCTAACAGTGGGGAGGGGTGTCTCTGACTCCTTTGCCTACTCTTTGGTCCCTTTTCCTCCTACTAGGTTGCCTCATCCAGTCTTGACATGAGATTATGTGCCCTAGTTTTATTGGACTTGTAACTTGTTATGCCTGTTTGGTTAATAACCATGGGAGGTCTATTTCTCCTCTTTCTCCTCCTCCCACTTTTCCTCCTCCTCCTTCTTTTTAAGGAAAACATAAGAAGAATGAATCCGAGGATGAGAATTGACAAGAGAGGTCTGGAAAGAGTGGAGAGATGAAAAACTGTAGGATAGAATGTATGAAAGAAGAAGAAGAAAAAAAGGAAAGAGAGCTTTAAAAAAGCAATCAAGGGTCTGGTGAGATGATTATCAGTAAAGTTACTTGCTATGTAAGAGTCAGGACCCAAGTTCAGATTCCCAAAACCCATGTAAATGCTAGGCATGATGACACATTCCTGAAATCCCCTACACTGGAGAGGCAGAAATAGAAAGATTTCTGGGGGAGTCTGGAGAGGCAGAGGCAGGTGGTCTCTGAGTTTGAGGCTACCTTGGTCTACAACTTCCAGGACATCCAGAGCTACACAGAGAAACCCTTTCTTGAAGAACAAACAAGTAAAAAAAATTCCTTGGAGATTGATGGCCAGCCAGTCTAGCCAAAATGGTAAGCTTCAGATTCAGTGACAGATTCTGTCTCCAAAACAAAGGTGGTGAGTCACTGAAGAGATACCCAAGGCCTCCAAATGCATGCACACCTGGGCACACACGTCACTGGTAGGCCCCGTGTTTTCTGATATTCTTCTGTTACATCTCTTGGTTTGTGAGGCATAGCTCATCTAGCTTCAGTCAATACTTTGAATCCTGAGGGTTGAGCCATTGTCCAGATGATAACCTATATGACCTGGGAATTTTTTCTTTTTCCTTTTTCGGTAATATTAGCGTTTGAATTTTCAGGGCTGTATATAACATGCAAATGCTCTACCTCTACCTGCCTCTAGAGTCTCTTTTAGGTTAGGTTTTAATGCTGGGTCTAAGTTGAGCTTGTTCTGTAGCTGCATTAGTTATTTTATTGTTCTGAAGAGAAAGACACCTAAAAGAAGCAACACATGGGAGGATTTCCTTACTCTCTTTGGGAGAGCCCAGTCCATCCTACCAGGGAAGCTGTGGTGGAGGTCACAGCAGCTTGTGGCTGCAGCAGCACAGCTGTTAGGATGATCCACACTTGGTAATCAGGAAAGAAGGAGGTTGGGTTAGGACTGGATCTGAGCTATAGTAAATAAAGACTATTCCTCCAGCTCGGCTCTACCTTCTAAAGGTTCCTTCCTGAAACAACACCACCTATTGCTTTAAGGTTTTCTGTATTTAGTACACTGGACTATAGTTTTGACATATAGCCTTTATGATGCAGATATACTTACCCTCCAATACCAGTTTTCTAGTTTAGGGTTTTTTTTTTGTTTGTTTGTTTGTTTATGGGGGGGTGGTTGGTTGTTTTTCTTTTTTTATCATAAGGAACGCTGGATTTTGTCAAAGGCTTTTCTCTGAATGAAATAACCGTATGATTTCTGTTCTTGAGTCTATTTCTGCATTACATTTACTGACTTGCACACCTCAAGCCATCTCTGGAATACAGCCAACTTTGTAGTGGGGAGTGATCTTTTTGGTGTGTTCTAAAACTCCATTTGTAAGTATTTTATTGAGAATTTCTGTATCTATGTTCATTAAGATCTCTAATTTTCATTTTGTTTATTGTGCCCTTATCTGGTTTGAGTAACGGTAGTACTGGCTTCCTAAAGGGGTTACCATTCCATAGTCACAAATTCTGACCCAGAATTGTTCCTGTCTAAAAGAACTGCAGGGACAAAATGGAGAAGAGACTGAGGGAAAGGAGGTCCAATGATTGGCCCAACTTGGGATCCATCTCAAGGTGAGGTTCCAAGGCCTAACACTATTACAGATGCTATGGTGTGCTTACAGACAGGAGTATAGCATGGCTGTCCTCCGAAAGGCCAAATAAGCACTGACTGAGACAGATGCAGATACTTACCCCAACCTTTGGACTGAAGTCAGGGACCCCTGTGGTTGAATTAGGGAAAGATTTGAAGAAGCTGAGGAGGAGGGCATGGCCCCATAAGAAAACCAACACTCTCAACTAACCTGGACCTCTGAAATCTTTCAGACACTGAGCCGCCAATCAGGCAGCATACACGAGCTGATCCAAGGCCCCAACACATAAGAAGCAGAGGACTGCCTGGTCTAGCCTCAGTGTGAGAAGATGCACCTAACCCTGGAGAGATTTAAGGCCCCAGGAAGTGAGGAGGCCTGGTGGAGGGGTCAGGGGACATCCTCCTGAAGGCAGGGGGGGAGGAGGAACTGTGAGAGGATGTATCAGGATGGGGGCAATGACTGGATGGTAAATAAATAAATAAATGTTTAAAAAAATAGTCTGGAAGCATTTCTTCATTTTCTATTTTATTAAATATTTGAGAATAATAAATGCTATCTCTTTTTCAAATGTCTGACAGCATTCTACTGTGAATCTCTTTGGGCTTGGAACTTCTATAGTTGAAAGATTTATTATTATTATTATTATTATTATTATTATTATTATTATAGGCTCAATGTAGGTCATATTCATTCATATATGGCAGATTTCCCAGTTTAGAGAAATATAAGTTTTAAAGGTATATCCTTATGGTATTCTAAATTTCACTTGTATCTGTTGTATTGTTTCCTTTTTGTTTATAATTTTGTCAATATATAATCTTTTCTCTCTTTCAGTTAGTTTAGCTAAGGGTATATTGATACTGTATATCTTTTCAAAGAACCAGTTATTTTTATAAATATTTTTATTGGTTCCTTGAGTTTTTTACAGTGTGTTTTGATTATACCTACCTTTATCTCCTAACTCCTTTCCCAGCCATCTAATTTAATCTCCTCTAAAAAAAATTGAGATAAATATTTGTGCTACTCATATATTTTTGGTGGTCTCCACTACAGCATGCCCAACAAAGTAGAGGTTACACACTTTAAAAAAAAACTAATATTAACTCCCCAAGAGTTAACGATAGCTCTGATATAGTGGTAAGTGCCCAATTCCCTTCTCCACGCCAGGATTTCGCATGTCTTTGGCTTGCACATGTCTTTTCCATATTGTCATAACTCTTATTGTTGTGTTCATATACTCAGCTGCCCTGCTATGAACAAAAGACATTATTTCTGTGTAGTTACCTACTACCTCTGGCTCTTACACTCCTTCCACCTCTTCTTCTACCATGGTCCCTGAAGGGTTGTGATACATATACATATAATTTAGGTTGAGTACTCTGCCATCTCTTCTCTATACCTTGGCCACTTGTGTGTCTCTGTGTTAATTAACATCTACTGTAAATACAAGCTTCTCTGATGAAGACTGAGAGATGTATTGATCTACAGATATAATGATAAGCGTTGGGAATTAGCTTACTACTATATCCATTATAAACATAATACTAATAGATTCTCCTCTAGGGTCTATGTCCTTTCTAGCCATAGGTTCTTGGCCCAATAAATAGGGCTAGGAATAATTTTCATATTGAGAGGTAGGACTAAAATCCAAACAAAATTATCACATCCATGATATACATGCCATTTTTGAAGGCCAGTCATTGTTGTAGCTCATAAGGCTAGATTGATGACTATTCTTCTCTGGTAGTATGCACAGTACTTTCTAGCACTATAAAAGCTATTGAATAGAAAAGAAAGTTCCAGGTTAGAATCAGCTTGATTTCTACATGTTCTATGATTTAAGAGGGTGGTATCTCCAATAATAGGATCACCAAGTTCTACAGGGTAACCAAGAGCATTGGCAATAGCCTATAGTAATTGATAGTCCTTGAGACCTTATTGGCCAATTCCAAAAGAAGTAACCTATTTTAAAAGTAGAGATGGCTCAGCAATTAAGAGCACTGCTCTTCCAGAGGTCCTGAGTTCAATTCCCAGCAACCATATGGTGGCTCACAGCCATCTGTAATAGGGATCTGATGCCCTCTTCTGGTATGTCTGAAGACAGCAACAGCATATTCACACACATTAAATAAATAAATAAATAAATAAATAAATAAATCTTTATCAGTAGGCCTTTTATTTTTTTCCCCTGTGGTGTCTAGTAGGAACACTTTTGCCATATCATTATGCAACTCTATTTAACATGTGTGCTTATGTGTACGTGTATGTGTGGGGGGAGGGGTCTTAGAAAAAAATTCTTTAAGAGTAAGTTTAACTATTAATAAAAAATAAAGAAAATGTGGTCACAAAACCTCACTGTGACTAGCTAAGGAATTATTGTTATTTTTAGCTGTTAGGAAAGGTAGAATCAGTTTTCTTTGAATAATAAGAACCATGGTAGGTCAGGCCCCATTCTCAAGACTAGGTGAGCAAGACAAATTGGACTCAATAGGGAAAGAAGGGGACAAAAGGGGAAAAAATCTTTATATTGATTCTAACCCTATTTGTGTTAATTTGGCTTCTGAAATCACACAGTAACCTGCACATCTGCACTGAGGGTCCCTGCCCCACTTGACTCTGATTGGGAAGTGAAGTTGCCAGTGACCAATGACTGGACAGGGAGACAGAGGCAGAACTTTTAGGATCCCAGGCAAAGGACATAGGAGAAAAGAAAAAAGGGGATTCTGCAATGACAAGGATGTAGGAGACGGACAACACTGGGAAGGTACAAGAGGAAAAGATGGCTGAAAGTAGGTGCAAAGGGGAAAGTGTCCTGGGAGGGCTGCCCAGAAGGGTGCAGAGCAGCAAAGATAAAATATAAATTTAGTAAGTATTAACCCAGGAATTTCAGAGGGGAGTGTGTTAATCTTGTGGATGTTCAGGAGTACCCCAGTCATTGAGCTAGTTAAGGTATATTAAAATATAAAGGTTGCATGTATGTATCTTTCTGTCTGGGATCCAGAACATTGGTATGAGTGGTAGGAGCTGCCTGCTGGGAGTTTAGAGTGGATTAACAATTTTCCACTACATCTTTAACTTCTATTGTCTAGTAGGGGCATTATTGACATTATATGCCAGGTCCAGCATGGTCATAGAAGAGACAGTGTGACAATTCCTGTCCCTGGAGCAGAGCCAACAGGGCTGACAGTTGTTATAGGCATAAGACTTGTCTGTATAATAATGTATATATTTTGCTTTATGTTCATCCATCGGGGAATGTTCTGCCTGCCAAGGTTAATGACTCCTTGATTATCAGAAACATCATAATTCCAGGAAGCATAAATGAGCCTGGTATTCCTCAGCAAAATGGTAATGCTGTGACCTTCAGGACAGCCCTCAAGGCTTTGGGAAAGAACTCTGAAAACATGAGTTCAATAATATATAAATCAATGTAACAACTGTTCTTTACATGATTTCTCAACTAGGTAAAATATCATGAATTGTGTAAGAGGCTTTCCAGACCTGAAAGAACAGAGGCATCTGTACTAATGTGTGGCAGAAATTTCCTTGCCCAATCTATTTGCAGCGGGAAGCCTATGATTGGACAGGAAAAAGGGAGCCAGAGCTAAGGGTGACAGAGAGAAAGAAGCAGAGACACAACGGAGAGCGAGGGAGGTGAGATGGCTGAGGACATGGACCCGAGTGGCATCGGGTAAATAGGTAGATATGAAATCTAAAGGTTAGAGTAATTGGAATAACCGTCTAAATTATGTGGGTATCTTGTGTATTCAGATTTTATTGATATATATAAATCCATTGGTTAACTTTAAGCATCAAGAGTTTTGATTTACTAGGTTACTGGAAGGTGGGTCCATCAACAACCAGGTGATTATGGCTGTGAAGGAACTAGCAGCTCCAGGGATAAGCGAACTGGAGCTGGAAGCACAGTGACTGGTCACAACAGGGGCTAGGTAGAGAGAGTAACCCAGAGGATACCTAGCTGGAACTAGGCAGCCTGATTGTAGCTGGCATTAGTGCAGGAATGTGGCAGATAAGCAGGGAGTCAGCCAGACACTCTTGTTTCTAATATCTCCTGCTACACTGATGAGCCAGCTTTGTCAGAAAGATATTAAGGAAGGAGATATAGGAATTTAGGAAGTGGCGAGCTCAGGACAAGATCCCATCGAGCTAAGCTTATTGTTTGTGTTTGCAGATGAACAAGGAATAGTTTGGACTATTTGAAATGAACTACAATCCAGAAATGGAAGGCACACTTGTGATACAGTTCTTGAGACTGGAAGACTGGAAGACACAGGCTTTTGATCTGGATCTTGAAGAATGGTGGTCATGAAAAGCTTAGGCCCAGGCAAGGGGATCTCTTGAGTTCAAGAGCTGTCTACAGAGCATGTTCCAGGACAGCCAAGCTTAGGCAGTGAAAGAGTTGGAAAACAGAAAGCTGATGATAATGTAATAGATCAAGGTCATATTCCAGCTCCAGCAAGCAGCAGAACTCAGCAGCTTTGGCCATGAGGCTGTCTTTAGAGTCAAGGAATTAAAGTCATAAAATGTTGATTCATGGAATAATCAAAGAGGAACCTAGGGTAAATGATTGAATTGATATGTAATTTCTAAGGAAAGTGACTTATGAGAAATGTAAGTATGGGCTTTGGTCTGTAAGAGAGAAAGCTATCTGGAGCAGAGCACAGAACACAGAACACAAAGCTGTCAGCTTGCATCCAACCTCGACTCTTGAGTCATTCTTCTGATGCTCCCAAACAATACCCCTTCCTCAGGACCCCTGACTCAGCTGAGGTTGATCCCTCCTCCTCCTCCTCCTCCTCCTCCTCCTCCTCCTCCTCCTCCTCCTCCTCCTCCTTCTCTCTCTCTCTCTCTCTCTCTCTCTCTCTCTCTCTCTCTCTCTCTCTCTCTCTCATCTGTATAGAGAAAACAAGAGAGAGCAATGAGTTTCTTTAGGCTTCCATATGGTGTTTTTGAGAGGTATCTGGTGTTATTTAGCCCTCTCTGTATTCTCTTCCACCCTGCCTCCCTCCAAAACTAACTCTTCTTGTTTCATTATTCCCTTATCCTTTATACCAGTGCACCCTAGCTCTCCTCCTGGGAAAGTCAATTTTCATAACACCTTAGTGATTTCCTGATTCTCTAATTATACTCCAAATGAAACACACATATCTGAAGATTCAAAGCTAACATCCACAAGAAAGAAAATATGTGATAGCTATCTTTCTGAGTCTGTGGGGCCCAGCATGATTGCTTCCAGATCCATCTATCTATGCATTTAACTCTTCCTCATAACTAAATATCTCACTAGGTAAATATACATTTTCATTATTAATTTATCAGTTGATGGACATCTAGACTGTTTCCATTCCCTGGTTATTGGGAATAAAGCAGCAATGAATATTTCTGTAAAGAACACTAATAGTGTAAGCAATATAGATGAAAAAGTGGAACCCCATAAAATTAACTAGTTCCTGCACAGCTAAAGAAGATACTATCATTTAAATGATGATGTAGTCCATAGAACAGAGAAAAATAACCTTTACTAGATATGACAAGCGAAGGGTTAATATCTAGACTATAAAAAAAATCCCTCAAAAATTAAGTATCAAGAAAACAAACAACCCAATTTAAAAAGGAGCATAGAACTAAATAGAAAGTTTTCAAGAGAAAAACTTGGGATAAAAATTGTTACATACAAATAGTTAAGGAAAAATGTTTTTAAAATGTTTTCAATGGCCCACCAGAGAAATGCAACTTGAATCTACTTTGAAATTTCATTTTACCCAAGTCATAATGACTAAGGTAATAATAGTAATAGTAATAGTAATAGCAATAGCAATAGCAATAGCAATAGCAATAGCAATAGCAATAGCAATAGCAACAGCAACAGTAACAGTAACAGTAACAGTAATAGTAGTAAGGACAAAGGCTGGAGTGGATGTAGGGAAAATCTGCTGGTGGATGTGAAAATTGGTGCAACCACTATGGAAATCCTCAAAAGCTAAAAAATAAATCTACCACATGAATAGCTGTACAACTCTTGAGCATATACCCTGAGGAATCCGTATCCTACAGCAGAAACACTTCTCATCAAAAAAAAAAAACCCCAGTTCTTTAATTTGCTGAATCTTTATAATTTTTTATTTCCATTCCACTATCTGTATTGATCTTGGTTTATTCCTTTCCACCTACTGCATTCTGGGATTGCCTTGTTGTTATTTGTGTGAGGCTCTAGGATGCATCACTAGCTTATTTATTTGAGATTATTTTTTATGGAGGTATACCTAGATATGAAGTTCCTGTTTGGTCTGATTTCATTGTATATTATGATTTTATATGTTTTCATTTGATTCTAGTAGTTTTTAAATTTCCTCCTTGATATCTTCAGTGACATAATTATTATTCAATAGTGTGTTGTTCAACCTCCATGGGATCATGTATTTCCTGTAGTCTCTTTTGCTAATATCTCCATTATAATAGTAATAATAAAATAAATTATTAATAGTAATAATAAGTATAGAATAAAAGACATTATTTCAATTTTCCTATATTCACTGACACTTGTTTTGTGTACTAATATATGATGTATTTCACTAATACATCATGGGCTGCCAAAAAGAATAAAAATCAATGTATATTCTGCAGTGTTCGAACAGAATATTCTGTTAAGTCCATTTGCTCTACGATGTGATTTAATTCATATGTATCTATTTACTTTCTGTACAAGATTATCTATTAATTGGTGGGAGTAGAATATTGAAATCGTCCAAAATTATTGTAGTGGAGTTATCTGTAACTTCATATCTAGTTATATTTGTTTTATGAAATTAGATGCACTGGTGTTTGACATGTCCGTGTTTAGAATTATGTCCTCTCAACGGATTTTTCCCTTGATTAGTATGAAATGGCCTACTTTATGTCTTCTAATTTTGGTTTGAAGTCTCTTTTGGATTAAAAAAAAATAAATGTCTGTTTGTGAAATGTTTTGGCTATCCTGGATTTTTGTTTTGTTTTGTTTTCCATATGAACTTGAAAATTGCTCTTTGCATGTCTGTGAAGAATTGTGTTGGAATTTTGATGTGGATTGCATTTAATCTGTAGATTGCTTTTGGTAAAATGGCTATTTTCACTATGTTAATCCTACCAATCCATGAACATGGGAGATCTTTCCGTCTTCCAAGATCTTCTTTGATTACTTTCTTCAGGGATTTGTGTTTTTGTCATACAGATCTTTCACTTACTTGGTAAGAGCTACACCAAGATATTTTATACTATTTGTGGCTATTGCAAAGGGTGTTGTTTCCCCTAATTTCTTTCTCAGCCTGTTTATCATTTATATAAAGGAAGGTTACAGATTTGTTTGGATTAATTTTACATTCCACCACTTTGCTGAAGTTGTTTATTAGCTGTAGGAGTTCTCTGGTAGAATTTTGGGGGTCGCTTATTTATACTATCATATCATCGGTAAATAGTGATACTTTGAGTTCTTCCTTTTCAATTTGTATCCCCTGATCTTATTTTGTTGTCTAATTGCTCTAGCTAGAACTTCAAATATTATATTGAATAGATAGGGAGAGAGTGGGCAGCCTTTTCTTGTCCTTGATTTTAATTGGATTGCTTCTAGTTTCTCTCCATTTAATTTGATGTTGGCTGTTGGTTTCCTATATATTGCTTTTAACAGAAACAGGTATGGGGGTGGGGAAGGGCAGAAGAGAAGCCCAGAGGGCCAAGAAATAAATGAAAATATACAGCCTCTGGGGGTGGGAGGTCAGGGGGTGACCCTCTAGAAAGTCCCAGAGACCTGGGAGGTGAGACACTCTTAGGACTCAATGAAGGTGACCTTAGCTAAAATTCCCAACATTGGGGAGAGGGAACTCGAAGAGTTCCAATAGATAACAGGGCCTCAAGTAGAGGGACAGAGTTACTAATCCACAGTCAGATTTTCAGACCTGGAATTATTCCTGTCTAAAAGAACTTACAGGGGTAAAAGAACTTACAGGCAGGGTAGGGGGTCTCCAAGGCCTGACACTATTACTGATGCTATGATGTGCTTAAAGACAGGAGCCTAACAATGGTTGTCCTCTCAGAGGTCCTACTAGCAGATGACTGAGACAGGTACAGATACTTACACACAACCATTAGACTGAAGTCAGGGACCCTTATGGAGGAATTAGGGAAAGTATTGAGGAAGCAGAAGGAGAGGGCAACCCCATAGGAAGACCAGCAGCCTCAACTAACCCAGACCCCTGGGACACCCCAGAGACTGAACCACCAACCAGGCAGCATACATGGGCTAGACTGAGGTCCCTGGCACATATATAGCAGAGGACTGCTTAGTCTGGCCTCAGTGGGAAAATATGTGCCTAAACCTTGAGAGACTTGAGGCCCCAGGGAAGGGGGATGCCTGGTGGTGGATTGAGGAGGAAGCACCTTCTCTGAGGCAAGGGGGATGGGGAATGGGTTGAAGAACTGTGAGAGGTGGGACTGGGAGGGGGCCAACAGCTGGAATGTAAGTAAATAAAATAATAAGAAAAAAGTTTCTTTCTTAATTTAGAATTTCCTAATTTAGAATGTGCTTTTCCATCTGTTCAGCATAAGATAGTGTCGGTCTTTGATGGTGAAATATTTACCATGGAGGTAACTAGTAAATGGATCTTCTTTTTTAATACATCCTGCTTCTAAGTATATATTGATTTCAGAAATTGAGATCCTTGTTATTCAGTTACTATTAGATAGCAGTATTTAATTATTGTAACTTTGTGACTTCTATTTTTGGTGTTTTCTTAGTTTTCATTTGGATTAGTTACTATTCTACTGACTTATTCTATCCTGCAGCTTGATTGGTGTGTTTATCGTTCTCTTTAGTTTGAAAAATTCCTTGCAGCATCTTCTCTGGGGTTACTGTAGATATTACAAATCCCCTTATCTATCTTTATTATGGCAAGTTGTCCCTTTTCCTTCAATCATGACTATTTTGCTGTGTATAATAGTCTGTGTTGGCAACTGTACTGTTTCAGAACTGAAAATATACTGTTTCAAGCACATCTGAATGTTTATTCATTTTAATTAGTTAATTGAGGTTGCATTATGTATCCTTGCCTGGTCTGGAAACCTGTATGTCAATTAAGCTAGCCTGGACATCATTAGGACCCATGATCCTCTCTGCCTTCTGAACTGGGATTAAAGGAAAGCATCAGCACATTTCTGGCTTCTAATGTTTCTGATAGAAAAAAACAATCACCTATTACTCTGGTGGGTCTGACTTTCTATGTGGTGTCTCTTACTTTCCAGTACAGCCTTTTGTTCTGTATACTTAGTGTTTTAACTACGATGTGCAGAGTTTCTTCCTTTCTTTTGTTCTTTCTTTTTTTTCTTTTTAAAGTCTGATTTGGAGTTCTATATACTTTTATCTGGATTCCAATAACTTTCCTTGGATTTAATTTTTTTCTGGTACTCTACTGAACACAGTTTCTATGCTTTTAGTATAAAAATTATTCTCCCCCTCTTCCTCTTCCTCTCCATCCTTCTCCTACTCCCACTTGGCCCATATGCCATACATTGGGTCTTTTTACAGTTTGCCAAAAGTCTTACATTCTCTGCTTGAACATTTTGATTCACTTATCTTTGTCCCTGACTGAATGTTACAATCCCTCTACTTTGTCTTCTGTCCCTAGCACAATGACTTCCTTGTGTGTTCTGTGATGGAGCTTCCCACAGAGCTTTTTATTTGACTTATTGAATTTTTCACCTTTAGCTTTTCAGTTGGGTTTTTCTTCAGAACTTCTGTCTCTATTGAATTCCATTTTTCTATCCTGTGCTGATTTCCCTATTTCATTCAGCTGTAATATGTTCTCTTAAAAGTTACTGAAGAGCTTGCTGCATCCTCTTTGATTCCCTCAGACACAGTTATGATCATTTATTATTCTAAGAGTTTCTCTCACTGATGGCCATCATTGCGGATGTGGTCATTTTTGAAGGAGGCTTGAACTGATTTTTCATGGTACTTGCATTTTACACTGGGACTTGCATAACTTGGGCATAGGTTGGTGGAGGTTTTGTTGCTTTGTTTTGTTCTGTTTTTACTTAATCGCTTTTCTTCTTTCAAAGGAAAGTACATAACAAAGGAACAGGTTGTAGTAAGGTTGAGGTGTCATTTTCTTCTACTAGACTTGTGTTGGGGGTAACAAGCTCTAGCTCCAAGGTCCCCTAAGAGTATAATACTCTCTGCAACAGTAGTAACTACTACTACTAGTTATAGACTAGTACTGTTACTAAGTAAGAGTCAACTAAAACACTGTTTTCTTGGAAGTAGCAATTACTTTAATGGGCAAAAGGAAAGAAATTATAACCAACATATAAGTTATTGTGTGTTTGGAAACAAAATGCAAAGAATCAAGCAAAGTAAGAATAATGATTCATGCTGTGTTGATAGAAAGTAGAGAAATAGAATATAAGTGGAAAGGAGACTGTCAGGAGGAGGAGGGAGTTTGAGTTAAAGGTAGATTGAAGGGGTAAATAAATGCCATCAGATAACATAAAGATCTCCATCATCTCTAAGGAGTCTGAGCCACAGAGAATCTGTAAGCCAGGCCAGTCTATGTTCTTTGAGTGAGAAAATAAAATGGAGAAAGGAGGGGGAAAAAAAGACCAAGAACAGGACAAGGTCAAACTAGTTTGCTAAATTTACTCCAGACATTAACAAATGGTGATGAAACATGCTGAGGAGAGGTGCGCAGGGATGAGGGAAGTGAAAACACACTGGTGTGATACTGGGTTCAGGTTTGGATCTCTCAGCATTCCTTCCCCAGCTCTCAGAATTCTCTGATGCCCTCCTGAGAAAGCCCCTGACTGAGTGGTCCTTCCTTAGGATTAGATTACAGATGCTGGCCCTGTTCATGGGCTGAGCTCTTTATGCTGAGCTGCATCTGGTGTCTGTGTCTCTGCATTCCTCCGGGGTTCTAGTTGCAAATCAAGTGCTATCACCTTTTAGAAAGCACACCTCAGATAAAGTTCAGTTGGTTTCCTTACAGAAAAGAATTTCAAATTGAGCAAGTAGAAGGTATAGTTAAAGTTTATTGAATGTATTCCTAACAGATTAGGAACAGAAACTGAGACTAAGAGCTGCACTCAAGGAAGAAATGGAAGACACACCCAAGAGCACGGGTGCAAGCATCTCAAAGATTTGTAACTTTGTTGTTTTTATCATCCCAGGATGTGGTTAGTGTTTACCTTTCATCTTGTTGCCAAGCAATTCAAATGAGATCCCAGGGTGTGGCTGACAATATTAAATTAATAGGTAAAACTTTGGTTTCCAAGGACTCAGGAATTTCTAGAGTTGTTGGGATATGTGTGTTTGCTTCCTGCTTCCCTCACAAAACTGGGTATTGGAGTTGTGAGGGTCAGAGCCTGGGCCCCATAAGCCCTAACCACCTAGGCTTGGCAACTGCCCTCCATAGACTGCTTGAAGATACAAATAGCAAAAGGAAGAAAAAGGGGATAATTTGATGTGGCAACACTGGAAAAGAGAACAAAGAAGTCTAATCACCTCCTTTGTCCATTTTTAGGATCCTAATATAAGCTTTAAGTGGCAGGGAAGGGGTATTCCCTAGCAAGCTCTCCCAGTCAAGGTGTGGTCCCATTACTGTCTCAGCTACAGTCTCTGCAGGTTGGTATAGCATGCTGTAAATCTCAGCATGTTGTAAATCTCATCCCAGAAGACAAGCTGGCACCAGGCTTCAGTGGCTTTTCTCCTCTTAGCATGAGACTCCAGGGAAATTTCTAACTTTGAGAAGTCCACTGTTTCAATGGTCCCCTCCCCCACCCTCCAAAGGCACAAACATCTCCTCAGAAAGTCTTCATTCCTGATAGGATGCTTATGGCTGAAATGTGAACAGTTAATGATATTCTCATTGTTTAAAAAAAAAAAGTTAATAGTTTTACTAGCTTCCCAGAAAGCACATAAGAGAGTTGGGGTCCCACTTGAGGTCACACATATTCATGTCTTAAAGTTGATTAATTGCTATGTTTAACATTTTCATTAAAAATTATTTCTTCTATATTGGCAACCCTCATAACAAATAATTATGCAGCAATTCTTGATTCTCAGCCAGCAAGAAGCTTTAATAAGACTCCAGATTAGGGGTAGGGTTAGGGGGGTCCTTTTCTTGCCTCTGATTGGATAACTTTCTGTCTTTCTTTCTTTTTTATTTTTATTTTTTTGTAATATTTTTATTGGGTATTTTATTTACATTTCAGAATTTATCCCCTTTCCCCATTTTCCCCCCACCTAGGAACCACAAATCCCATCCCCCCTCCTCCTGCTTCTATGAGGATGTGCCCCCACCCACCCACCAACTCCCACCTCTCCACCCTCAAATTACCCCATACTGAGGCATCCAGCCTTCACAGGACCAAGGACCTCCTCTCCCACCTATGCCTGATGAGGCCATCCTCCCCTACATATACAGCTGGAGCCATGGGTGCTCTCAGGCTGGTGGTTTAGACCCTGGGAGCTCTTGATGGTGGTTATTGTTGCTCTTCTCATAGGGCTGCAAACCCTTTAAGCTCCTTCAGTCTTCTCTCTAACTCTTCCATTGGGAACCCCATGATCAGTTCAATGGTTAGCTGTGAGCATCTGCCTCTGTATATTTCAGGCTATGGCAGACCTCTAAGGAGACAGCTATATCAGGCTCCTGTTAGCATCCACTTCCTAGCATCCACATCAGCGCCTACCTTTGGTGACTGCACATGGGATGGATACCCAGGTGGAACAGTCTCCAGATGACCCCTCCTTCAGTTTCTGTCCCACACTTTGTCTCCATATTTGCTCCCATGAATATTTTCTTACTCCTTCTAAGCAGGACCAAAGCACCCACACTTTGGTCTTCCTTCTTCATGAGATTCATGTGGTCTGTGAGTTGTATCTTGGGTGTTGTGAGCTTTTGGGCTAATATTCAATTATCAGTGAGTGCATACCATGTATGTTCTTTTGTGATTGGGTTACCTCACTCAGGATGATATTTTCTAGTTCCGTCCATTTGCCTAAGAATTTCTCGGATTCATTGTTTTTAATAGCAGAGTAATACTCCATTTTGTAAATGTACCACATTTTCTGTATCCATTCCTCTGTTGAAGGACATCTGGGTTCTTTCCAGCTCCTTGCTGGAAATAAATAAATAAATAAATAAATAAATAAATAAATAAATAAAATAAGGCTTCTATGAACATAGTGGAGCATGTGTCCTTGTTATATGTTGGAGCATCTTCTGGGTATATGCCCTTGAGTGATATAGTTGGGTCCTCATGTAATGCTATGTCCAATTTTCTGAGGAAATGCCAAACTGATTTCCAGAGTGGTTGTACCAACTTGCAATACCACCAACAATGGAGGAGTGTTCCTCTTTCTCCACATCCTCACCAGCATCTGCTATCACCTGAGTTTTATCTTAGCCATTCTGACTGGTGTGAGGTGGAATCTCAGAGTTGTTTTGATATGCATTTCCCTGATGACTAGGGATGTTGAACATTTCTTTAGGTGCTTCTCAGCCATTTGAGTTTCCTCAGTTGAGAATTCTTTGTTTAGCTCTGTACCCCATTTGTAATAGGATTATTTGCTTGTCTGGAGTCTAATTTCTTGAGTTCTTTGTATATATTGGATATTAGCCCTCTATCAGATGTAGAATTGATAAAGATCTTTTCCCAATCTGTTGGCTGCCATTTTGTCCTATTGACAGTGTCCTTTGCCTTACAGAACTTTGCAATTTTATGAGGTCCCGTTTATTGATTCTTGATCTTAGAGCATAAGCCATTGGTGTTCTGTTCAGGAACTTTTCCCCTGTGCCCAGGTATTCAAGGTTCTTCCCCACCTTCTCTTTTATCAGTTCCAGTGTATCTGGTTTTATGTGAAGTTCCTTTATCCACTTAGGATTTCAGCTTTGTACAAGGAGATAAGAATGGATCAATTTGCATTCTTCTACATGCTGACCTCCAGTTGTACCAGCACCATTTGTTGAAAATGCTGTTCTTTTTCTACTGGACAGTTTTAGCTCCTTTGTCAAATATCAAGTGACCATAGGTGTGTGGGTTCATTTCTGGGTCTTCCATTCTATTCTATTGATCTTCTTGCCTGTGTCTACACCAATACTATGCAGTTTTTATCATTATTGCTCTGTAGCACAGCTTGAGGTCAGTGATGGAGATTCCCCCAGAAATTCTTTTATTGTTGAGAATAGTTCTTGCTATCCTGGATTTTTTGTTATTCCAAATGAATTTGCAGATTATTCTTTCTATCTCTATGAAGAATTGAGTTGGAATTTTGATGGGGGTTGCATTGAATCTATAGATTGCTTTTGGCAAGATGGCTATTTTTAATATATTAATCCTGCCAATCCATGAGCATGGGAGATCTTTCCATCTTCTGAGATCTTCTTCGATTTCTTTCTTCAGAGACTTGAAGTTCTTGTCATACAGGTCTTTCACTTGCTTGGTTAGATTCACACCAAGGTATTTTATTTTATTTGTGACTATTGTGAAGGGTGTCATTTCCCTGATTTCTTTCTCAGCCTGTTTATCTTTCACATAGAGGAAGGCTACTGATTTGTTTGAGTTGATTTTATATCACTTTGCTAAAGTTGTTTATCAGGTTTAGGAGTTCTCTGGTGGAAGTTTTAGGGTAGCTTAAGTATCATCTGCAAATAGTGATACTTTGACTTCTTCCTTTCCTATTTGTATCCTTTTGACCTCCTTTTGTAGTCTAATTGCTCTGGCTAGGATTTCCAGTACTATATTGAATAGGTAGGGAGAGAGTGGACAGCCTTGTCTAGTCCCTGATTTTAGTGGAATTGCTTCAAGTTTCTCTCCATTTAGTTTGATGTTGGCTACTGGCTTGCTGTATATTGCTTTTACTATGCTTAGGTATGGGCCTTGAATTCCTGATCTTTCCAAGACTTTTACATGGGGTCCTGATGTCAGAAGCAAAAAAACCAGTGATGTGGCTACATCTCAGAGCCTATTACATTGGGCCTATTGTGGAATGTTGGCACAGCATGGCCATTGTTTCTCTGAAATCACAGCACTATGATTACTTGTGCAAGACTCTCACAGGATTAGACACACTAACACTCCCTCAGGAGGAGTGTTCATAAGCTACACAAGGCATCACACAAGAGACCCACTCAGAGGCAACACATAAAACCTCATAGGAGGCTCCATCCCTTTCAGAGATACAGGTTAATGATGGCTGGAAAGGAGCTTTTCTTCAGTGGTGTAGCTGCTTATAAGGTTCCCATGCTCCTTTATTAAGTAAATTAAAGGCACTGGTTCACCAAGCTAGACTTGGGTGGAATTGTCCTTTGGCCTGCTGTTGGTGAGCACACACTTGTTCACATCTCTCGAGAAAAAAGTTGACACAATAGAGATGACGACAAAACTGCTTGATGATGGTGGCAGTTTCTTCACCTTGGGCCACCTCTGTACTTGGAAAGATTACATAAAGAAAAGAGTAATAAACTCTTAGCTCCCACAGAAGACTGGAATGACCTAGAGAACATAAGACTAGGATTTATGCTTTATTTTTATAATGTTGCATACATGATAAGCATGGAGCTGACATTGTAACTGGGTTTTAGATTCAGAGCATCCTGGGTTTGGAGCCCTTCTAGTTCTTGGTTGAGTGACTGTCAGGAGTTGAGAAATGGGGAGTGTAAACCTGGAGTTGCTATAATAGAAGGGTGACCTGCCTAAAGCTAAACCCAACCCTGGCTCAGGCTCAGAGAAGTCCACCTGCCCTTGCTGGCCCTCTAAAGCCTCCCACAGACCCTGACTCCCCCCCCACCCCCCACCAACTCAGTGATACACTGAGGTTTAGCATCCTGAATATTAGAATCCATAGACAAGTGGTTCCTGAACTCTTCCTTCTGAAACACACCCAGAATGGTATAGTATTTGCATACAGCCTATGCACATCTTCTCACCCATGTTAAACCATCCAGATATGAGGACATCCAACGCAATGTGAGTCCTACAAAACAGTTGTGCCATTATCGTTTAGGGAATAATGACAAGAACTGTATTTGTTCGGTACACACAATTTAACGATTGTGTTTTCATCTGTGGTTGGCTGGATCTCTAAGTGCAGGTTCTGCTGATACAAAGACCATGTATGCCTTAGAATCAGCAGAGGAAGCTCTAAGATCAGACTATAGCATATGGGGACCGTACAAGGAAATGAGTCTTCCTAGTAGAAATCATGCGCTATACTAAAGGCCCAAAGCTAAGTGATCCTCCCAGGAGAAAAATCTAGCAAAGTATAGATGAAGGAGAAGCTCGGGGGAGGGGGGAGACAATAGGAATGACAGGCATATGAGGGGTACCTTTGTAAGGTCCCAGGTAGGGACATAAAAGGGATAGGGTAGGAAAAGGCATTTGGGAGTGGGTAGCCATGGCCCACGAAACTAAGATGAGAGAACAAGGCAACCCATCCCACACTCTGAAACCAGGCAAATTAATCTGTTTATTTTTATTTTTTCAAAACAAAACTAAAAATCTTTGAGAAGTGCATTCATCACAGTTAAAAGCTTCCTGAAATTTATGGGCAGAACATGACATCCTGGTGAGGCAGAAGCCATAGCTGTGGCATTGCTTGTCAGCTTGAGTCATGTTTCTCATCTCTACTTCACTGCTCTGTTACTGTCTTCATGCTGCTAAACAATTCAGCCAGCAGTGCAGCCCCCACCCCAAGCCTGAACTCAGCCACACAGCGTCAAGACTTTGCAGTCCCAGCCAGCTCCACTGTGACGCCCAACATAGCCAGTGCCTGACAGGCTCCTCTCAGGAGAGAATCTAAAGTGTTCACAAAGTAGACAGTGGCCCAGGGACCAAGACTAAGGTCCTCAGAATGATGAGTCACAGGCCCTGGATCTTCTCATCCTGTAGCGCCAGATCCTTCCTATGCTCTCCCAAGTCAGAGGCTGGAAAGAGTGATGTCATCATCGCTCATGTTTGATGTTGGCTTCACTTGGCTCTAAGGTGACTCCGCTGCCATTTCTGGGGACTTCCTTCTTGCTCCAGTCCTTTTCCGTGTACAATTCAGCAAGCACAGGGCAATGTTCAGAAGCGACTCCACCCCAGGACCAGTTATCTGGAATCCAAGGGTTTGTGAGACCTTCTCTCACAACAGCCCAGTGACCTGAAGAGAGAGACGAGATCAAGAATTAAAGTCAAGCTTCCCTGACAGCCTTCCTCCAGTAAGCGGGCCTGCATAAACAAAAACTCATGGCCAACTGTATCTTTTTTTTTTTTTAATTTTAAACATAAAATAAATGATAGTAGTTTCCTCTCACAGGCATTGAGGGCACCCAGAGACCAAGCCTCTTATCCAGGTGACAGTGTGCAGGAGGGCCTACTTCTTGTTCATACAGTGTTACTAATATGACAACAAAACTAAATGTAAGTGATATTTTACCATTATTTTTGTGAGTATTTTAACTTATTCTTAAAATTTTTATGCATGTATACAATATGCTTTCTTAATATCCATTCCACTCTCTTTAGACCCTGACCCTTCCCAAGTGCATGCTTTTCATTTTATAATAACCTACTGAATCCAATTAGCATTTGTAATTAATCTTTATAGTATTAGGGATTAAAGTCAGGGCCCTGCATGTGCGATGCCAGCACTACACTGTACCTCTAATGACAAATGAGCATTTGACAAAATTAATGAAAGATTTCACAGAGCATACATCACTAAGGAAGGGTTAGCAGATAACTTCTTTCTACAGAAAAGATAGAAAAGAGAAGCTTATAATGGTTCTTGAGACAGTATTAATACCTTTGAAGTAAAGGGAGAAATATAAGAAATAGGAATTATATCTGAAAACCACAAATAGTTATAGAACAATTATAAGGCACTGCCTGTGCTCCTGTGATATGTGGCATAGGGTTTAATGTAAGATAGGAAGGGCCTGGAAGGGCCTGGATTCCGGATTTGGCCTGGGCAGCATCGCTGACGGCTGTGGCAAGAGAACTTGTCCCTACACCTCAGCTTCCACATCTTGGTGGTGAGAACAAATGAAAGGATGACTCAGCTTCACCATTTCTGACAGAAACGCCTCCCACAGGTGCCCTCCAGGGAGCCTAGTAGCCCTGGGCTCCAATGCACGTTCTGCAAATCACATCTTGCCACAGCGGATAACAGCCAATGCCCAGTAGAGGCCCAGGTAAGCCCTGCAGGTGTGCTGGCAACACCACACAAAGTTCTAAATCCCAAGGAACTGGGCCCTGACTGTGTGGCCAAGTCTTGTAGTGGGACCCAGGAATTGTTTCTTTAAGTCTCTTGCTGTAGTACATGACAGATCTGCAGAGCTACTGGAGAGACTTAGACTACATTCTAGTCTTTCATCAAACACCCTGCTACTGGTTTGGGGGTGTTGCTTGGCATCCTGGGCTTCTAAAGGCTCCAGGGTTCCATCTGCAGCACCGCATTCATACCCACAGAAGAGCCTATCATTCTCCCATAGTGCTAGCTGTCTCCTGGCTCTGAGGCCCACAGTCTGAGGCTGAGTGGAGTATCTATTCATTATGCTGTGTTCTTTGGGGAGGTCTGAGGATTTCTCTCGTCTTTCTGTGATATCATGTGTTATAATCTGGTTCCTAAAGGTTCCCTAAAAGCTCATGTGTTGTAAGCTTGGTCCCCAGCTGATGGTAGCACTGGGAAGTGACAGAGGTTGAGAACGTGGAGAAAGTTAAGTCATTGGGTACATGCCCTTTCAGGGACATTGGGATTGTAGCCACTCTCTGGATCCTTCCCTCTTCCTGGCTGCTTTAAGGGGTGTGTGGGGGAGGGGACAGATGAAGCAATGTCCCAAATTCACAATTCCTGACAGACGTGGCATCTACAAGTCCTAGATATTTCTACCACAGCGTACTTATCTCAGCAGATCTAAAGGCAGTCACACCAGGTGACCATGGACTGTGAAGCCTTTGAAACTATAAGTCAAAGAAAACTTTTTTCCTTGTAGGTTGATGATCTTGGGTATTTTTGTCACAGTGACAAAAATGCTAATAGTGACGTGTCTTCTCACCTGTGAAAGTGGACAGTGTACCTAATTCCGCAGCACAGCACTTGAATATTTGACAAATGTTCACTGAATGACTAAGTGTTCTTGATGTTCAGGTAAGTTAATAGTTCATTTCTGAATCACAACCTTGATGACCTACAGAGGTGACTATAACTGAGTTTGCATGCAAGATGCTTACATTGACCAGTGATTATCTTTAAATTATTTGTCACATGCCCTCCCCTCCTTAGATGTGTCCCTGACCCAACAATGACACACTCTTTCTTTTATCATAAGCCTATAAGTATATGCAGAGGAGGAAGACAACTAGCATTGGTTACCTCACAGGTCCTCAGCCCACTACTGAACAGAGACAGCAGGGGGAGGCTTCCCCTACCTGTGAACACTTTCTTTAAACTTTTGCTGATCCAGATGTTGTCCACAGACTTGGAGCCTTGAGGATTCCTGGTGCTGATGTTGGTGAAGGTGTGAGCTGGGATCAGGTGGTGAAATTTTTCTCTCCTTAGGATATCATAGTCACTGCAATCCGGCCCTTGGCCAAAATCCCCTAAAATAACAACATCTTTTTCTCCTGGGAATAAAAGAAAGAAAATCAAGAAGAGCAGGTCAGAAGCAAAAGCCAACACTAGCAATGGCCCCTTGAAAGGGACTGTGATTCTCCGGTTTGACCACTCAGGGTTTAGGGCCACAGGGTTGGTATCTTGTTTTCCTGTTCTTTCTCATGTACTCACTATGAACATAAGTTAATTTGGAAATGAGGGATAGTGTGAAACAGAAACACCCCCATTCAGTGTCTCTTGGCCCTAAACTTACAGTTGGGAAGGGGACAAAAGGCCTTGCTCACATATCTAACAACAGGTCAGCAAACCTTTACAGAGTGTCAGGACATGCCTATGCAGGAGTCAGGGATGAACACAAGACAATCCCTGCCCTCTGAGACTTCATAGTCTAATGAAGAGACAAAGGAGGAGACTGCCAGGATCAGAGTGTAGGTCTGAAACCAGAAACCAAGGGCATGTAGCACAAGAAGGGTGGCCAGGGAGGCTCCTGGAAGATGGGAGCTGGCTTTGGTCTTAGAGGATGCACAGGAACCATCAGGATGATACAGATGAGAGGAAGATGTTAGGCAACAGGGATCAATGAAGCAATCTTGTTTTGGGGGGTGTGTATGGCACAACATGGAGAAGCCAGATGCTTCCAGAGTGAAGGTTTAAGAAGCCAGATGTGGGCTGGCTCAAAGATAAAGGTGCCTTCTGTCAAGCTTAATGGCCTGAGTCCAATAGCCAAAGCTTACATAGTGAAGGAACCAGCTCCTATAAGTTGCACTCTGATCTCCATGCAAGAGATGCAGGCAGCAGCTCCTCTCAGATTGACAGGCATGTTCTCTCTGCCTGGGAATCAGGTCTGAGCAATGAACCACGAGAAAGACCAGGCGTCTTCTCATCACCCAGTGAGTAACCCAGAGCATCCATGTAAATACTTTACTATACTCTTGTGTAGGTTATTTCTTAGACTGTCCCTAAAATTTACAGCTATAAATAATGCTGAAGTGAGAAATTCACTCAAGTGTCTGTGCCCCTGCATTCTGTTCTGTACAGAGGACCAGTTAAAATATAGTCACTGCTCATATTCTAGGTAAGTGATGCTGGCCTCATTACCAGAGGCTATCCCAGTGTCAATCCAGCGATGTGAGCAATGCCTCTCTGCACTAACATCAACAGTGAACACCCTCAGTCAAATGATTTGGTACGTCTTCTTCCTATACGTAGACTAATATGATGTGCTCTGTGGCCTTGAGGATGTAGCACACACACAAATTATTCAGAATTCTGCACAAGAATTTATTAACTTATTCAAGCATTTGTTTCCAAAAGTATGAACTTCCTGGTTATTATATATTTTAAAATCTGACTTATAGTCACTACTATGTTATTTACTTTGTTCCTTTGCTTTTCCAGCAAGGAGCTTGTGGTCCCCCACCCTCCAGCCCCACCACATTGTCTTTTAGTTTCTTGGTCTGAGTGTTTTCATTCTTTGTGACCTGCCAAAACACTCTGGGATCACCTCTATCTTTTCTGGCCCAGGCCTAGAATTAACCACTTCTCCAAGAAACCCCATCTCCCCACAGCCATGAGCTGGGCGGGGCACAGACACCTCTTTCCTCAGGGTACTAACGATTCATTAATTGATTACAGAAGCTCTCTATATGTTTAAACAACAATTTGATCCTCTGTTACAGAGGAGCTTTTCAAATCTTTGCTATGGTAACAACAAAAGCCAAACAAATGTTCAATCAGCATTTATGGTTTGGATTCTCATTTTTTTTCTGTTGTTTGTTTTTGAGGCAGGGTCTTGCTGTAGTTCAGAATGGCCTGGGGCCTGGGACTCATGATCATCCTGCTAGGATTATAAGCATATACCACAGTATTGTGTTCTCTCTCTCTCTCTCTCTCTCTCTCTCTCTCTCTCTCTCTCTCTCTTTCTTCTCTCTCTTGCCCTCTTCCTTTCTTTCTTTCTTTTTTTTTTTACAAAAATCCAGCCTAGTCTTTACTTACTTCTTTTACTTTTAGACAAGACATTCCTAAATTGCCTGTGATCCAGGTAGGTCTTGAATATGCAATGCCCTGTTTCAGCTTCTCATAAAAGACAGAAGGAGGAGTGGTCTTACAGGGTTAACCCTATGGAGCACCATTTCTGTGAACACTACTTCCTGTCTCCATCTTAGGAGAAAATAGTTGGGTGACTCTGGTCATTGCCACCTCTCAGTCTTGGAGCCATAGATGGGGCTTTGCTCTACCAAATGAAGAGAACAATCTATTTCCTGATAGTTGCTGACAAGCGTGCAAGAGCCCAGAGTTCCTGTAAGTGCCTGGCACAGGCTCTCCCAAGCAGTGCAGGCCTCCTTCCTTCTCTCCTGAAACACATTAGCAAGAGTCTACCAGAGACATAGCAGCAGAAAGGACTTACTTGTGTGTAAATAAGGGCTACAAAGAGAGGACAGAGGACAAGTGGAAAGGTTGTCCCTTTGAAGTATTTTAGACATTTCTCTCACCGCCTGCAGGAAATGGATAGTTATGAAGTATTTCCCAAGTGATATGAATAGGAATTCCAAAAGAACAATGGCCCCCAGCCAGGCTCGACTAGATTCCCATGGACTGGGCTGACCCTTGTGGGAAATGTACTGCAAGGAAGCCACAGTCCCTAGGTAATGAGGTTTCTGTTGC
This sequence comes from Mastomys natalensis, assembly GCA_021653895.1. Classification (NCBI taxonomy): domain Eukaryota; kingdom Metazoa; phylum Chordata; class Mammalia; order Rodentia; family Muridae; genus Mastomys; species Mastomys natalensis. The sequence continues at coordinate 733,127 of JAJTUV010000049.1, read as the reverse complement.
CCTCTGTGAGAGGCACTTTAGAGAAAGCAGCTCATAAACAAAATAGCATATCCAAGATCTTCAGCAAATTCCTTTCCCTTGGTATTAATATTCACCCACTGGAATTAATGATAGCTAAAGGGAAAGAAGTCTAAAGTGAAATGATACAAGAGGCCAGCAGGGGGCACCTGTGTGCTACAAATAACAGGAGGACCCATGAGAAGCCTTTTTCCTAGCTGCTCCACTTCCTAAAACTTAGATCACATCCACAGTACGAATCAGGGTAAGCCCGAGCTGTTTTGGAAAATCAATGCCAGTTTCTCATAGGAAAACCAACTAGAGGGTATTGCTGAACAGCCCCCAGGGCTGATGACCTGGGCCAACGACCAGTCATGGAGCCCTTACTAGAGATCACGCACCGTACTGACTACTTCTTGGACAGCATGTCATTTGTCATCGCTCCCATGAGACAGATGACACTACATTCTCCTCTTTTCAGGTAAAAAGCTCAGACTCTTAAAGACTAAATTGTTTTTCCAAAGTCAGGGAGGTGGCTCTCAAACCTACAGTTCTTCACAAAGAGTAAGGGAGGAAGAAACCCAGGATTCAGGCTGTTGTTCGCCCTGACACTTGGAGAGATAAGGTCGGGGTCTGCTGTGGAAGCAGACAATCTGTGCCAGCAGGAGGAAGACCTGTGAATGAAGGTAAAAGCTAGCACGTGCACTGACTAGGAAAAGCTGAGGTTCTAGGAGACTGAGGCAGACAACTCCCAAATAAAGGAAGAAGGCTTTCAGTGGGGTACTGACTTGAGTACTGGTGGGAAAGGACAAGCAGGAGGGAGGCTGGGGTCAGGGGTCAATCAGCCAGCTCTGTGTAGCTTCCCAAATGAAAACAAAGGCTTCTTTTGAATGAGCACATCCAGATTTCTTACAACCCATCCTTTCAGCTCAATGTGTGTCAGAGGTGACATGGTCGCAGCCTTGCCTCGAAGAATGTGCAGCCCACATTCTCTTGATCACACACCTGGATGTACTCCCTAGTCACTGGCCCCTGAGTTCCTATGGGTGAGGAAAGAAAATCCTGGGCCAATTTCCCCAGAGATACCCTTGATTTAGAAAGGGCCAGCAACACCCACTGAAGTTGCTCCCCGCTGAGGATCACTCCCACCTCAGGGTCTTCCTAGAAGATACCATCAGAAGCACTGGGCTCACAGAGGAAGACCTTGTCCTCAAGCCTTGATAAGGTTGAAAGAAAGTTCTGTGAAAGGACAAGCATGGGATCCCTGATGCCAATTGGGTTTCACATTCCAGACAAAGGCATAAAGGCCTGGAGTTTGCAAATCAGACGTTTCTGTCTCTCTGCGGAAAGAAAGCTTTATCTTCCTCTGAGCAGAACCCAGTACTCATCGATCTTCCTTAGCTGGAGGCTGAAGTACTTCCTGAATCCCCTGGTTGCCAGTTAACAATTAACTGGGTATTAGTGACAAGTAGAGGAATGGGGGGGCATGAGTCATTGTCCCTACCTGAATGTGTCAAGGCCGAGTCATGCTGTGGGTCAGTCAATAGGCCTTTGGCAATGTGGAACTTGCCTGTCGTTTTCTGATAAACTCCTGAACTCTCCCTGGAAACCAGGGGGAGAATGGTATCTGTTTATGGCTATCAGGAAAATTATGAAGAAGCATCTTTGTTTCCTGCATCTATGAGATAGAAACGAATAGAAATGTCCAGAGATATGAAAAAGTCTCAAGTTATCCTTTCACTGGGTGAGAGACTAGTGGGTGAAGAGTTTCCCCACATAGCTACTTGTTGGATGGGGTAATTCAGTTTGAACTTGCTCACACATTTTTCAGCCTGAAGATCCATCATTTAAGTAGAATGCTGGTCAGAGCAGGTCCTGACTTGAAACATAAGCCTGTATATTCATATTCATAGTGTGCAAAGGTTGAAGCAACCCAAGAGCCTACCAACAGACGGGTGATAGACAATAAAATGTGGCATGTACAAATAACAGAGTCTTATTCAGCTCCCATGAAGGATGGACATGTGGCACATTACACAACATCGCTCATCTGGAAAACGCTAGGCTAAGTGAGAAAAGCCAGACAGAGAGGGGAAACACCATGTGCTTCTCCTCATTTGAAGCATGTCATCAAATTCATAAACAGAAAGGATAGTATGGTGGCTGTTGGGCACTAGAAGAAACAGGACCAGGATTCAGGGGGTACGGAGTTCCAGGGGGAAGATGGCAGTGTTCTGCAGAGAGAAGACAGTGGCCGATGTGCATCATTGTGGATATACAGAATGCCACTGAACGGCACACTTAACAATCACCATAATGGCAAATTTTATGTCTATTCTATTACAAAACAAAGGCTTTGAAAATGTAAAGTTATAACTGGACAGAAACATTTCCATAGCCAATTATTTTACTGAACCTCCCACTATGATGGGCCAAGTTGGTGACAAGAAGTCTAGGAAGTCAGAAGAGCAATCAAGACTCAAGAATATGGGAAGGATTTTGAGGTCTCCAGCTGAAATTCTTCACCTTGTCACCTCCTGTCCCTCTTTCACAAGAACATGTGCGGATCTGCAGATGGTACCACCAGAGGAGTCAACCCAGGAAGTGTTGTCACAGCAAGGGAATATTGCCACTTATATTTCCTCCTCTAGTCCTCTCCATCCAGGAGGCTCACAGACCCCATCACTGGTACCTTGACACCCACTAGAGAGGTCTTCAGCAACAAAGGTAGGGCATGCAGAAAGGTCAGCGGGATCCACAAGAGCAAGGAGTGTGAATGCCCCTGGATCTGTGACTTCTGCTGAGTGACTAAGCTAAGAGGTCAGAGGTCAGAGAGATATCTGGAAAAAGGCACCGTTGCCTGCCCTGAAGAAGTGTTGCCCATCCAGAGAGAGAGATTCCTACCTTTCAGGGTTTCCTGGAGGGTTAGTGCAAAGTTCAATAATCGGTGACCATCACTGTGATTCTTGCTTGAATTCTCAGCTCCTGGGAAGGCCAGGGCTGTCAGCTGGAGGTTAACCAGTGTCAAATCATTACTTCCCACCTGGGTAGCAGGAAATAAAGCAACAAGGAAAACCTTAGATATTCATATTTCTTTCTTTTACAATGGATTAATAAATAGTTTTCCACACACGGTTGGCAATGGTAAATGTAACCAAAGCTAGTTCGTAAGCAGAAGAGGCAACACAAAGTATTTTATTTTAGATTTATGGAATCTAAAGTCTACAACTCTAAAGTCCAGCCTCCTACCTATATTCCCTTAGACATGAAAAACTTCACATATATGGAAATAGGAGGATTTTTGGTAAACCTTTTGCACAGCTGTATGCAAGAAGGAAGTGTCTCTAGTATCTAGATGTTACAGACCCAAGGCCGTTCTCAACAATGCTAGCTTAAAGTTCCCCACCCACTTGTCTTTGTTCTTTTGGAACCAATTGTGTACTAACATCCACTTTGACCTGATTTTTCTGTAAGAACCAAAGCTCACCAACCAACCAAAGGCAGTAGATCTACCCAGAGCCTGGGCCCCAGGGTGGCTTTCATGGTCTTCTGGTGGTGTATACATGTAACGGTGGTTTATCTTCTGGGCTTTCATAACATTGTTTGGCTGTTCTATGTTTAGCAAGTCTGTTTTTTCTATTGCCATAGCAACAAACACTAAACACTTCCGAGAAAGGATGAGTGTATGGGCCCCAAGATGTGGAGAGTACCAGTCTTATCTTGCAGGTGTGGCTCCAGGTCACCATCACTGCCATCAAGACTGACAGCTCCGCAGATGCTGCTGTCACAGCCCGAGAAACTACCTTGAGGCTTGGACTGGGACATGCTGCCTGTAAGGATAGGCTGTCTGTGTCCTAACCATTGCCCATGCCTTGAACATGACCTGAAAGGCTGGGCTGGGTGATTGCTTCCAATGATTTGAAGCCATCATTCCCAATGCCATAGCTAGCATTTTCTTTATTAGCCTATTAAATATAGTTTGCCTTTTTAATGCTAGCTAAAGACAGTGTTTAACAAGTTATTTTTGTAAGGTGGTAGGCATGGAAGCTATTCTGTAATGGCAGCACTTGGGGAGCTGAGGAGGCAAGACTGGAAGGTTCACTATGTAGGCCACATAGCAAGACTCTTTCTCAAGAAGTAATAATAGCACCAGCAAAATTACCAGCCTGCATTTTAGCTACATGAGCTGGTTGTGGCTGCCTGTTCCAGTTAGCCAGAGCCAGGACAAATCATTTAAAAGTTAAATGTATTGTTAGGTTTAAAGATAATCCTGGCTAACTCATAGATCAGAACCACAGGTGCCAGGAATACAGAACCTCATCAATATGGCAGGAAGAGGGAGTGAAGGAACCACTCGGCACCACAGCAGACACATCTGTGTGAGCATACACCAACCTCATCATCTTTACCACTACAAATTTGAGAGATGGGACACAGGTTTATACATCCCATGATAGAGACACAAGCTGTCCCCAAGCCCCACCTCCTGCTGGGGTTAAATGATGCTGGGCTTAGGGGGTAAGTTTAAGGCCCCAGAGTTACTGGGAGCACCCAGAAAGAAAGACTCTCAATGCCCATAGAAAAAGGCTTGCTGGGTTCTCGAAAGAGATCAAGCTGCCCGACTTGGAATTCACAGTTAAGTAGTGGTGAGGTTCATTGCCTCTGTGGTGACTTTCTGGCTTCCTCTCATGTTGTCCATCATCAAAGCACTTCGGTGTTCATGAACACTGTCAAGAGGTATGCAGGCCACAGCAGAAAGATGGTACTCAGATCCACACAATGCAGCTGCTCCCAGGCAGCTAAGAGAGGCCAGCGACAGGGGTCTCTCTCCCCAGAGCTCCTTCTGGGTCCCACCTCCAATCCAACAGGCCCTCAGTGGGCCCTTCTTGACATCTAAACAATGAGGCCCTAGGGGCAGTTGAAGAGGAGAGGCTCCTTAGAGCAGCCCTGCCAAATGTGGCCATTCTAACGCCATTAGCTAATACCAGACAGGTGGGACCCAGTGAACACACTTGAATACAGCCCGGGCCCTATCCCAGATGGGTGAGGCTTGGTCTGGGAAATGCCTGATTTTAAGAAAGGTGATTCTGCTGTATAACATGTATGGGAACAGCTGTATGAATTAGTTTCCCATTTTCTTTCCTTCCCCTCTATCTATCTGACTATCTATCCATCTGCTATTTATCTATCTGGCTATTTATCTATCTGACTATTTATCTATCTGGCCATCTATATATCTGGCTATCCATCTGGCTGTCTATCTATCTGGCTATCTATCTGTCATGTATCTATCAATTATCTATCATCTACCTATCAATTGTCTGTCTGTCTATCTACCTAGCTAGGTAGATAGGTTATTGAGAAGGTGTTTTACTGGGTTTTCTAAGATAGTCTTGAACTCCAGACCCATCTTCCTTCTTGCCATGGGTTAGATTTTTCTAGGTCTAAGATGCCCTCAAAAATCCCTTCACCCCTGGTAAAAGGTCATCTACAGGGAGCTTCCAGAATAGGTACTAATCCTACTCTAAGAGAATACAATCAAGTGAGAAAGACATGGCTTCTCTGGGTCAGTATCACAAAGACTTCCCCTTTGGAAGAAACTGGACTTCTGAGGTGACAGGAAGCACATACCTTGAACTTGGCGAGGAATGGGCTGGGGCCCACAGCCTTCGCATGGCCATTGCTGGGTGAATTCTCCTGCCCGGGGATGTCTCTTAGCTCCACATTGGCTGCTGTGTCCCACAGGAATCCAGAGTAGCAGGGTCCCTGCAGGGCAGATAGTAAGAGGGTCTTGGTGGCAGGTTCCTAATTTTAAGAGGCACACAGCATAAGGAAAAGCAGAAGAGCCAGACATGGAGCAGCAGGCTCTGCTTGGAGTCCTCACAGTCACTCACATGGGGTGCTTCTATAATGAAGAAAACATACTCCAAGCCACAGTGCACCCCACACCGATGCCCATTGCAGACTTTTACTCGTGGCCAAGGGTGCCCAGCTCTTCCCTTTATGGGAGGAGGTAGGAGAAGCACATACCAGGCCCAGGATTGCTTTTGAATGACCACAAGCCAGGAGGCAGCAGTTTTCGTCTACACTTGACAGATGAGGCCACAGCTTTTCAGAGAGACTGAGTAACCCCCTAAAACCTCACAGCATGCCATATGTGAGTTCAAAGACTCTGAGGGCTAGCTAGTATGCTCCTGGGTAAGTTACCACTTGCTCAAGTGGTGCCTAGCCCCTTGTCACCTCTCAGTCAGTATTTGTCAGATGAATGGAAGTCAATGCTTAGGGGTTCTAGTGATTTGAAACTGGGCTCCCTGCAGATGGACAGGGCTGCACACAGAGGTCTGAAGCCTGGGTCAGAGGCCATGATGGGAGGTGCAGACAAACTTGGGGTATGGCTAGCACAGTTCAAGGCCCACCCCCTGTCTGGCTCTAGGAATCAGAGAGGTTGCTTCCATTCTGCTTGGTTCAACCACTGCCTCTGGGGCCTTAGAGAAAAAGTAATGCATCTGTCTGCCTACTCCGGCCGAGCAGTGCACTGCTGGACACCAGAGCATTCTTAAGTGTTTGACACCAGGGACTGATCCATAGGTCATCAAACAGGCCAGCAGCACTTGACCTGCTCCTCTACGTTGCAGTAGGAGAGGAAGTAACCTTTAACCTTAGCCACTCTGAGCAGCCACTGTCACACACAAGACCTCAGCTCACAACCCAGTCAAATATTTGACAGGCACACCTCACTTAAGCAGGTGTGTTTAGGAGGGAAATAGGGGGACATGAGCATGAGTTTTATGTTGTGTAAGAATCTCCTTGCCCAGCTTTGAGGATGCTTATGGAAGAATGGGAAGGAAGGCTTGAGGGCCCGGGAAGGGATAGGAACTCCACAGGAAGCCAAGAGAGTCAACTAACCTGGACCCTTGGGACTCTCAGAGACTGAACCACCAACCAAAGATCATACAAGGGCTGCTGGACCTAGGCCTCTCTATATATGTAGCAGATGTGTAGCTTGGTCTTCATGTGGGTCCCAAACAAATGGACCTGGGGAGGGGGTTATTCCAAAAGCTGTTGCTTGTATGTGGCGTATGTTCTAGCTGGGCTGCCTTGTCTGGCCTTAGTGGTGGATGATGTACCTACCTAGCCTTGCAGAGACTAGGTACCCAGGGAGGCTCTCAGAGGAGAAGGGGAGGGGGGATGGAAGGAAGGATTATGGGATGGAGTGACTGTGAGGGGGACAGTGAGGGAGACATAAAGTGACAAGGAAGGAAGGAAGGAGACACACACACACACACACACAAGAGAGAGAGAGAGAGAGAGAGAGAGAGAGAGAGAGAGAGAGAGAGAGAGAGTAGAATCTCCTTGCCCACCACGAAAGATAGCACTAGTTTATGCATGGTCACACCTGGGTCTTAGCCTAGCTGTGTCAGGAACAGTTGGGACCAAGACAAGCCCCTCAGTGCGTCTAAGACTCAGTTCCTTAAGAAGACAGAGAGAACAAAGTCACTATGGAGGAGGCTATTATTTTGTTTACTGTTGCCCAAGGAGATGGTCCACCCCCTACTGCCTCAGGCATCACTCATATCAGCTGCCTGAAAATCACCGGCTCCACAATCCTCCAGGATATGGGACGGGGTGGGTGTCTGAGAGGACTCTGTCCCGATGCTGCTCCCCACCGCTGATCAAGGTCCCCTAGCTTCGGTGAACCTTTCTCATCCCTCCATTTCTTCCTTCTCACCGTGACTCTGATCCTTTCCCAGGGAACCTTCCAAACATGACTCAGTTGGGCAGGACGGCCACAGCACTTATGTCAGAGATAGCTCACTGGGCATGGGTAGACTGCCACCTCAAATGACAGGGGGCTGCTTTGGGGAAAATCATTTCTTCCTACATTTCTTTCTTTATCTCTCTGTTCTCTGTTCTCCCTCTCTCCTCTCTCTCTCTCTCTCTCTCTCTCTCTCTCTCTCTCTCTCTCTCTCTCTCTCTCTCAACAGGGCTTCTCTGTATAGCCTTGGCTTTCCTAGAACTTTCGATGTAGATCTACTGCTCACAGTGTTCAGACGAAATAACTAAAGCAGAGAGAGAGTTCTCAGTGACAGTGCTCTGATGGCCTTGGCTCCTGCTCCTAAAGGAAGGTGAACTGACTTGTCCCTCTCACTAGCTGTAAACTTAGTGAAAGGCGTTGGGAGACCCAGAAGTCCTTATAAAAAGTGGCCACAGATAGGGCTAGGTGGCTGGGTCTGCTTTTCTCACACATACATGAATAACCTCTCATGGATGTTTACTAAATGAATGGATAAAGGTAAATGGACTCTTAGAGTCACATGAATTTTCATACAGTGAGATCCATGAAAACTGTTTTTTTGGTTTTTTTTGTTTTTAAAGCAGCAAAGAGGCATTATTCTTCATGTGGACTGAAAAGCAGAGCCCTCAGCTACAATTCTAAAAAGTAGATGCATCCTACGTGAACTCCTTTCAGACCACTGTGAACTCACTGCTCACTTCAAGTCTGTTTCCACCCTAAACCGGCAAACCCAGATAAAGGAGTTACACGCACAGTTTTCAGTAGCCACTGAAAAGAGGATGACCTTAGAGTCGATACTCATAAATGGATAGATAACTTTAATCCATTCTACCTATATTATTTGAGTCCCAATTATAAGTATCAATCATGTAAATGCAACCCATAACGTTGTAGCAGATAAATAATACTAGAACCTTAAAACATCTGCATTTATGCAAAAAATATATAAAAGCAATGCTTTTTTAATTCAAGTAATTACAAAAAAAATTCTTAAAAAATCTAAGAACCCAGGCTGGGGAGATGGCTGTCAGTAAAGTACCACAAGCAGAGGGACCTGAGTTTAGAGCTCAGAATCACATAAAAAGCTGGACATGGTGACCTGTGCCTCTAACACCAGTCTTGGGGAGATGGCAGAGGCAGTGGATTCTGGAAGCTCATTGGGTAGGTGAGTCTATCTGAATCTGTGAGCTGCCAGCTCACGGAGAGTCCCTGTCTCAACAAAATAAAAGGTGGAGAGCAACGGAGGAAGAACAGGTTTCTGAAAGCTTGGCAGGGGACAGAGCTGTGACCTCAGGATTACAAGGACACATAGACAAGGCAGACATATAGACAAATGCAGAGATGCCTTGGCCCCAGACTGGATTCCTCCTCCCATGACGCTAAGTTCCCACTTCTATATGGGCAGGATTCATCCCTGATCACAATATAAAAAGAGGCCTAGGGCATTAGAAATGACTAAAAGTCACAGCAAATAATGCAAAAATGGACCATGGATAGTGACAACGAAAAAATTAAATAGCTCTTGGTTTGGGGGGAAATTTATATTTAAGTACAAAAATTATGCAGGTGGTTGTGCAGAGAGGGGTACCTTCTGGAGCTGATTGGAAGGCTTTTCAGCAACAATGGACCTCCAGCATCCTCGGGATCCCTTCCACTTGCGGATGTTGGGCAGGATCGGCTGGTTCAGCTCTGTACAGAACTGCAAAGACAGAAAACAGGTCAGTGTGTCTGTGTCCTTGTGCATAGCATCCTCGGCAACTGGACACAGACGATTCTGAGACACCACAAAACCCTTAAACACCTGGTGCCTTTCATCCCTGTGTTCTCAAAGACCAGGATAGCAATGCTTAATTAGGCTACTGCAAAATAAGGACATAAAACTTTAGCAAACAAAAGACAGGGTTTGCAAAGAACCATGCAACTATACACCACAAATTAAAAATCAAATATTTATCAGCTGGCAAGCCATCATCACCTGAGGACCCTCTCTGTTCAGAAAAAAAAAAAAAAAAAAAAAAATGGGTTCTTTCCATCATTCTCCAAAGTTCAGAAAGAGCTGCCAGGTCCCTGTAGATACTGTGACACTGGTAGATTCAAGTTCCCAGGAGTACCTGGATGAGGATCAGTGCTTGGCTTAGAGGGGGCAAAAATGACCCCAGCTTAATTCTGGGCCAGCAAACTGCTTCTCTGTCCCCAGTTGACTACCACAGTCTGTGTTCAAATATATGGTATGTTTGGCTATTTTTATTTCTTTTCTCTTCTTGTTTTGAGATAAAATCTTACCATTTGGCCTAATTCACCTTCAAATTCACAATCCTTCTCCCTCCTAAGTGCTGTAGATTACAAGTATGCACAAAGAACTTGCTTATGCATGTTCTGTGTCAGGGGGACAGCATGGCTATCACTGAGCCAAAATAAAACTATATAGGCAGGGAATAGAAAAATTACTGACTGCCTCGTACAAAGGGCAGCTTCTTGAACACACTCTTCTTGGGGTTATTCTTTAAAGGGACCTCCAATATTTCTCAGATTTGCACCCAGTTTTCAAGATGTTTCATCATTTTGATACTGCCCCTCTCTGATGACACCCTCTTGTCCCTTAACAGACCCTGTAGTGAAGAACTCTTTTCTCTCTGTTCACCTGCTCCTCATGCACATGGTGCTTTTGTCTGGCTTTTTCCACCATGTGGTGTGTGTGTGTGTGTGTGTGTGTGTGTATGTGTGTGTGTGTGTTCTAATCATTGTGTGGGAAAGTGAACACAGCCAATCATATCACATGCATGGGGAGTCCAAAGGTGGGTATCTGGTCTTACTCCTTTGAGACAAGTTCCCTCAGGGAGCCTGGAGCTAGGATGGCAACCAGCAAACTAGAAATCCTCCAGTATCTGTCCTCCACAGGGCTGGGGTTACAGGTCTTCAGGAGACCATGACCAGCTTTTTGTGTGGATGCGGATCTGAAATCAGGGCCTCATGTTTGCACAGCGAGAACTCCTTCCCACTAAGCCATCTCTCCAGCCCAGTTCCTGGCTCCTTTCTTGTGAGTACTGTATACTTCTGCTCTACTGAGCTGTTCTTCATCAAGCCTATCTAGCCCCACAGTGTCAGCTTAAACCGCTATCTGGGAGGTACAAAAATCTCTAGTTTTGGTTCAGAATGATCTCCTAGGGTTTTCTGTTATTGCTGATGATTTTGTATTTCGAGACATGATTTTACTATACAGCCAAGGCTGGCCTGAAACTTATCATCCTGTACCTGGCTCTGAATGCTGGGATTACAGGTATGAGCCATCACCCACACGCCATTGCCTTGCCTGAGTTCTGAGTAGCACTGCTAACCGCCTCTTTAACAGTCATGGTAAAGCTTAATTAGTTAAGCATCTACTTCTTCCTGTCCCAAAGGACTGCCTTCTCCCCAGCCAAGCCTCACTGGGGTGTTTGAATTTTTTTCCTTCTAAGTACTATGGTTAATCTCTACCCTCCCTTGGCCCATCTCTCCCCAAGCCCAGAGACTCTGCTGTTACCTGGGTGTATAGTCTATGTTACTTTTCCATTCCGCTGTTAGGGTACCTTTCAGACTCCAATCTTCCTCATGAAGACACTGCATAGCTTCTAAGCCCTCCATCACCCACCTCAATCCATACACTAGGCACAATGGACCATGCCAAGGCCCTACCCTATGGTTCTTCTGTGTGATCTGAGGAACAGCAGCAGCAGCATCTCCTGGAAATCACTAGAAATTCTCTGACCACATCATGGGTCTGCCTGATCAGAAACTCTGGGTGGGGCCCAGTGATGCACCTTGTAACAAGCTCTTCAGGTAAGTAGGTTTGAAAACAGCCGGGGCTGCCTCAGTTCTGCCTCAGCACGGATCCCAGACTCTGCAATGCTGTAGACAGCCCTCCAGAATGCTTCAACTGGGGCAAGCTCCTTTCATGCCCTTTGGGCAGCATACAACCACCCAACTGATGGCCAAGAAGCAGATTTGAAAGTTCTGGTCTTTGCTTACTCCCTAACAGAGAAGATGAGGTACAAACAAAGACTCAGCCAAACACTTGTCAGTAAGTGCTACAGAAAAAATGAACCAGGTAGTGGTGGGGTAACCCAGGAAGTTGACTTTAGATAAGGTTTGATTTACAGTCATCGACATGTCTACATTTCCCAACAGTGGACTCTTGTCAGGCAGCATCTGGGCCTCTGTAAACCCTAGGAAATGTAAGAGAATGCTAATCTTCAAACCACGGCAGACAAACAGGATTCCTCCTGGAAGTGCCTACCTCGGCAACTGCTTCAATTTTAACCAGATACTTTATACACAAATGTATTCTGTGCTGCTGAGTGTTTGGGGAGTATCCACTCAAGAGTTCAGTCACCAGCAACTTTCATTGGTTTTCCGATTAACACTGCCTGGAGCACAGCAGTGCGTGATAGCATTATTCTTGGCTAGTAGGGAGGAGGGGTGTGTGTGTGTATGTGTGCGTATGTGTCTGTATGTGTGTGTACATCTTCTTGGCTGTGAACTATCAGTTAGTAGGATATAATTATAACATGGCAAGATAAACCTTCGAGATAAACCTGAGTGATAAACTCCTGGGCACCTTTGTTAGAGCTTCAGGACTGGGTTAGAGGACATCGGAAGACCCACCCTAAATGTTAGTGACATCATTCTCTGGCCTGGGGTCCTAGATTGAATTAAAGGGGAAGCAGCAAGCAGAGCATCAGCATCCAGCACTCTGATTCCTGACTCCAGATGCAATGTGACCAGCTGCTGCCATGCCTTCTCTGCTATGATGTGTGCAAACAGCAGAGGTCTAGGCTAGGAAGGGGAGGACAGGGATCCTCTGGGACAATAGAATAGATTGTTTCACAAGACTGGATTACTTTTCATGATGACATTAAAGAGGAACTCATCAGTGAAACTAAAAGCTCAGGCAAGACATGGTATGGTGGCTGGTACCTGCAATGCCAGCACTCCAAGGCAGAAGGACACAGAGTTTTAAGCCAACCTACTGTTGATCTGCAAACTGCAAGTGAAACACAATCTTTCCTTTTTTAAGTTGCTTCTGTCAGATAATGTCATCACAGTAAAAAAAAAAAAAAAAGTAACTAATACAGCAAGAAATAAAATACTCCTAAAAAATGTGGCTGAAATGTAAGCACAGTGGCAAAGTCATTAAGACCCACGTCTTCATTGCCTCCCGAAGCCTCACTGTCCTGCAAGTAGGACTGAGGTCTTATTAGAATCTCTACAGTGAACCCTGGATGGTTAATCATCACAAGTCCCCATCAGGTCACAGCTACCATGGAAGCTTACAGAACTCCGGCATCTGAGGGACACTGGCTACAGGCAGCGCTGTCACAGTCAGCAGGATTCTAACCCTCGGGGGGGGGGGGGGATTATCAGATAGCTGAGGACAGGCAGATCTCTACACATACCCCAAATTCATCCGGCTCAGGTGTCCAAGCCAATAGCACTGTTTTCTGTGCTCACCACTCTCAGAGATGATTTCTGAGATCACGCTTGAGCTAGTCAAAGTGAGACTGCGTGCTAAAAGTACAAATTCCTGGGTTCTGCCCAGCACCAACTTAATTAGACACGGGGTGAGCCTAGCAATGCATATTTAACATCCTCTCCAGATGATCTGAACTTAAATCTGGTTTCATAGAGGAATGAAAGATACTACATTTTTATTACTTCTTATTTGGTAAACTCTAGAAGCCCTAAAGGAGGCATCATCACTGATCCCAATGAGCCACCTTAATTTAGAACATCTGAAACCTGGTCCATGTCATCTTCTCTCAGCCCATGGCAGAAGAAAAGTGTCTGTTATTCAAAAAAGGTGTCCCTGTAATAATGATTTGTTCAGCTGTAATGCCAATATACCTCCCTCCCTCGAATGTCTTAAACTCTTACAGCTAACTGATCATCAACATAAATCAGAATTAAGCTGGTCTCTGCTCTTTTGTAAGTTATTTTGGGGTCGGGGTGTATGCACATGTATGGAGGTTGGGAGACAACCGCATGGAGTTGAATCTTCTTTATCTTCGCCCGGCTATGTTCAGTTCTCTCTACAGGCTTCCCCCACAAGTGCCTTTACCCACTGGGCCATCGTCACCTGCCTCTCTTGTTCTTAATACAGTTAACTAATAAACCCTAATTGACTCAATCTCTGAGGTTAGGCCCAAGATTGAAAGCTGTAACAAATTTCCCAGGCAGTTTTCAAGTTTGAGAAGCTGCACAGCTGCTGTGGGGCTCAGCCGATCTGCCTCCATCACTAACTGTCTGGCAAGACAGCTTTCATTTCTCAAAACAAAAACACATTAGCAGTTCAACCCTGCACCTTGATATCATCTGACTTGTGGCTTTCTGCAGCTGATCCATGAGATCACAATATAACATCAGGGCACACAGCAGGCAAGCAATGGTGTTCCACCTTAAGCATGAGTTTCAAGGATACCCACAGACACGTGTTTCTCTACATTCAATCCAAACAGGGCAAAACCATTTATTTTAACATTTGCCCCACAGCCAGTGACTAGAAAGATGATCAGTGTCCCCAAAAGCCTGTGTGTCAAAGCCTCGGTCCCCTTGAAAGTGGCACTCTGGGGAGGTGGTGGAGTCTTCAAACTCTGGGATCTACCAGGAGGATATCAGGTTCCTGGGGTTATGTTTCTGAAGAGGATTTGGGACCATGGTCCTTTCTTCTTGTTGCTACCTGTCTTTCAGGAGATGAGTAGCTTCCTCTACCATGTTCTTTCCACCACTGGGTTCTGTCCTGCCATAGGCCCAAAGGCAACACAGCCAGCAGACCACAGAATGAAATGTCTCAAACCATGAGCCAAAATAAACTTTTCGTCCTTAAAAGGTGGTTCTCTTAGGCATTTTGTCACAGTCACAGAGAACTGACTAATATAACCAATGAGGAAGAAATGATAGGAATTACTTGATTACCACCCCACCCTATGTCTTGGCAACAGGAGGCCAAGTCAAACATCTTAATGACAATCTACAAGGTGCCCAGGGCACTGGCATTGGGAAATGCCAAGACAAAAACCACTGTAGCTGTGACCTCAGTGCTTGCTGCATGCCAGGTCTACCCGGGACCAGCTGACTACTTATCTCTGCAGTGAACAAAGGGCCCTACAGCTTGAAATAAATGCCTTTGCACTTTCTTTCTAATTTACTTTGACCTTTCCCACTTTCTAAAAAGACTATACCTTAATGCAATTGGCCACAATCAAAGTAAAAATAAAAAGAATATTCCAACTCTCCAGGAGACTTAAAGCTTCCTTTTGTAGTCAAGGTAAAGAAAAACATGGCTCTGTGATCAATTTATACAATGGCATTCACAGAGTTAATTGGAAGCAGATCTGGAGTCCTGGTAGGCATTTTAAAGCAAACACCACATGGCCACTTCATCCTGCTTCCTGGAAGGCCAGGGAGAGCCGGCTCCATGATGATGGATTTCCAGATGAGTTGCTTCCCTGGGTGGGGTTTGATTTGCTTCCCTCATTTTGGACGTGACTTCCCTTTGACAATTAGTTTCCCATATGATGAAGCCGATTTCCCCTTTGTTCTCAGTGTGGCTACTGAAAAATCTGATTTGGTGGATGAAGTAGGTGGAGTGTTTTCTCCTTATAAAGATATAT
Organism: Mastomys natalensis; assembly: GCA_021653895.1. Lineage (NCBI taxonomy): Eukaryota > Metazoa > Chordata > Mammalia > Rodentia > Muridae > Mastomys > Mastomys natalensis. The sequence continues at coordinate 717,689 of JAJTUV010000049.1, read as the reverse complement.
TGCCACCAAAAAGAAAAGAAGCCCAATCTCAGGTCAAGCAAGGTCAAGGGACTCAACTCTCATCTGAATAAGATATAAAATGGCAAAGGACAACAACAGTGCTTGTAGAAATGTCAGTGGGAAGTAAGGGCGTATCCTTATCTAAATGTTCAAGCACAGGACATAACAGATATTAGAAACTCCTCATATGGTGGCCAAAAGGAAGGACTGGCTAGAGTCCCTAAAAAACATCAGCCTGCTACATAATAAAACTAAGCAAATGCTAATTCTATCAAGTATAAACTAAGTACCAACCATGTTTGACCCTCTAAATATAACAAGTCTATTGTAAGTTTCTCTACCAAGACTTGGAAAGGCCATATTGCACAAGTGAGATAGAAATAGCCTTCCTTTCTCAGTTCTCCTGGGAGCTACATCTTTGGTGGCAATTTGTAGCCTTATCAGTCCTGGCACACATCTCGGAAAGACATGGTTCTCAGCAGAATGCAAACAACACTATCAGAGACCAAAGCAAAGACATCCTCATCCCCTTTCTCCAAAACCTTTATGGGAGGAAAAAGACTCCCTGGCCTATATTCTTTAAGATGAGTACTGTGTTCCTACACAGACAGCCAAAGTGCAGTACCTCAACCCAAATGCAAACACAGGTGCTAGGCTCCAAGGCCTGCCTGTCTGAAACCTACATACAGGACTCCCATAGCCCGATCTGTACCCAGAGACCCTGGGGCCTGGGGAGAGAATAGAGGAGTCTATTTCAGTCTCTACTACTCAAAAGCCCAGTGAGCAACTGGCCTTTTCCACTAGCAGAAAGTGGCCCTAGGAAGAAGGCAAGGGCACTGTTAGAACACTAGGGTCAACATTCCAGTAGCTTGGTTCCCCACAAAGAGGTCTACACCAGCTTTCTTCAGTGTCTCCTTAACCCCACATCAAGCTCCCCCTTACCAAAGTACTTAGAATAAAACTTACTTTTAATAGATTGTGATCCTTGTAGGCTAAATCCAGTAAAAAAAAGAAGAAAAAAAAAAAAAAAGCAATCAAGTACTAATCATCTACACACAGGTATGCTTTGGTTTTTAAAAAAAAAAGACAGAGCAGGAAGAGACACAGGAAAGAGAAGGAAATACAGCATGCACTGCTCACACATTGGTACATTCTTTCTAACGTGTCATAGGAGCAGTCCCTCTGGTTAGGCCATGATATTCCCATTTGCCTCACAGAGGCTGACAGGGCTGGACCAATCACTGCCAGCAAGAGTGTCAGGGTGAAAAGCCAGGATTGGCCAACTCTCTTACTCCAAAGCATTCAGAAAACATGAGCCAGCTATTCCCAGATGACAATGTATGCCTGTCTTCATGCAATGTCCATTCAGATGACAACTTGTTAGTTCTCTGGAACTAAAGCCTGAAGAGAAACCACCCTGCCGAGGCCAGCTTTGTCACTGGTAGCCAGCTCCCGTGCATGCTGTGTCATAGGCTGGCCTTCTCTTTCATGGAGACCACACCATTGTGTGCCGCCTAGCTAAAGGTTCCCAGTATAGTAAGGACCATGCTCTAAGTAAGACCTTGCTTTCATCTGTCCAGAGAAGCCAAGGTTGTCAGCTCCTTCTTTATCTAATGCCATATGTGAGAACAGAGCCTTAGCTCCACTTTCCAGAGGGACCAAAAGGAAGTTCTGGGTGGCAGGCTCTGCATCCTTGTCAAAGTATCTGTACTTCACAGAGGAAGGTAGGGAACACATAGCCCTATAACCAGTTAATTATTACCTGTTTGCATATAAACTGTCTCCAATAGCTGATGGCTAGTGATCTCTCATGTCCCCCAAAAAACAGGAGACAGTTACATGTATTGAGGAAGGACTTCTCAAAAAACATCTAAAGGCAAGTATTTTCAAAACCAAGAAATTTCATGAGGACTGAAGTAAAATTAGTTATGCTGTTAGTTATGTATTAGATGTGTTTCAAACTGCTAGCTCGTCTCTGTGTCACCATCGCCATTTTCTCTATCTTTCAGAAACAGCTATAAAACTTCCTTTCTTCTCTCAAGGTCTGCAGGCACTAAGGCTCCATCTCACATGGTAGCCAAGACTCTGATGTGATCTCATGGTCATTGGTTTTGTTTTCTTTTCATTAAATCAAGGCTAATGGCTGGTATAAACCCAGGTAATTTATAACACAAACACAGAAAAAATAAATATACAATACCACTGTGTAAAGACCACCAATGCTAATATTTCTAGAAAATTCTTTCTAGGCTGTTTCCTATGAATCTCATTCATAGATTTCATCTCTCTATTCACATAAGCACTCTCAGTCTCTCTCAGTCTCTCTCTTCTCTGTCTCTGTCTCTTCTCTCTCTCTCTCTCTCTCTCTCTCACACACACACACACACACACACACATACACACACACACACACGGTCTACTGTTTCTACATCTATGGTCCCCTTGCCCTTTTCTGAGACAGCACCTCAGCATGTAGCTCAGCAGGCTAGCTTCAAACATATGATTTTCCTGTCTCTCCTCCCCAGTGGGATTATGGTAGACTCTCCCCCTGCCAGGATTATACATACCACATTTGGAGAAACTTCCCTGAAACCACCTAATGGGCTCTCTAAATCACTATTATCTACACTGCATCCCCTTGATAGTAAAAGATTCACTGCCTGGAGATAATATCTGCCATCTGAGGCTTATTTTTCACTAGAAACATTATATAATCATCTAACACGATGGCAGGAGACCTTCACCCACGCCACCCTCACATGTTGTGTGTTTTATCCATGTTTCAAGTATCTTAAGAACTTAAAGTTATGCTGTCTTTGTTTGTGGTAGATGACAACACAGAAAGAGACCTGGGTAGTCCATGGCCAAAGCTATACTCCACCTCCTAGAAACTGTGATCAGAAAGAATGTGACATTTTAAAAAAATGTCTGATGGGCACAAAAGAGGAGAATCTTCACAAATAAACTTCTTTTTTTTCATCTGGAGACAGACAATACTCACCTTTATCCCTCTCTCTAGCTTTCCTTATAATAAAATGCCTCTGTGGAGAATTTTTCCTAATGTCAACCTGCATTTGGTAGGACCCATGGGTGAATGTAAGCCCCCAAACAGCTAGTATGGTTGGTTTTGATTTTAAAGTTGTCATTTGAACACCCAACTAGAACTTTGTGGAAATGTATGTACTCAGCAGCTCAGGTGCTTTAAACAAATCCACCAGATCCAAGCAGCACACTACCCCATCACTGGGGTTCTCTTCCAGAATGTGCCCTTCCGAGCCATGTTTGTTATGTAGTGGCAAACCTGTATTTTCATTGCTTCATTATTTCTCAAACCTCCGCCTCACTGCAGGGATTAAGGCATCAGTGCACAGAGGCTGGGTGAGACAGAAACATTGGATGCACAACAGTTCTAGACCTCTGATAATTAGGAAAGAACACGATTGCTCGCCCAGGCTGAGTTGGCTAGAGATGAAGGCCGGGAACAGAGGTGGAGACACACAGTTAATCAAACAACAGCCTAAAGCAAAACCGACCTGTGACTCATGCTGTGAAGACAGGACTGGAGAAACCTGTGTGCATATTTGCTGCTGTGGGGAAACTGTCTCAGATGGAGGAGGCTTCGACAGAGGTAATGTCTGAGGTCCTAACTCAAGAGTAAGAGGAGCTTACTAGGCAACGATATGGGGAAAGCATTTCAGAAGCAAAGAAAGCACACAGATGTGTAGTGGAGAAAGCATACGAGTTAGTAGACCAGAGAGCTCTTTAGCTGCAGCCGAGACAGCATGAGCAGTATGAACTTGCAGAGTCCTAACCAGGCAAGGAAGAGAATCAGTCCCTTGCCCATGAGCACCTCTATCATCGCCAAAGACTGAACGGGGGCCATACGATCTCAAGGCTGCATAACTGCAGTTCAGAAGGCAAGCTGATCTAGTGGGAACAGAGAGGTCGGAGCACATGGTGGGGTGGCGCCTTATACCCAGTAACTCGAGACTTCTCCCCGCTCACTTAGAGGAATGACCTTGTAATTCTTCAAAAACTGAAAACTGTTTGAGAGTAAAAGAGTGAGAGAGTGAGAGAGTGAGAGAGTGAGAGAGAGAGAGAGAGAGAGGAGAGAATGAGAGTGAGAGACAAAGGGAGAGAGAGAGAGGGAGAGGAGGAAGAGAGTGAGGGGAGCTAGTTAGTTTTAGGGCAAATAAAATAAGCTCTTCTTTCCCAATTAAGGCACTAAACTTGGGAGTAATGATTGAAACTAATTATTCTAAGTGGAAGCAAGTCTGAAAATAGCAATGCCTTTTGGAGGATTTTAGAGCTATTTTGGGATAGCGTGGGGAAGTTGCAGGCAGACTGAAGCATATCCCACATCACAGTAAAACACAGGGATGGTCATGCCGTGGTTTGCACTGAACATGCTTACCCACAGAGTCTAAAGTTTAAATAGCCAGAGAAGCACACTAATGGTGAAGGCCAAGGAAGCAGAGCTGTCTGCTGCTTCCTACTGCAATGCTGAACTCCCAGTTTGCCAAGAGCTGTCAAGCTGTGTGTTACAACATGGAACTTGTGATCAGATGCACTTGCCATGATCTTGCACCACATGGTAACATGTGGTAACATATTTCCTAACACAGGCCTCGTTGATTAGACAAGAACACCCCTTCCCGTTTTTAGATTCTTCTTTCTTCTTTGATGTCAGATGAACAGGCTGAGAGAATGGATAACATGGATGGAAGGAAGAGACTGTCCTCAGACTCCTCAAAACCATCCTAAGCAAAGTGATTCACAAGGGGGTATGATGGTAAATCATGCTTAAAGATTTCTTTTTTGACTTATGTTCATGTATATGAGTTCTCATGAATATCTCCTATGTGTGTGGATACCCAGGGAAGAGGGCTCAGCTCCCCTGGGGCTGCATTTACTGGTAGTTGTGAGTCGCCTGATGTGGATACTGAGATCCAAACTCAGGTCCTCTAGGAGAGCAGAAAATGCACGTAACCACTGAGCCATCTCTCCAGCCCTGTGTGGTTATGGACTGAGAAGTGCCTGGGAAATTAGTAAAGTGGGCCTAGGGTATATCTGAACACATTTATAATAATAATAATAATAAAACAACAACAACAACAACTAAGGGGGTGGAACTGGCACCATCCCAGAGGTTGGAGCTGTGGGAATAAAGGGGAAAAAAGATCCAGGTACACCAGCATGGGCTCCACCTACTTCCTGGATGCCACAAGGTGAAGAGCCTCTTGTCATCATAATGAATGGGGTCAAGGACTATGGGTTGAAACTTCATGAACCACAAGTCAAAATCACTCACACCTTAAATGTTGTAGGTCCCTGTCCCTGGAGGCACTGCAGGTGTGGCTGCTATGTCACATGCGGATCAGGTGACAGAGAGGAGAGAGTGTCTATGCTCAGTGTTCTTACCTATGAACATCTGAATGACTATAGTAGCCTAACACTCCCTGAAAAGAGGGAGCCTGAGAAACCACAGGTCCTGCACCAGGCAGGCCCAGATGAGCTCCCAGGATATGGGGTGTGGGAAAGCTGGAGACTAGAAGACAAAACCCTGGGCTGGGCAAGGAGCAAGCCATAGATGACCACCAGACTGCAGCCATGTGGCCCAGGCAGAGAGCTACCATGAGAAGACCACCAGTCTAGCCCTGCTCAGGCCTTGGAGAGCAGACCATGCCTGAGATGACCCCTCCCCAGTGCCATAATACATGAGTGGGGGCATAGCACTCCTGAGACCACTCCTCAAACAACCCCAGATATTCAAAACCCAAGGTGTCACTGAGATGACCGGGTAAGTGGTGGAGAAGTGAAAGAGAAAAAAAAAGAATGTGGGCACAATGAAAAGAGGCAGAACTGGAAAAGCCCAATGTGAATAGCTTGTGATGCCACCTAGGGCTATATATGAGTCCATGGTCCTGCAGCAGCAGGGATCTGTTACCACCAAAGGCCAGGGAGACGTCCCCACCTGGGCTGCCACCTGGCACTATATTAGTGTCTGAGGGCTGTGCAGAACTGGCCCCACCCCTTGGCTAGGCATCATGGGGGAGCGGGCCTTGCAGGCCTAAGAGCAGGAAAGCTGACCCCACCCTGGGCCCTAAGATCGCAGGAGTTGCCTGCCCCAAGAATATACGCATGGGAGAGTTGACCCTGCCACTCTCTTCTCTGTTGTCCTATGGAAGAGGGAGAGATACACTCATCCCTCACCAGTTACAGCAGGCAGGAGACCTGGCTCTGCCCCTCACTAGCCGCAGCACAAGCGGGCCATGCATATTGTCTGGGCAGCTGACCCTCTACTCTGGTGGGAGCATCGGGGAACTTGCCTGACGGCATTAGCATGAAAGAGCTGAGCCCAACCAATTTTCTGCTGTGTGGTGACATGAGAGATGGAGAGACACCCCTCCCTACCCCCTCCCTGATTCCTTGCCACCTACAACAGGCAGGAGAGTTGGTCCCCCAATGGGGTCATAAAAGCAAGAGAGTAGGTCCTGATCCTCAACTGCTACAGGACTTGAGAGAGCTGGTCTTGTACCTTGCCTAGGCAGCACAGTAGAGCTGGTCATGGATGTGGGGATTGTAGGTGAGCCAGCCCTGCCTTTGTCTATTGCAGTGGTGTAGACAAGGGGGAGATGCCCTCCTCCCCTCCTTCATCCCTCAATATCTATGGCAGTCAGGAGAGCTGGCCCCAGGGTCATGAGAGTAGGAGAACCGGCCATGTCCCTCAGGAGCTGCAACACTCCGGAGAGCGGACCCTGCACCTTGCCTGGGCAGCACACAAGAGCTGACCCTGGTTTTGCGTGGGGGTTTCTGGTGAGCCAGCTCCAAGAGTGTAAAAGCATTAGAGCTAGCAGGCTGACCAGCTCAGATCTCTCTCGGGCCCAGATCCAGGGCTTTGAATTTGCCCACTCCAACATCTACACCATCAGTGAACTGCTGGAGTACATGAAGGGGCAGGTACTACAGACCCAACACTACAGAATCTCCACGACCCAGGACAACAACATGATATCAGAGAGGAGTCCCAATGAGATTCCAGTGTTGATAAAATAGCAGAAGCCAGAGTCATTGCAATGAACATTTGCAAGCAAAGAAGTGTGGACAAAATGGTGTACTGTGGGACACTGCAGATTCCGCAACGAGATTTTTTTTCCACTGCTGGATGGGAGGTCGCGAGAGTGTAGGGTGGGCACGAGGAGAGGGGAGATGAGAGGGATAGTAGTTCATGATGTGTGATCCACAAAGAAACAATAAAAAGGCTAAAAAACAAAAAACAAAATCAAAAAACAAAAAACCTGCAGTCAGGAATTTCTACTGGGTGATGTAAGAGTTACTAGTACACAGCATTTTTACCCCAGAGGGTTCAAGGGTCAGATATGGCAGGAGAAAGGGTAAGGAGAAAGAGAAAATGAGAAGCCAAATGAAGGTTCAGTGCCCAGATGCTCCAATCCAAAGACAATTCTTTTGGAGCAGAGCAAAGCTGCCATGCACACTAGCTCCCAGGCCTCTTCTGCGAACACCCACACAGTTTCTGAGCTCCAGGGACACATTTTCTTGGTCTGTGCATGCTGACAACTAGCTTCCTCTGTGACTCTCTCTAGACTGCAGAGCCCAACACTACCTACACGTGCCTCTGCAAGGGACCCAGAGTAATTTAGGAACTGTCACACTTAACAGAATTAGCACTTACGATGCCTCGGGGAAATGGCTCTGGTTGCCATTTTTCTTCTGAAATGCCAGTCTTCAGCTATTCTAAACCGTATTTATATGACCCGCTTTCCTCAGCAATAATCATAACATGAAGACTTCAAAGCTGTAGGGGAACGCAATACAGTTCACAACGTTTTTCTACTTAGATTTTCATTATGCCAAATCCTGCACTCACAAACCTTTACATTTCCTATTTTCTGCCGAGTAGACTCTGTAGCTTTAAGTGTTCTTTCCTGTGTGGGCAGCAAAGGATAGAAAGACCTACAATTTTTCATTCCCAGAGGCTTGGTGGCAGCAAGAAGTGAAGAATGTCTGAGGTCCATTAATTCTTCATTTTTCTAGGCTAATGGGGAAACACAAAGTCAAATTCCCACATTATCTTTCAGTCAAGTTTCTTTTTCATTAAATTTCTAGCCTGGTGCAACACCAAACTACGTGATGTTAGTCTCACAGGTTTTTCTCAACCCTTCTGGAATGTAGGCAGAGGGTGGGCTGAATGCAAACTGGACAGAAAGGGTTAGGAAAAGGGCACTAAAGCCAAGATGAACAGTGGGCAAGTTTGTATTGTGGCTGCCATGGCAAAGCTGTGGGGCAGGGAAGCCACTTCATATTAGTGTGTCAGACCCTTAGCAGGTCTGTCCAAGTCCAGCATGCCTCTCGCTCCCTCCTGAAACAAACACACTGGTCTTCCATACCCAGCATCTATATTTATGAATTCAGTCAATTCTGGATTAAAATTATTCAGAAAAAAGTACTTTTGTGTGTATTGACCATGTGCAGACACGTTTTAGTATCATTCATTCCCTGAACAAGTCAGACAATTTCTATTTACAGAGTGTTTGAATTGTATTAAATACTGTAAACTTAACATGATTAACTAGTAGAAGAGGGTATGTCGCATCTATGCAAATATTTGAGGAACTGTATAGAGGGGTCCTGGAACAACCCTCTGCAGATGACAAAGCTCTTCTGATTAAATGACAGGATAGACGGGTGACTGAAACAATGATACTAGAGGAATCAAATTATAATTTTATATTTAATCTCTCTCCCAGTGTTCTAGAAATTTCATCTAACCACGATAAAAATATCACTTAATTGGCTCAAACTACTCGTGTGGAAGGCACACACTTCCCACTTTCTACTCTCTGCCATTTCTTTCTCATAAAAGAAAAGCTTACTAACTGCTGTTACCAAAACCTCAAAAATACCCATGCCTCATCCTAAATGAAGCAAAAACTCTTGTTCCATGTCTTATTCATGAACATATTCATATTTATATTCATATATTCATAAGTGCATAAACGGGGGTGATCAGGCAGAGAGAAAGCAAACCAACAGTCAATGGATAATTGCTGAGTCTCCACAGGGGCTTCCAGCCAAGTGGCAAGGAAGAGGAGGGGCAGGAGACTTGCTATGCTGCAATCCTACAGTCTCACAGGCTAGAAGCCTTGGGAGTTGTCCTGCCTTCCCCAGCAACTTGTGCAAATATCAGCTAGGCAAAACTTCTTCAGTTTCAATGCTTTGTATAGTAAATGCCGGGGATCTGGGTTAGCCATTGTGTGGGTGGGAAAACCAAGTCTAGGTAGGACCCAGAGGCAGGTCTTGCATCCTGGTATCAGTGCGCACTTGTGAATCACTACCCAGGTGGGTCAAAAATCTCTAAAGCCAGGCCGAACACTTTCTAAACTGTCTAGAATCTTAAGGTCCAAATTCATCATTTCAATGTCTTTGAAAATTAATAAAAATATTTTATCAGCTGTAAGAATTACTTACCCTAAATGCAGAATTGACAGTGCATCAGACCACTCCACTGAATTATTTCTGGCAAAAGCAAACTTTAACAACCAGCTCAGTCCAGATATTTTACCTGCTGAGAACATCTGGCACTGATGTGTTTAGCAACTCAGCAAAGTCAGTTTCACCTGTCTGTCCTTATGTTTCTTTTCAAGGACCAACTATCCCAAATTTTGCCAAATACAACGTTGGTATTCAGAAACCAATGAATGAATCATTCATGAAAAGTCCAAGAACTTTCTAGAAAGAGTGAACTGAAAGTTCTCTCCAGGACTACTCACTGTTTACATTTTCTGATAAGACAAGCATTGAGGCTAGTCTAAAAAGGTCAGGAAACTGTAGAACACATGCCACATGGCTCTCCCAGCATCTACAGATGTTGGCTATGTGTACCTACTGTGAGGGCCAGCACTGACTTGTTAAAAGTGAAGACAAGCAGAAGCCTTCCAATATTAACAAATCCCTCAGCACCTCTCTTCCCAGCCAACAAACTAATACAGCAGTTCTCACATATTTTCACTATGACTTCAGCAGCAGATACCATTTTATGTGGCAGTCAAATATATTTCTATTGGTGTCCCTGTCATTCAGCTATCCACATGCCCACTCACCCACATACCCATGCATACCTTCAAGACATATACTGAAACAAATGCTAGGTGAGGTGTACTAAACTGATTTGAGATCTAGCATTTGAGAGTCAAATTCAATGTCTGCTCACTACAAAAGCCTTGGCATTTCTAGAGTATATTGATATCTTGTCATTTTTCCCCTTTGCTCAAACCACATGAAACTTTCATTGTACTTTATGCAGCTAATGCCTTAAAGCTCATTTCAAACAAAAGAAACCGTCATTAAGGCAGGGGCAGCTTTAGGACACTAAGAAAATATGAGTCACTCTTAAGAAACTTAATAGATCAAATACTTCATTTGGTTAACCTGGCAGTATTAGAAATATACCCAGCTGTCAAAAGCTACTTGGTCCCAGTGAGATAGACTACTGAACTTGCACAAAAACAATGGAGACCAGGGCAGTAGAATGACATATCCAAGCCAGGAGCAATGGTAAACACCTATAAACCCAACACTTGGAGGATGAGGGCAGGAAGATCAGAAAGTCAAGGTCATCCTTGGCTACACGTTCATTTAAAGGTTAGCCTGGGCTACATGAGACCCTGTTATGGAAAAAGAAAAAAGGAAGAAGGGAAGGGATGAAGGGAAGAAGAAAAATACCAGATATACAGTACTGAAAGAAGATGACTGCCAGTCAATCTTACAAAAGCTAAGATGCATTTTAAAAGCTAAGATGGAATAAACCTGTAGACAAACAAAAAACAAGTGAATCTTTTGCTGAGATATTTATCTGATGATCAATACTTTAAAGTTATAACCAGTATGGCAAGCTATCTCTTAAAGGAGTAATAGTGGTACTCTATATTTTGGCAGTAACTGGACCGAAAGCTCAATGGAAGAGAAAAATCAGGCCTGGGACTGAAAACCTAGACAACTACTTGGGGCTAGTGAAGTCGTGGAGTTTAGAGGAGAACCTTCTATAACCACTTTATCAGATCAGTGTTATTCCTGACTGCATTTTAAAATGTACCCTTATATCACATGTCAGCGTAGCTCTCATCCCTCAGCAAAGAAGCTTCGCTTTGCAACAGATGGACCCCATTATAGAAAACCACAATTGATCACAATACAAAGATCAATTGATTATGGAGTGCCCAACCCCAATGGATACATCTACCACACAGCTCCGTCACCTCAGGCTCAGGAGGAGTGTAGGAGAGAAAGAACCAAAAGCCTGATGTGAGACAATGTCACCTAAAAATGACAGGGAGGCTACACACATCCTCAACCTGAACAATGACTAGATTAATAGTCATGTTATCATGGAAGGCAGAAATCTCATGGAGCCCCACCCTTAGACAAGGAATTATTGGCAACTGATGACTGCAAAGAGAGGAAGAAAATTAGTCTTCCCAGGCTGTTATCTAAATTTCAGCCCTAAAATTACATACATACAAGCAACACTAAGCAAAATAACTATATTCTATTTATATATATTTATGCATTTTTGTGTGTATGTGTGTGTGTGAACAATAATAATCAAAGAAAAGGAAGCCATGAATTTAAGAGAAGGGGAGATGGAAGGGGTTGAATGGAGGAAAGAGAAAAAAATATATTTTTAATAATTTCAAAATATGATATTTAGACTAGAAGCAAGTGATCTCATACTAACCAGAGACCTTAATTTTTAAAAACGTACCACCTGTAAATGCAATTGTAGTTGCTGTTATGGGAGCCTATTTCTACCCTTTCATTGGCTCATTTAAGAAGCAATTGCAGAGACTGGGGCGTGGCTCAGCTGAACAGAGCACTCAGCATCTATAAGCTCATGGTTTCAATCCCAGACTTACGCTGTGTGGAGGTGAGGGGCTGTATAAAAGAAGATACATATAATTGAATTGTAAGGCCTACACCATATAAAAAAATGAAATAAAATAGAAGGGAGCTAGGAATAAATAATGGTGTTCTGGAATAAGGAAATCACACTAAGTAATAACTCAAATCCACATGCACAAAAAATCAGGTTAGATTGTAAGGTAAGGACTCTCACAGCTAATCTACAAGTAAATACTTGTTCTATATTTTGCCTTCTTTAAAAGATATATATATATATATATATATATATATATATATATATATATGAATTACAATCATGCACAGTCTGCAAAATATGTATTAATATGCAAAATATTATTAATATGCATTAATAATAAAAGGGGAGGAAAGATTGGAGTTCAGGAGCACAAATGTCCCCACAGCTTGTTGGGATTGGTAGCATAAGTGTGAGATGATAAATATTTGAAAGCAGTTAGTGTGACCTGATAAATTAAGATATTATAATAAATCATGAAACAACTACTAGAAAATAAGAATATATGTAAAGAAAGGATTTAAAAAACTACAATGCTACATATTTACTTAAAACTGGGTGTAGTGACTTATGCCTATAATCCTTTGATGTGGATGGCCAAAGCAGGAGGATTGCTACAAGTTCAAGGCTAGTCTGGGCTGCATAATGAGACCCTGCTTCAAAAAAGAAAAAGAAAAAAAAAAACCAAAAACCAAAAAAAAAATCAGTAACCTAGCATGACCGCACTCTGGAAGACTCACAAGCAGCTGAAAGAGTCAGATGCAGATATTTACACCCAACCAATGCACAGAAGCTGCTGACCCCTGTGGTTGAATTAGGGAAAGGCTGGAAGAAGCTGAGGAGGAGGGCAACCCTGCAGGAGAACCAGCAGTCTCAATTAATCTGAACCCCTGAGATCTCTCAAACACTGGGCCACCAAAAAGACAGCATACACCAGCTGATATGAAGCCCCCAACACATATACAGCAGAGGACTTTGAGGTCTGTGTTCAGTCAGAGATGATGCACCTAACCCTCAAGAGACTGGAGGCCTCAAGTAGTTTAGAGGTCAGGTGGGGTGGGGAGAAGGGGGTGGAGACATCCTCGTGGAGACATGGGGGTGAGGAGGAGGTACGGATATAGAACAGTTGGAAGGTGGACAGGGTGGGGGGAATAAAATATTTGCTTAATACCTAAGAGTGGAGTAGTGAGGATCAACAACAAAGAGTAAAGAGGAGAAAACCAAAGGTGAAACGGTAGCCTCCCCTTCAACCACAGCCTTCACAACGCTAAGTGCAGATGCATACAACTCTAGGCACACTATAGGGCTATATAAAAAGCAAGCTTCAACTATCTGCAGCATCTGAGAGTGGCAACTGAAACTCAAAAGAGGAAAGAGTGGATATGATGCAAGGAGGAACTGCGCAAGGAACTGCGCAGAAAAATGAACTGTAGCTGGGTGTGGTGGTGCACACCTTTAGCCCAGCACTCAGGAGGCAGAGGCAGGCAGGTTTCTGAGTTAGGGACACGTCTAGGCTATAGAGAGATCCTAGATAGCCAGGAAAAAAGAAGAGGAGGAAGAAGAGAAAGAAGGAGGAGGAAGATAAAATTTGACTTCGAAAGGTTACTAAAAATTAGACATGATGAGGGACAATATATAATAGAAGTGTCAAGTGGTCAAGGGATTAGAATGATATGATCATTATAAACCTAATAACAGGACCCCAAATACTTGACCCAAGAACTGACAGAATTAAAGGAATAGGTAACTAACCAACAATAATTAAATGGATGGTTTGACTAGACAGGTGATTGACAAGAACGTAACATAACTCAGAAGCATGAATCAACAAAGCCTACAGTCACTCCAAACATCTAGTAATACACATCTTCTGATGTGCACATGGGAGCTCTCCAGAAAGACCACACACTGGGCCAGGAACTATGGATCAACACATTTACAAGGATAAAAGTCAAATAAAACACATTCCCTGACCACAACAAAGACAGTGGAATGAAATGAGAAATCAGTAAGAAAAATAAGTTTGGAGAATTTACAGATATGTGGAAATTAAACAATTCACTTGGACATGCCAAACGGTTGAACAAGAAATCCTAAGGGAACGTAGAGACCTTGGCACAGATAAACTGAAAAGGCAAAGTGCTAAAGTAGAGGGAACCGTCTACGGCAATATTAGCAATCAGTTTACAATCTGGGCCTTTTTACACCAGCAGAGAAGAATGAATTCAAATGAAGAATCTAAGCTTCCAAAGAAGAATAAGCTAAAGCAAAAGCAGGGGGAAGAAAGCAGTAACATCAGAAGACAGGAAACAACAGAGAAAATCAGGAGTTGCAAGTTCATGCAACACTTTTATTCCCCTGTACACCTCAGGCGTCTGCTGGGAGTTGGCTGCCCACAGACTAGCTATCCACAGAGTGGAGAGCTAGGACAAGCCACAGGGAAACGGACCTCACTCCATGCTCATTCCCACCTCTCTTGTAGCTCCTACAGTGTCCGCCTATTTTAGCTGCCCTTTGGGACCTCACAATACTTGAGTGTATCTTACCCAGTTTATATTGTTAGCTGAGGGAAGGTTATTCTGATATAAGGTACACAACCATGATCATAAGTGGAGATTGCAGATAGCAGAGGTAGGGGAGGCATCTCAGGGCAGGCAAGGCAGTCCAGAAAAAGTTATGTAGCCAGCTCATGACCTAGGAATGTCACAGCCATGAGTCATCCTGACAGGCCAGCAAAGCTCTTTCAGGTTGGTGGTTAAGAGAGAAAGAGAGAGAGAGAGAGAGAGAGAGAGAGAGAGAGAGAGAAAGGTCTTGGTGAGACACAGAGGACTGACTGCTCTAGACCAAAGTAAAGCTAGTTCTCCTGTGCACATTTAGACTTGAACAACGTCCTCTGATCTTGAGACATGACTGAATTAGCCTCTGTTCTTTTTTTTGTAGACCCAGCTGTGGGCTCTGCATATACCAATGATCTATATGCATATAACCTCTGTTCATTTCCTTTGTACGTCTAGACTTAACTAGAAGATTAAGATATACCAATGGAATATTAGACATATGCAGGAAACCCAATTAAACCATCAGAGGAGTAGCCCCAAAATACACTCAGACAGGCAGAAGATGGTCACCATGAAACTCCCCAAAGGGGCTCAGCTGACAGGCCACACTTGCTCCAAAGGGTGACTTATTTCCTTTTCTTACCAATTCATACTTCTGTAACTTCAAACATTTTTCAAGAGTAGATTCAGTGACACATGGCTCCCCTCAACCCTCGTCAGCAAGTCACTACAGGACTAGGTGCATGCATTCTCTCCCACTGAGGCCAGACAAGGCAGCCCAGTTAGGGAAACTGGATCCACAGGCAGACAACAGATTTAGACAACTCCTTCTCCAGTTGTTGGAGGCCCCACATGAAGACCAAGTTCAATGGAATAGGGAGAGCATCTTAAGCAAATGGTGCCGGTCTAACTGGATGTCTACACATAGAAGAATGCAAATAGATTCATATCTATCACCCTGCACGAAACTCAAGGCCAAGTGGATCAAAGACATCAACATAAAACCAGATACACTAAATCTAATAGAACATAGAAAGTGGAGAGTTAGCCTTAAATACATTGTATTTTGTAACCACTCCTTCTCTCACTTGGTGTTTGGTTCAATAAAAGACTGACAGCAAAGGAGGAGAGAATAGGCGGGACTTCTGGCAGAGATAGGAACACTGGGAAAGAGTGTGAAAGATTTGCCTGCCAGATGCAAAGGAAGAAGCAGGCCAGGAGTGAAGGAAGGTAACCAACAAGCCACGTGGCAGGACATAGGTTAATATATATGGGAGAATTTAAGTTATGAGCTAGTTGGGAACAAGCCTAAGCTATAAGGCCTAAAAATAAAATTAATAAATATAAGTCTCCTTATCTTTATTCAGAGCTGTGACAGGCATAGAAAGACCATACAGTTACACCCCCAAAATTAAAAGATATTTCAAACCTAAATCAGTTTATTTTCAATATCAAAATATATGTGTACAAAAATTATCCAAAAAATTAATTACATTCAAAAACTTTAAGCCTAGTAATTTAAAAATAATCTTTAATAATAGAAAGTATAAATTTTATTTTACAAAGCAAGAAAGAGAGAGAGAGAGAGAGAGAGAGGAGAGAAGAGAGAGAGAGAGAGAGAGAGAATTATATCCACTTGTACACTTATGGAAGTCAGAGAACAACTTCCAGGAATCAGTACTCTCTTTCCACTACAGAGCTCCAGGGACTGAACCAAGTCATAAGTCTTGGCAGGAAGCATCCTTACTCTCTGGCTCCAAAGCCTCTACAGCTAAAAGTGCTTTGAATTAGAAAGAAATTGTCTGTGGTAATTTATTAGATTGTCATTATTATTAGACAAGGGCCACAGTCCTAAGTTCCAAGAAGTGCTGAAAGGGGTGAAGCCTGGCTATGTGACTGTGACTTTTATCTACATAAGTACCAACCAAGAGAAACAGGGCAGAGGCAAAGAAGAAAGCAGGTTAAGTCTCAGCCCACTTCAGGAGTCAGGAGACCTAAATACGTCTGATGTAATGAAGAATGGGGGCACAGATACTCTGGAAACCAGATAATCCCTTAAAGTCCCTGTTGGGCAGTGGGCTGTGAGAGATAGCTGGGTACCTGGTTGAGCAGGTTTTGAACCCTGGAGACCCTCAGGGACGGTAGGAGCTTGACCTTCCTCCTGGGCCCCTGGCTCCTTTCACATAGCTACAGCCCCTTCTACAGAGAGGTTTGTAGCCATCCATCGGTTATGTAGCAAAGGTAGAGGGTGTGACCCAGGCCACAGAGCCTCAAGACAGAACTCCATACTAATGAGATATCTAAAGGCCAGAGGGCATAGCCAATTAAGCATTCCTTCCGAGATCCTTCTCCTTGTAAAAGGTATGTAACCTCAGGGCTGCCCTGAGAATGGGGGTGGTATAGCTTCATCTATTTTCCACCATGACAATAAATATCTTAAGACCATATCTCTCTTCTTTGGGGCCCACCATGGGGAAGGGAACTGTGGGGAAGGGACCGTGGGGAAGGTCTTCAACTACAGAGCTGCAGTCTAATCTCCTGCCGATGACCTCTCTACGTTCCAGCCACTCAAGACACCAACTCAAGCCTTGACTCAGCCAAGCTAGTCTCCGTGACCAAGAGTCTTATCCCCACAGAACACAGCTAGAACTCTTCTCTTTACCCCCTTAAGCTGCGGTTCGATCCAGCCCATACGCCCCTGTCTTGGCCTTTCCACAGCCTCTCAGCGGTGCCTGAGAACCCAAGGGCCTGAGACTGGTCATTTCCCCAGCTGCCTCCTGGCCCAGGGACCCCCAACTCAAGAGCTCTGTCCCCTGAGGGACCCTAGACTATGTTCCTTCACCCCTGGAGCGGAGTCCTGCAGCTTCTCACAGCCTGATGTCTGCCCAGCGCCGGCATGGAGTGAACACAGTCAAATTCCCACAACTCTGCCTCTCTGAGCTGCAGCCCCAGCACTTGGGGACCCACAATTCAACCCACAGGACCCACAACCCCTCACACACTACAGCCCAACAAGTCCCCACAGTGCAAGTGTCTATAAGTCACAGAAAGAACTGAAGAGATGATGTTTTGGCACCAGTAGGATACAGTATACAAAATCTGACAAGATCTAACCAGAAAATCTTTCTTTTTGACCTTAGGCACTGTGGTCCATGGCCTTGGGCAAATTCATCCCACCATTGACACCAAGTCCACAAGATAAATCCATGCGGACAAGAAGAAATGACTGGACATATCTAGAGTGAAGAAATGAATCCTACCTTCACCAGCAGTAAGACCTTGCGGTGTCTGTAGGCTTCTGAATTAAGGGAAGGCAACCATATGTAAAGGCTCATACCTGAATTTTCCTAGGGTAAGAGCATGTAGTTTCCATGTGACTCTTAAAAGACACTACTTATCTAGAAGAGGAGTCAGCAAATAGCAAATAAAAAGAGCCAACTGATAGATAACTTGAGGTTTGCCAGATAGATTATCTCTGTTACAACCATTGGACTCTGTCTTTATGGAATGAAAGCAGCCACAGACACCAAGTAAAATGGGTGGGTGTCCCTATATTCCAATGATACTTCACAAAGAGGAGCCATAGGCCAGATTTAAGCCACCGATTGGCAACAGGCTGCTGTGGTCTACCAGGACTCACTGTGCACAGTATGCTAGGCCATTTAGAAGCGTTGATCCACCTCTGTCCTACCCCACCCTGCAGACCATGGAGCTCCTTCCTTATTGCTCCTTCCTCTGGCACCTCCCACTGTAGCTGCCAGAGAAGCCTTAATGTGTTCAATCCAGAAATATTACCTTTATGATAAAGGAAAAGAACAACCTCCCTAATTATGTGTTTCCCATATTTCCTGAATGCATTAAGAACACTAGGTTAGGGCCCCTTACCTGACAATCTGCTTTTTCTGATTTGTTTTGAGTTTTTTAAGTTTCACAATTATAATTAATTGACTGTGTAACAGCTAATGGTGGTCCCTATCTGCTATAGTTTGAGCTTTTTGAGGTAGGGAAAGGAAAATATCCTGTTCACAGATGTGGATATCCACTAGCACAGTGTCTAATAGGAGATGGGGCTCAGCAAATATCAGCTTAAGGGACGAATATATATTTACACATGGTTGTTATCAAAGCAAGTGCAAGCTTAGTCTCTTTTTTGATAGAAAACACATCACATTCCTACCAGGCTAAATGTTTCCCCATTTATGGTAGTCACAGACCCATCCCTGAAGCAGATCTACCACAGTCCTTTCTAAAAGCTAGCCATTCTCAATGACACTGGCCTGTCTTCCAATTGTTCACCATTGTAAAGCATGTAGTAATGTGTTTGTTATCTATCTATCTTCATGGACTGTTTCATTAGGAGACATGTCCAGGAACAGGCCCGAGTCAAAGGGTAGGGGCATCTCTGAGGCACATCATGTGTTTGAGGGTCAGCCTCATGTCACCTGCCCTCCACAGAAATGACCAGCATGCTGCTTCTAGCAACTTCAACTTTACACACTATGTTTTTAAAACTTTACTAATATGACCAGTTAAAAATAGCTTCTCACTCTGTATATGCTTACTTTTGATAACTAACAAAGCTGAAGAGATTTTAAAAGTTTCATATGGGGAAATGGCAAGTCAGTGTGAGCCTGTATTTTCTTGTGGGGATGTCAAAACATCAGGAGAAATCACATCTTTGCTCCCACTCTTGCTGTTACTGGGGATTAAAGCCAGCCAAACCTTATGCATGCTACAGGCAAGCAGCCTACCACAGAGTTACAACCCCAGCAACACCCCCTTTAAAAAGACTATGGAGCCTGGCCCACAATTCACCAAGATACTCTAATGCCCAGCAGTGAGGATTGTGGGTAGAGCCCAGGGTGCAGTCTGGAAAGTAGAGCTGCCTGATGGCCCTAAGGCTGCAGCAAGCCTCCCTCAGAGTCAGACTCCACTCAGGAGACTGTAACCTCCGACGAGAGCCCCATTTCTGCTCACTAGTCCTTGTAATGTGGGCAGCTTCATGCCAGGCAAAGGATGGTAATGAGATTAATTATGACCACACACGGCTCTGCTCAACATGGCGAGAAAACAAACAACTTTCGTAGATGCGTGAATACCAACCACTCAACATGGCCTTCTCATTAAGCTCCAACTAATGAGGAACTAAGTAAGCTAAAGAGGAAAGACAGCACAGGAGAGCCAGGATCTCGTGATGATATTTTTAAAGGACACTATTTCCAGAAAGCATTTTAAAGTATTTTAGCCCAAATGCAGGGTGCGTCTACTCCATGCACTTCATTATTCTATACATTCTTTACAGGTCTTTGACCATCTGGATATGGAAGCCAGGACACTAGGTGGAAAGGTCCTCTGCCTGACTAACAAACCAGCTATGGCCTGGGAGAGAGGGGGTACCTCAATAACCTTGGCCTCAGCATACTTTCTTAAAAATGTATAAGGTTAGTTTACATAGTTTGAAAACCCTCCCTCAGTTGAAACATTGTGATTCTACAGAGACCATTCAAGGATAAGGCTTTATAACTTTACCATCTTTGGTATAAAGGAAACTCAAAAGCAGAGGAGCCACTGCACTCACGCAAGCTAAATTAACTGCAAATCCTGATCACAACAGAAGCTTCTGTATGCATGAAACACACGACCCCCAATTACTGTCAGAAGCCGAGCTAGCATCCTGGGCTTAGTCACCAGCATCTATACAAAAACTGTTTGTCTCCTATTCCTTCTGAAGATCTCTGGGGAACTTCTAATTCCAATGCTGCTTAGCACTTGGTTCTGGCTTGAAGCGTGACTACTGTATTAAATTTAATTTTCCTAACCCCAGGCTTCCTGATGAAATGAATATACACTTGTCACACATAGAAAACACCAAAGCAGGGCTTAGGGATCATTTGTTCCACCTACCAGAAAACCAGACAAAGAGTTGCATTTCAAAGTCAGTATTTTAAGAGAAACAATTCATGGCGGCAACAGTGGCAGGGAGAAGCACTGGGCATCTTGCTGTCTAGGTTTGG
Organism: Mastomys natalensis; assembly: GCA_021653895.1. Classification (NCBI taxonomy): domain Eukaryota; kingdom Metazoa; phylum Chordata; class Mammalia; order Rodentia; family Muridae; genus Mastomys; species Mastomys natalensis. The sequence goes on along the minus strand of JAJTUV010000049.1, from coordinate 697,164 downwards.
CAAATGGAGGCAGGAGTAGGTTATGGCTTTTCCTTTAACATCTTCTAATGGCAGTGGTAAAGCTCAACTTAAGCTTCTCGAGAGATGAAGAGACAGCACAGATAATACAGGCGATGAATGTGACAATGATAGGAACAGCAGCTCACTGACAGCGCAGGGTACACACTGGCACACTGGCATTTACTAACATATGAACTCTTTTGCTGCATATGTCATTCCCCTTAGTTCTCACAAAATTCCAATGATGTAGTTACAACTGTAACTCTGCATGCTAGGGTGGGAGGAGGCGGGGAGGGGAGAGGGGGGAGATTCTAAGACTGTGGGTAACCTGCCCAGTAGGCTTCTCACTGGTAATAACCAAGCTGGATTCAACCTGTCTATGCCCTTGGAGTTCAGCACTAGAAAATGGAGTGTGACATCATATCAGATCAGCTGACCTGGGATTGATGAATGAGTGACAGCCTGGGGTACAGAACAGGCAACAGTTGTGAGTGGGGTGGCCAGGGAGGCTGAGCTCACAGATAAGCATTGATCACAGTAGGGTCAGCTCGTGGCCACCCTCTGTGCTGGCAGGGTGAAGGTGATCTCTAGTCAGAATGGCTGGCTATACTATTGTCTAAAGCCTTGTAGGAAGCTGTTGGAAAGGATCACTGGGAAAAAAATAGATCTTTCTAATTCAAGCTGTAACAATATTTTTATTTCCTTTCATGTAATGCCACATTTAAACTCATTACATGAGTCTGTTTTTAAATCCTAGGAAACAAGTCTTAGTGACTTGAGTTCAGAAAAACAAAAGGTCCTACTCTCAAAGCAAAGAACACAGACAGGCAATTGATAAGCATGGTTCTTATTGTGCTTAGGAGCTAAGCATTGTGTGGCATGAAATTCACATGCACATACACACGCACATGCGCACACACAAACACTGTTTCAGAAAAATGGCACAGGCCTTGATACTTACACATATTAGATTCCCTATGTATCTAATAATATTCTTTTAATGAGAAGTTCATGGAGACAAGTCTAACTTTATGTTAGCAGAGAAGACTTAGTAGGTTATTAATGCGTTAGTGGATACATTAAGTTCATAAAAAAATATTAGAAAAGTTCTTTATATGTAGTTACCACAATAATTTTTAGTATTTATTTATTTATTTATTTATTCGTTGTTCCATGATGCTTTGTCTGGGTCTTTATTTTTTACCCTTAGAAGTCTTTGGCTTATTATTTTTTTGTATTGAAAAGAAAGTCTTCTCTCAAGGAATTCATCCTGACCACAGTTTCTCCTCCTCTCACTCCTCCCAATTCTCCCCTACATCTCCCCTCTCCCCCCAGATCCACTTCCAAGCCTCCAAGAGATGACAGCCAAACACAACAGAACAAGATACAATAAGACAAGGCAAAAGCCTTCATATCAAGGTTGAACAAGGCAACCAATAGGAGGAAAAGGGTCCCAAGAGCAGGCAAAAGAGTCAGAGACACACTACTCCCACTGTTAGGAGTCACACAGAAACACCAAGCTAACAGCCATAACAGCCATATGTGGATATTAGCTGTTAAGGCAATGATAATCAAGCCACAATCCACAAACTCAGAGATGTTAGGTAAGGTAAGAGTCGGGCTCTAGAGGATTGAATAGATCTCCCAGGGAGGGGGAAATAGAGTAAAATTTGCAAGCAGGCTGGGGCGGGTCATGATGGTAGTGGGAGGAACGGGGGGGGGGGGGGTGGATGAAAGGAGAGAGTGTGGGAAGAGACAGCTGGAATTGGGGAGCATTTGGGGGATATGGTATGGAAAGTTAGTACAGTGGAAACTTCATGGAATCTATGAGGATTACCCTAGTGAAGATTCCTAGAAATGGAGGCTACGGCCATCTTTTATAGCCAGGGGTGGGACTGAGTTGTAGTCTGTTGAGTTGTTGGCTAAGGTGGTCCCATGGAGATCCCTAAACAACCCAGGCTGATGCTAGGACAGAGGGTCGCTCTCAAAACACTGACAGTGGGGTCCGCATTGCTGAAGACAACATCCACACAGCTCACTGAACATAAGAAAGATTGAGCCTTCATGGAACCTTCACTGCGACATTCTAGACTCTTTGGCACAAGAAAATACTGACAGACTATGAAAAGAGAATCCTGGACACTAACCCAGCCACAAAACCCTCGATCTACAATCTGTCCTGCCTGCAAGATGTGTTGGGGCAATGGTGGCATAGAACTTGTGGGAGTGGCCAATCAATGTCTCAATGAACTCGTGGTCCATGTCACAAGAGGGATCCCATGCCCTATACTGTTTAGAAACTGGATATCCCAGAGACCTAGGATAGGTGCCTTGTCCTGTCACTGTCAGAGCCTTCCTCTGGCATCAGATAGAGATCCACAGCCAGACTTTATGCTGACAAAAGTCTAAATTGGAGGTCCCTATCAGATTTCCTCTCCCTCAGAGATCTTGGGAACCGTGCCAAAGAATGTGAGGAAAGATTGTAGGAGTCAGAGGGGTCAAGGACTCCAGAAGAACATGGCCCACTGAATCAACTAAGCAGGTCTTATATAGTGACTTCAGTAGCAAGCATAGGGGCCTGCATGGGTCTGCACCAGGCCCTATGCATAAATGTTATGGCTAATAATCTTTTTAAATAAAAAAACTGGATAAGAAAACTTATATTGTTAATTTTTTGGCTTGTCAGTTATTTTTAAAATAATGACAAATTGGTGTGTCTAATCTAGAAACTGGGCCTTGTGTAGTATTTGTAAAAAGAAAGGAAGAAAAGGAAGGAAGGAAGGAAGGAAGGAAGGGAGGGAGGGAGGGAGGGAGGGAGGAGGGAGGGAGGGAGGAGGAGGAGGAGGAGGAAGGAAGGAAGGAAGGAAGGAAGGAAGAAGGAAGGAGAAAGAGAGAGAGAGAGAGAGAGAGAGAGAGAGAAAGAAGAAAGAAAGAAGAAAAAGAAAGAAAGAAAAAAGAAAGAAGAAAGAAGAAAGAAAGAAAGAGAAAGCTCAGAGCCACAGTTTGCCAGGTGGTCCTGAGTTTCTCCCCAACCCACAGCCCTAACTTGAGGCTGTGGCCTAGGCCTGTAATCCCAGCACTGAGTAGGCAGAAACAGAAGGATCACTGCACATCCAAGTACAGCCTGGCCTATACAGTAGTTCCAGGCCAGCTAATGCTGCATAGTAAAATGTTGACTCCAGAAAACCAAACCATATCCAGAGGGGTTTGGAGGGAGGCAAAGTCAAAATAGGAACTCTGGAAGTCTATCCATTGACGTCACTGCTGTCCATAATTTCTCTATCGGAATGCCAATTTTGATGTTGAGTAGGACACATACGTCACAAAAGCCCCAAACCTAGTAAGGAGCACTGAAGAAAGTGGAAAAATAGAATGCAAGGTAAAAGATAAAACGTCCCCCAGTTACAGTATGGCCAGGAATCAGTTCTGATGAGCACAGCTATCAAGTGTACATGGGAAGCAGCATGAAGAACAAGATCAGAAGTGAGGAAGGGGCCCAAGGCCTCCAAAGAACGTCTTCTGCCAGCCCCCAGAGCACAGGAAGCCATAGTGTGGCTGGAAGATGACCTAGCTCCAGGTTGTGTACATAGCAGGAAAACCTCATCTAAAATACTAAGACTATGCTAACAATGGCTGACTGTAAGGCAAAGGGTATTGGGAATCTCCTTTTCTAAGACCTCCAAACACTACCAACTTTCCATGTTGTTTTATGCAACTCAAACCTTTACTGTTCAGACCTACTGCCAGTTCCTTTGTGAGAAAAAGGGCTTTTCAGAATCACTACCACCTTCCAAGATGGAGGTATGCACAGGTCCCTACTATTAAGACTGAAGACAGGTTCCAACATGGTAAAGTTTCAGGAATTCCGCAACTATAAACTCCAAAGGTAGGTTTCCATGACACACCAGCAGGATGATAGTGAGAGGTCTGAGGCTGGGTAAGAGTGCTTGCTTTGCAAGCATGAGGACCTGAATTCAAATTCCAGCATCCACATAAAAAAGTTAGGTGTGGTGCTTTGAATGAAAATGGCCCTCATAGCTCAGAAGGAGGGGCTATTATTAGGGGTATAGCCTTGTTGGAAGAGTGTGTAACAGGGAGTAGTCTCTGAGGTTTCAGAAGCTCAAACCAGGCCCAGTATCTCTCTTTCATCCTGCTGCCTATGGATCTAGATGTAGAAGTCTCAGCTACCTCTCCAGCACTATGTCTGCCTACATGCCCCATGCCTCCCCTCATGACAATAGTGGAATAAACCTCTGAACTAGTAAGCCAGGCCCAATTAAATATTTTCCTTTATAAGAGTTACCATGGTCATAGCATCTATTCACAGCAATAAAACCCTAACTAAGACACCAGGCATGATTGCTCATATCTGTGTCCACAGCACTATAGCAGACAGACACATTCCAGGGGCTTGCTGTCTAACTGACCAGACTAGCAGAAATAGCAAGATTCTGATTCCATGAGAGCATCTGTCTCAAGGCAAATAGGGCATACAGCAAAAAAGTCCCCTCTCTAATTCTGCTCTGGTTTCTAAACAAGTATGTGTACTTGCATACTCAAGTGCATGCCACACTCAAAGAGAAATCTACAAATAGAATGATAGTGTCTGCTTTTTAGTTTCCCACACATTCACCCCAAAGGAGCTTCACTGAACATTGAGGCACAATTTGTGCAATCTAATAGGTTTCTGACTATCACAGGCTAGTCAATAATCACTGTGGGGGTAGTGAACAACCCTCTCCTAAACAGTTCTTGGACTTTAATGTCCACTAGTCACCTGGGCTCTCTGAAGGATGTGGCTCTGATTCAGTGGGTCTGAGCTAAAGGTCAAAGTTTAGCTTCCAGAGCTACTGGCCCAGTGACAATGTTGAATGGCAAGGCTGGGTTTACCAGGCACTTTTCTCAGTGGCTCTCTAGCCTGACTAAGTGGAAGGAAAAAATATGATCCATGAGGCTCTCCAGGTAATATATCTTATTTCAACAAATCACTGAACCAATCTTACTACAAAAATCAAAACAACAAAACAAAAAAGTACCGATCTAGGCAATAGATTGTGATTCACTCAACATATAACAACTGGATACCAAGTGCATAACCACTGGGCTGACGTTTACTACTTGCCTAGCATGCAGAAACCTCAATACTTGCCAAATGAATGAGTGAATGAGCAGACAACTTCACAGAAGAGAGAAGAAGAACTGCAAGATCTGGGCTGCCCATTGTCCCTACCTACACTTCGATGGTCCTATCTGTTAAGATGGGAGGATGCAAACCCACCATCAGGCTTACAGAAAGAGAAGACGGACGATGGGAGGAAGAGGAGGACAGCTGGAAGTGGATGGGGACGAGGAAACAGTATAGACAGAAGCTAACTTCTGGAGATCACTGAGACCCAGATGTCCTATTGACTACCTTTCCCTAGACAGCCCACTTAACTCTCTTCTAAAGCTTTGTGAATTGAGGATTATAACTTTGATTTTTCAGCTGGAAACCTGAGGCACAGAGGATAAGTAACCCAAGATAATTCAAGGAGGAAAGAGAAGGCGGGCTTTGGAGCAGAGCCATAGAAGCCTGGTTCTCAGGGTGGCGCAATGGCTCCCTGGCTGGCAGCCAGCCACGGCAAACCCAATAACACCTCTCTGATCCATTTTGCAAGCTTTGGTCCCTGAATTGGCCTGGCTATGAAGCCTCTCCAAATTGGACAATAACCACTTCAAAGACATAGCTGGTATTTTTGGTGCCTGTATTTTATTATACTAATGCACCGGATATAGAAGCTCCATGTGTGGTAAGATTTTTTTTCTAACTTTTTCAAAATCAGGAAGTAAAACACATAGGTCCAGTGGATACTACTACAAAGGAAAAGGGGGGTGAGTCTTTTAAAGTTTCAAAGACATACAAAGAAATCTCATATACCTGCCTACACAGAAAGGTCAATAGTTTATATTTTGCCTCATCTGCATATCCATTCTCTCTCTCTCTCTCTCTCTCTCTCTCTCTCTCTCCTCTCTCTCTCTCTTTTCTCTCCCTCCCTTTCCCTTTCCCTCTCTCTCTCCCTCCATCTCTCCTTCCCTCCCTTCTTCCCTCCTTTCTTCCCCCTTCCCCCTTCTTCTCCTCTCTCTTTCCCTCTCCCCCTCTCCTTCCTTCTTTCCACTCTCTTTAGAATCCTTTCAGAATGAGTGATAAAATTCATTCCTGTATTCCTTCCTAAGATTCCTAAGGACCAGGCCATTCTCTTACATGATTACAAAGAAGTTATCAGCTTCTGGAAAAGTTATGGTTACTTTAGAACCATTATCTAATCTACTATCCACCCTCAAGGCTGCCATTTGTCCCATTGATAGCTTTTATAGCCATCATAGCATGTTTTAATAGTTGGATGTGTATGAAGAATTGACATGAATAATTAAGACTTGATATGAGCAGAGTGCTTTTGCATCTAGAGAGCCATTTGGCTACATTAACTCATTTGCCTCCCATCTTGCCACTCTAAGGTCCAATGGAACCAGTGTCCTTGTCTCACCCTTCATGGGAAAGAGGCTGAGTGGAGTCTCAAAGCTCAGGCCACTCCCTATCCTTCATAGCACTGCCTGATCCTGACTTTAAAGACTTCCTTCATTATATTACCGAGAACCTCAGCGCTGGTCCAAACATTTTATATTCCTAAAACAAGTAGCATTGGATGTTTATCTCTCTAACAACTTACATTTATGTCAACCTACAGATTATAATCTATGTCTGCAGCTACATTTGTAGGAACAGTCTTGAGCTAGCCCAAGGGAATGTACTGCAGGAGCACGATAGTTCCCACAATGGCATTTAGGGGCCTGGCCTTCTCCGTACCTGCCTACTCCACATTGCTAAACCCATTCCTCTTCAAACCCAGAACCAGAATCCACAAGTAAAAGCTTGTCAGTTCCAGTTGACTGGAACATGGCAAAATGCACCAGTATGTCTCCCACAGCACAGCTGAGGTGATTTCCCAGGCTTCAGCACCCGCCTAATACACTATAATAGCTAAACCACTAAAAGAACACTGTCACAATCACATCTGTTAAACAGCAAAGCCTCCATTCTAGAAACGGACCTACGAGAGGTTCACATCTTCACTCTCCCATTGAGTTCATCTGCCTTGGGCTGATGACCAAGTGTAGCTGGACCTCAGTCCCTTCACGCATACACTCAGGCAATCAATCGAACATGAAACCAAGACGAGGAGGCAGCAAGCTTGAAGCCTGACAGATGGGAGGCCTCTTTGCTCCAGCAGCGTAGAAGCACAGAAGACCTTCTACAGAGTGTGGCCTGGCTTGTGATAAGCAAACCTCTGCTTTCCCAGAGCCTGGAAGGAACAGAGCAAGCTTGGGGCTGCAAGGATAAACAGAAGCGTGAGAACTCGGAACTTTGATTGAAAGTCTGCATAGCCCGTGGAGAATACAAAGAAGTAGACTGCTTCTGCAGTAAGAGCTGCCCTGGTCAGGGAGCAGAATTCTCCCTGTGTAGCAGAAGAAAAAAAATATTTACCTTTTCCAAGGCTTCTTTGTCAAGCAGTTCTTGCACAGCTAGAAGTTTGATGCTGAAAAAAATAAAATAAAGTCATACTTAAAATAAGTTATTTCATGTCAGCAAGCATCATCACATGGGTCAAAACAGGAGAATGCAAAATCTCAGACCATGTCACCTCCTACCCGAAGGTGACTTTGCTTGATGTAAACTGACTGCCCCAAATATATTGAAAATGTTTCTAAACTCTAAAAGTAGCTTTACCACACGATTAAGCACTTCTATTTTCAGGAGAAGTTGAAAGTCTGGACTTGAAAAGGAATTTGCACATCAGTATTCATGCTATTCTTCATAATCCAAAGATGGAAACAACTCGAATGTCCATCAGTAGATAAATGAACAAACACAAAGTGGTGTGTGGGGGGGTGTGTGCGTGTGCATGTGTGTGTGTGCCTGTGTGTCTATGTCTATGTCTGTGTGTGCTTGTGTCTATATCCATGTCTGTGTGTGTCTGTATGTGTATGCAATGTGTGTGTGAGTGTGTCTGTGTGTCTGTGTGTCTGTGTGTGCGTGTATGCACATGTGCATATGTGTATATGTGTCTGTATCTGTGCATGTCTGTGCATGTGTACACATCTGTGTGTGTGTGTCTGGGTTTGTGTGTGTGTGCATGTACATGTGTGTCTGTGTCTGTGTGTCAGTGTCTATGTGTCAATGTCTTTGTGTGTGTGTGTGTGTGTCTGTGTGTGTGTGCATGTATGTGTTTGTATCTGTGCATCTGGTGTGTGCATGTGTGTATGTATGTCTTTATGCATGTGCTTGTGTGTGTGCATGTGTGCATATGTGTGTCTGTGTCTGTAAGTGTCTGTGTGTCTCTGTGTCTGTACATGTCTGTGTGTGTGTGCATGTATGCATGTATGTATGCATATGTGCATATGTGTATTATTTATCCTTAAAATGAAGGATATTCTAAATATACAACAGAGATCACAGATGCACCTTGACATGCTCAGTGAAATAAGTCGTGACAAAAAGATAGATTGGGTGTTACTTTCCTGGGGCTAGGGGTGAGGGGAATGGGGAGCTACTGTCCAAATGGAATGGTATTTCCTTGTAGGATGAAGAAAAAGTTCTGGAGTTGGATGCTGGTGGTGACACAGCACAGCAAATGTGCTGATGTTAGCAAATGTGTGCTTAACATTGGTTAAAATGGTAACATTTGCTGTACACAGTTTGCTAGCACAAAGCATCCATACAGAGACTGATCACTGTTTCATGCAAAGAACTTGACTAAGTTCTGAGGAATAAAGACGTCAGTGATTACTCATGCTCAGTATTAATCTCCACTCACGATCTTTCTGTGACAACGAGCAAAGTGTAAACAGCATGTACTGCTCATCAGGTACTGATGGCGCTTCACTGTGTGCATGAGGCTGAAAACGTGGGAGGAGTTCCAGGCTACTTGGAAGCCACAATGAAGCCAGAATATAAAGAGAAGTGTTCTGAGTGGGTGAGCAGAGATACTAAGGGGACCCTGGTTCCACAGACACCACAGAAGGCTTCCTAAAGAGACCGAAATGGCCTTGACGGGAGAATACCCAAAGACGCCAAGAGGAGTGGGCACTGTTACAGTTTCTAGGTTAGTCAGCCTTGACTGAACCCAGTAACTGAGGTGACAGGATTCAGTAGTGGGACAATGCTCTCTTAATTAGACTTGCTGCTTTTGAAGCATTGCAGAATATGAGCAGATATAGTCAAGGATGCAGGTAAGGCCTAGGCTATACTGAACACAGGGGCAGAAGCATGAGAATTCAGACATGGTTTGAGGAAGAGTCAGCTGTAGGTTGTGTTACAACATTCCCTCCTCAAGGCTATGATCACTTGTCATTGTAGTCTGCATGTCACAGGTTGTGTAGAGCAGAGGTGGAAACCCTACCTGTCACACATAGCTGCCAACAGGGATAAAACCACTGAAGGCTCACAGCTCCTTATAAACATCGTCACACTCTTGATATAACTAAGCAAGTATACCTTACCAAATGCAATGGCTTATGTTACTAGCAGGTCTAGGAGGAGTGCCTTTGAGGCCTGTAATAAATCCACTACTATCTCCATCCACAATATGGGTATTAATAGACTGCCTCAGGGCATTCTCTCCACTAGTCTCCACCGACCTCTCTTCCATCCACCACACAGATTTGCTTCAGCTGTTTCTCACACTTAAAGAGACTCTTTGGGACTATCCCCAAGGAGCTTCCCTGGTCAACCAAGGTGGAAGGTTTTTGTTTCCCTCAGGATACTCACTACTCTTTTTAAAGTATTATTTGTTGTGGTGCTTCCGTTTATCTTCTCCCAACTACTGAAACATTTTAAAGCTGACGGGTTCACACGTGGTTGCTCATAGTTACCCTGGCAACGTCTCCAATAGACATGTGTAAAACATTCAAGGAACATTTGCTAACTTCATGAGCCAAGAGGACGGAGGTCCAAGTTACTTTGAAAACTCATACATTCCAGTCGTGCCTCAGTTTCTCCACATGATAAAAACAACACCTTAAAGGAAGTAACTGGATAAATTCACCCTGGGCAAAAGCCGCTAAACCTGGTTGTTTAAACCTGACTGTTGCTAATGAAATAGACCCAGTGGCGGCTCAAAGTCATTGGTCCCTCCTCAGCACATTCTGACTGCCAGTGCACAAAGCCAAGATTCTAGCCATGTGGGCTGCAACTTATGTGCTAAGTTAAGAGGACTAGTCCCAGCTCAAGTTACGAAAGCTTAAATTGCCTCTGCAATAACTCCTGGAAAACATTCACTCTGGAGGGGTGTGTCAAACGGCCTCCTGTGCCTGCCTGCTGGTGATCACAGGATCTAGTGTCCGGTATCAGATACCAACAAGCTGTGAGGCCACTGAACTCTTTTTCTCTCCATCTACAAAGATACAACATTCGACCTACCAAAGAGCACCAAGAAAACCTCTGGAGGAAAAGGCTACCACTCCCCACTCTCTAAACAGGGGCGGCATCCACATGGTTCCTCTCCAACCATCCCTGCCCTTGCCACCTCTTTCCATGGAGTTTCCCTCCACTGAACCTAAACTAAACTTTATAATCCTTCTCAACACCCAAGCAAGCCAGAGGCAATCTAAGCCTTAACACACTTAACGCCTGCTCTGAAACAAACAGCAGCCTTAGTGTCATTGAGAAAGGGCAGGAAAAAAACAGATATTATCACATTTAAAACCTGGACCCAAGATGGAAGGTCCCCTGAAATCCTGATGGTGATGAGCCCCTCAATCCAGACAGTCTGTGCCCCAAAATAGGAGCAGGGCAAGTTAGGTGACTATTCCAGGACTTGATGCATAGGACCCACCAGTAAGCCATGACTCTTCCTCCTGAGATCTACAGGCTCAAGTGTGTCCTCAGATGTCCCATTATATGCTATCCCACTGCTATTTCTAATGTTGGGTGCTCTTCAAGTCTTGGATATTTTTACCAGTACTGATGATATCCAATCTTCTAATACACCAGTTACACCCTGGGGAGCAATTTCATACATATTTAGGAGCAGAAAACCTATCTACCAAATCGTCTATTTGATACCATCTAACTTCCTACTCTGGAAGATCATCTGATATACTGTTTTCAGTTCCCCCCATCTTCTGTCCCTCCTTCCTTCTGCTACTTCACAAATAGACACTGGATATCTCCAGCTGTGGAAACTACATTATGCTTGTGGTGGGAGGCCCATGTGAACACAGTAATGTCCCTGTCCTCAAGAGCTGGAAGGAACAAAGACACTGCTTAGGCACACATGCTTAGGGGATAAGAGACTCCCCCACATTCCAGTGTGGATCTGGGTCTCGGAGCATGTTCTATGGGAGGCCTGGTCCCTTAATTAGCACTCTCTGAGAGCAGCAGAGCCCAGGCAGATGAATACTGCCATGAGCAGCCCTTCCTTTTCCTGTACTCCACTTAGAGAGGGAAAGCACATACATCAGCTGCCAGCACTGATTTGATTCAGAAAAAAATCTCAGTGGCAAGGTTTGAGGACAAGCACTACTTAGAAGCACCTAGAATACACACAATTAAATTCTTCCACAGAAGCCTCGAGGAGGCAAGGTGCTGGAGGACACTGTCTTTTTTACCAGAGCGACAGCTGGCACAGAGAGGTCTCTAAGAGGACTAGAACAGGCTGTGGAGAGAGTGCACTCTCCCATGGTGAAAACAAAGAACCACCGTGTCAGAGGGAAGCGAGAGGCCAGCCACAATCTGGGCAGCTCAGAGTCACAGACTCAGCAGACCTCAGTAACCCCTAAGGACATGGACAAGAACACTCTATAGGACCTACAGCAGTCTTTTTTTTTTTAATTTAGACTTTTTTTTTTTGAGAATTTCATACATGGGTAGTGTATATATACATCATTTCTACCCTTCTCTCCTCTGCCTCCAACTCCTTCCAAACCCCCCAATTTCCTTTCAGCCTCATGACCTCTTCTTTAATTGTTATTGTCTAATATAACACACCACACACACACACACACACAAATACATAATGAGTCCACTGAGTGTTGCTCATTTGTATATGTGTTTAGGGGTGACCACTTGGAATTGGATCTATCAGAGAGAAGACTGATTCTCTCTCTCCCTCCCTCTCTCCCTCTTTCCCTTCCTTCCCCCTCCCTCCCTCCCAACATCTATAAAACCCCTTGCCTTAGCATGGGCATACAATTTCCCTGGTCTTGTTCCTTGGGACCGGTGAACGCACCCCAAGAGCAGTGTCGAATAAACTTGTCTTTATTTTTTTCTGGTCTAATCCAGCCTATACTGTGTTAATGGAAAACCTATTACTCTGCACATTCTTTGTGTTTATTTTAGAAATTTTCATTTGTTTTATTTTCTTTGTTGCTGTTGTTATTTGATTTGTTTTTAGGTAGGATTTCACTCTGTAGCCTAAAATATGTTATACTGTGTAGTCTCATACTTGCTTGTGGCAATCACCCTGCCTCAGCCTCCCAAGTGCTGGATGACAAAGAGTCAGCCCCATAGTTAGCCCCACCCTTAAATAAATCCTATCAGTTTTGCTCAGAGTATATGATCACCATACATACATACATACATACAACATACATACATACATACATACAGCAGAATACAAAGCCTCTCGAGAGTTCCAAAGAGAACCCAGGGCAGTTTTGTATTATAATACAATATTCCCAGAATCTCCTCTACAAGGAAAAGGAAGAATGTGAAGACTCTCCATTTTAGGAGCCCATGCCAAACCCTATGGAGATCCTGGGAAGGCAAATTGTAATCCCAGTACATCTGTCCTGTTAACTCCGTGTTAATTCCAGGATCCTGGAGGAGCCCAGGCCATATCTCCAGCAGAGAGGAGCAGCAGGAAGCTCTCTGGGGCAAGGGAAAGGAAAGGAAGGCAGTGAAGGTGCATCCACAGCCCAGCATGGTGGCCACAGGCCAGGACTACTCTGTTCAATGCCCCTGTATAGTACTTAGGAAGTTGAACAAAGTCAAGGCCAGGCATGGGTCAAGCCGGCTCCCCAAACATTTCCCCCAGCCCCTTCAGAGGAGGCTCTGCATGAGCAAGGTCATGAAGAAAGCTCCCTTGCGGTCTCCAGTTTCCAGAAGAGTTCATGAATGTCATAGGCAGACTTGTTTTCCCTAATGTTTACCTTTCACCCACCACTGGAAAAGAGGGGTGTCACCGTGTACCCGACACTGGCTTCTCTGAGGGAAGGCACAGGACCTGCACTCCTCAGATATATCTGTTGTCACTGCCAATGAACAGGCTGGCATCTCAACCTTCTCCACAGAAGCTAAGTGCTACTCATATGACTACAGGTTGAGTTACATGTAGATTGTTCCAGACCTGACTCACCGCATTTGAAGAGTCCACAAAACAGTCTGGAAAAGGACCTTCTTTAAGGACAGTCTCCAGAGTTTCTGTTCCATTTTCAGGTTTTCAACTGCTTGGTTTTATTACCTTTTCTTAGAAATCTATTTGATTTACTTCTATTTCCAAATTTTAAGCAAAGAACCAAACTAGAACAACCTCCTCATCCAAATCTATGTCCTCTTCCCTCTTCACTCTTTCGTGTCTGAAAATATTTGTTTTTCATCTTAGGAACTGGGTTTTGGGCTGACTAGCAATATGGCTTAGTGAGAAGTATGTCCACTTGGGTTTGATCACCAGACTCCGCATAATGGTGATAGGAAAGATCTGACTCCACAAACTTGCCTTCGGATACTACACACATCTGTGGAGTACTATAGTTGTATCACTTTTACCCTTTCTTCTCTCCCCTTTCTACTCCTCCTGAGTTCCCCCCACTCCCTGTCAAATTCATGACCTCTTCTTTGGTTATTACTGTTACATGAGTATATGCATGTAAAACCTACTCAGATCACTTAGTGCTACTCATATAAACATGAGCTTAGGGCTGACCACTTGGGACTAGATATTGTGACTCTAAAGAAAACAGACTTCCCCCTCTCTCAGCAGTCAGTAATTGCTGGTAGTTCTTCATGTAGGGGTGTGACCTTGAAAATTCCCCCTATCCAAATTGGCACATTAACTGGTATTATGTAGGACTTGCTTAGGCAACCACAGTCCTGAGGTTTTGTGGGTGCAGCCTCCTTTACACATCCAGAAAACACAATCTCTCATCTCTTATACTCTTTCTGCCCCATCTTCCTAGATTGTTTTTGTGTGCTTATTATGTTCAAAGGTTACATGGGTTGTTTCCACATCACTAAGCATAATCGTGCCTCATGTAACAACACACTAGTCAAGGATGGCCCAGCTATGCAGTGGCGGTTCCGTTAGTTTTTATTTTCAGTGCTTTTGGAGCCTTCTTAGCCCAGAGGAATGTATTCAATGATGCCTATACAATAAATAATGAAATCACTTCATGCCTCGCTTCTCTAAATGTGTCTCTGTTGCTAAGCGATACATACCTACAGTTGGGTTTGTGGGGTTTGTTTTTCTATACTTCTAAAGCAACACAGGAAAGGATGGACCCTGCACATTTTTCACATTTTAAAATATATTGTTCAGTGAACAATGGCAGGTTCATTGGTACTAAATTCAGCTTGCTGCTTATAGGGTTGTCCAAGGAACCCTGGAGATAGGCCTTTCCAATGACTGCAATATCACTCACCTTTTGTCCCTATTAGGCTACAGGTAGATACATATGAGACCTTAGGGAAGAACCAGAGCAAGATGGTCAGGATTCACACTGGCTAAGTCTTTACCTCAAAGTTGCAGAATGAGGCGCTATGAAAATATATCTGTTTGAGTTTGAGGTCAGGTTCTCTGACTGCTAGAAGTTCCACATCTCAAAGGAGTGGGGCTTCATCAAGTTTGCTGTAGATAAGTGCAAAGACATGGCAGGCAGCAGGCAAGGACAGCTCATCCTAAAGAACTGATATCAAATGCATCTGCAATTGTGGTTCCATGGAACAAGGCACAGGTCCAGCACACATGAGGCTTCCACTGTGCTGCCTCTCCTCAGTCATGCCCACTAACAAATTCTACTTCCGACCCAACAAAAAGATAAAATAGTTGGGTTTGCTGGTATACATGTAATCATAGCACCGGTGGGGCAAAGCCGAAGGACTGTGAGTTGGAGTTAGCTGGGCGCTTCATAGCACAGAGTACTATTTTGATCTCTGTTATAGAGTGTTTTTATTTTTATTTCCAAAACATTTGAGCAGTTCAAAACTCTGAGAATCTAAAAGTGTTTACCACTAAGTTTCTTTATGGTGGTGCAAGGAGTAAGATCTAATCACTGAAGTCAGTCTGAGCTGTGCTGCCTCCTGCTTGTGGGGTTTTAGGGACCTCAGGAGCTCCAGGGAAGGTGGGAAAAGAGTCGAGCACATACTTCTCTGGTCCCGTGCAGGGACTACATGGGTAAACTCTGAATGTTGCTCTGCTCATAGGAAACATTCACAGAGGTGGGTATAAATGTTCAAGTTATTCTGGTGTTTTCTTTAGTCATTAACCCTTTCTTAAAGATCAGAAAGCAGAAAAAAACTATTTGGGAGGAAGCATAGTGTTTGAAATAGGCAACATAAAACGTATTATCTACTCTCACCTTTTGGATTTCCATTGTAAAATTTGTGATTTTTTTTTTCTTTTGGTTTTTACAAACACGGTTTCTCTGTGTAGCTCTGGACATCCTAGAACTCACTCTGTAGACTAAGCTGGCCTCAGACTCAAAGATCTGCCTGCCTCTGCCTCCAAGTGTGGGATTAAAGGCAAGTGCTGGATTAAAGGCATGTGACTGTTTTTAAAGTTCAATTGTTCTTCAGCTCTTAATCAAGGACCCTCTAGATGATACTGATCAAACTGCCCACAGCAGATACAAAGTCTAATCCAAAGCAAGGCCCTATGCTCTAACCCTGTGACCCTGGAGAGCTAAGGGAGCTGGGGAAGACAAGTCTGGGGCTTAAGGAAATGGCCATGTCTAGAACACAAATCAGGTAAAGCAGCAAGTGTTGATGTGAGAGCCACAAGAAGCACACAGGGTTCCTGAAACTACTGTTGCAGGCTGAAACAAGTCCCCAGGACTTCAGAACCGGAGACATCAAAGCCTAGCTTTAGAGCGTTACAGCTCTCTTGTTAGGACTAACCGGAGCTGTGACTTGAGCAGAAGCCAATGATCATTTATGTTCCCAAATTCCTAGCGGCCCCAAGAAAGACTGAAATCTTCCTGCGCCCAGTAAACAAAGTAGCAGAGGCCAGATGGCCGCAGTGTATCTGTTTGCAACATGGTGTCCTAAATATCTGCAGCTGACTCCTATGACTTACTTCCCAGAAAAGGTTCCTTTCAAATATTATGGGACACTCACAAAACACCTGGTCACCCATGAGCTCTGGCAGACATATCTAAGAAGATTAATGCTGCTTTTCTTGCTGCCAATGTAGCTGTCCATTATGAAAGAAAGCATCATGTCAACTGTATAGGTTAATTACTTAAGAGATGCAGTTATAAGACTTGATCGGCCATAGAGTCCTCTAATGGATGTGGCAATGTGAACCGGAAACGGGCTGGAAAGGATTTACCATTCTAGATGCCATTAAGAATATTTGAAATTTATGAGAGACAAGGACATCAATGGTAAGGAGAATTTGAAAGAACTTGATTCCAACCTTCATGAATGATTAAGGGTTTGAGACTTGGGTGGAGGAAGTGAGTGGAGAGGTGAGGGAACCAGTAGAGAGAGGAGTTATAAGTGTATCTTGTGGTGTACCTGAACTGCCATGATATCAGGGGAACCAAGAGGTGAGGACTTGCTCTTAGGTACGAGCAAAGAAAGTCATCTCCTAAAACAGAGCCTGTGGCCGATGACGGTGCATAAAAGATGCTGAAGTGAGACAAAGGTCTCTCAGTGTTAATGTAAACTCAGTAAATACAAGAGACTGTCTCTAACTTTCACAAGTTCTGCTAGGGGTAATGCCATCAAACACTGTCACAGCCTAGTAAGAAATCTGTGATAGAGAAGCCAAGCAACAAGCTTCATTGTTATAAGAAATAACCACAGCTACTGTCCAGTGGCCACCAACAGCTTGATCAATATGCAGCATCATTTAGGGAAGGCTCCTCCCAACCCTAAGGAAGGACTACAGCTCACTGCAGGCTCAAATGAACACATGCTGTTTTCAGCAATAACGTATTTTAACTGCAAATATGTACATTAGTAGACTCTATTTTAATGCAAGTGTAAGTTTTACTTGTACTTAAGAAACCAAAAATAACTCTGCTATTCCTATGTAGCAAGCCACCTTACTGTAAAGAGACCATCCTTGTGTATGCACGTCAACGAGGCTTCAGATAGCCTTACTTATTGTACCACAGACAGCACAGCATAAAAGCACCTTATTATGTATGAACTAAGACATGGGTCTTCAAGTAGAAGAGCTTAATGCGTGTTATTTATAAGTCATCTGCTCTACAGTATTTTGACATGGTCATACAGACCATGACAGATCAGATCTGTAATGACCTAAGGTCATAAAATACTTAATGTTTCTATAACAAATGAATAGAGCATGTGATTAATTATACCACTATAATATGTTTCATGATAATGAACTTACAAAAGCTGAAGCAGAGCCAGTAGCTGGAGTGACTGAGTGCACAGAAGCAGGTGGCCCATGGCAAATGGGGAGGTTGGTGAAGGCCTGTCTTATGAAAGGCATTTGGTCAGACTGCAGTTTCTACTCCGTCAAATTAGGATGATAATTCTAATTTAATAGGCTCACTCTGAAAATTCAATGAAATGTCATATGCTTGCATTATATAGTAGGTACTCAATAAATTATACCTAATGATATTTTTGTGCATTGAAATGGACATAATTCTTACCTTCATTATAACTGGAAAGTACACCGAGAGCTGTCATTGATCAAAATAAAGCTGACATTTTACTACTTAAAGGACAGTTGCAAATGACTGGCTGACATATGAGAAAGGACCTGTGAATGTGGAGTTGCTAAGCTGGCGTTTCAGCAGCAGTGTTCTTTCCATCCCTGGTGAGTCACTTAAAAGTAAACACGCTCACTCCCACTCCATCCTAAGGATGCCCTCAGAGTACAGCGACTATTATAAGTTCTCTAGACTTGACTGACAGCACACTTTTGTTCTCTATCCCTAAAATTTAAAAGTATAGTAATAATAGGCAAAATTTACACAGATGGACTATTATTTATCTTAATGCTTAAGACTTGAAAAATATATATCTAAACATAAATAAATGTATGCAATGTGAGTGTGTGTGTGTGAGAAGGGGGGTGCTGGTGGATCAGGCCTAAGTCTAAATAAGAAACATACTTGAGTTTCAAAAAGACCTTATACACATAGCTCAAAGGTATGTATTGTATGTATGTATGTATGTATGTATGTGTGTGTGTATATGTACATATATATATGTACATATATATACATATATATATGTGTGTGTGTGTGTGTGTATGTATGTATGTATTTGTAGCCAATGTTCTAAGTATAAGATAGATCATGAGATCAGGATCAGAATGTTTGTAATTTTAAATACACATGTTTGTTGAAAACTATCAAGCCTATATGTGGGATTTGTTATAAATTAAAGTCCCTTTAACAAAAATGAGAACAAAATGCTAGAAGTTAAAGTATAAGATGTTGGAAAGGAATTAAATATCAAGTCATTTGAAAGTGAGAAGTAAAGTGCTTCCCTTAAAATAGAGGGGGAAAAATTACTTACTTTAAGAATGCTGTTGCACAGCAGAGGTGGTGTACACCTTGAATCCCAGCACTGGAGGTAGGGCAGTTGGAATTCTGAGTTTGAGGTTAACCCAGTCTACAGAGTGAGTTTGAGGACAGCCAGGGCTACACAGAGAAGCCATGTCTTGAAAAACCAAAATAACACTGTGTAGCAAGTTTGAAGTTAGGGTGAAGGAAGAAGAAAAAGAAAGTCCTTCCCTCTGACACACACTGAGCCACATGCTTCCTAAACGCTTCTGTTGCACTGTCATTAGGTCTACTGGAAAGATAAGGACGGTACTGTGGGCCAGGATGCCTCATGAGAGCTAAGCCTTCCTCCATGCTCAGGGCCTAAGACACCACTACCTCCCCTTCATCCTAACTTCTTCCCAGTGCCACAGCCAATGGGAAAGAGATGAAGCTGCAGATCACCCAGGAGAATTTTGTTGGTCAGTTTTAATCCAGGTAACTATGACTCAAGATGGATAGACCTACACTGACCTCTACACTCAGCATCCTTCACTCCAGTCCAAATGAACCAGGGTCCTCCAAAGACAGACTTCTCCGCAGGCCTTCCTCAGCTCTGGCCTCTACTACAGACCCAAGTCCTTCCCAAGCTAGACAAAGTGACCACTCCTCCCCTGTCCCTCTTCCTGTCATTGCCCATGCTCTAGTACTTGTGTCCAAAGCTTATCAACTGATGGTGGGAATGACTTCTGAAGACCTTTTACATCTGACCACATTTTCAGACAGCAAATACTATGTTTTCCACACAGGAGTTAACATGAACAATCCATCCATGCTGGAAAGACATTCTGAAGTTCAGCTTTACATCTGATCATGTTTTCAGACAGGAAGTGGATGAACAACCACTTCTCGAGGCACTCTAAAACAAAATGAGCCTTCATGAAGTACTTCCAAGTACCCAGGATGCCCTCTGTCCCCAGCTAGGCTCACTACTGGTCTTTTCAGTCCAATGCCAACGTTTTAAGAACGTTCCTCTTCATTCTATTTCTCTAAGAAAGCATAAGGAAGTTCTTTTTTTACTTACTGAATATGCAAGTGAAAAGGAACTTTCTGCTTTCAGAGAGCACTGAGACTTGGAAACTTATCTAACATGGCACAGGCTCCATGCTTGCAAACTAATGTTCCTGGCAGAATTTATGTGGCTTTGGAGGCTGACCTTTCACCTCATCCCAATGCTGTTCCTCCTTTAGGACCAGATGAAATCCACTGCTGGGTTGTGTCGGAGGCAATGGCCTCTCTTCATCAACAAAAAGCAAAGCTTCCTCCCTCCCTGTAAATGCAAACTAGCCAGTCTTTCTGGTCAGAGGGTTGCTGAAAGCAGTGGCTCATGAGGTCACATTTCAAAGACTGTCTTTCATCTAAGTTTTAGGAGTAAGGTTTTTAGAATGCTTTTCTTTTTTGAAATACTTAGGAAATATAGAGGAAAAAAGGACCATGAATCATAATCCAGCTACGTGGGAATTAATACCACTAGAGTCTTAATTTTACATTCTAGACCTTTCAAAAGTGAATATAGTGCCCAAAGGACTTGGCATCCAACTCCACAGATAACTGCTCAGCCATGTTCACTGATTCTCTCTATTCTCAATAGCTGGGAAATGGAAATGACCTAAATCCCTTCAAACAACTAACAGACGATGAAAATGTGGTACATATATACCATGGAATATTATTCAGATGTAGAAAGAAAGAAGGAAGAAAGGAAGCACGAGGGGAGGAAAAAGAGAAAGAAATCATGAACTTTCCTGGTTAAAAACAAAAATGGACTGTATTAGAAAAGAGAATATTGGGTAAGGTATCCCAGACCCAGAAAGACAAACATTACAAGTTCTTTCCCATCCGAGTCTCCTAACAGATATGAAAAAGATTTTTGCAATAACCGTAAAACTCAGGAAAGCAAAAAGAGACCTTTGCTGAGTGGGGTGGTGGAGAAGCAGTAGAGAGGGGATTAGCGGGGTATATGTGAGCTGATGGGGGGGGGGTGGGCTCTACTGAGGGAGAGGAAGGAGAGAGGTGGGAAGATAAAAATGGGGACATCTGAAAAGTCGTGAGGAATCATACTACTATCTACCTAGGGGAAAATGTAATACATGGAAGTCTGTGTATAAATGTACATAGTTTAAATGAAAATGCTCCCTCCAAGAACAAAAGACCATCTAACACAAACCCTAGTACTAGACTTGAGAAGGCCTGTTTTAGCTTGTCAGTCAGGATTGCCCAAGAGACTCTCCAAACATATAGCCTATTGTTATAGCCCTTAGTTGCCTTCCCAGACGTAGAAGATTAAGTCCTTTCCCTATTGCTGATGACATCATGCCCTTCAGACACAGGACCCAGGAGACCCTGAACTGGAACTGACCTAAAAGCCTCCTCCCTGAGGACTAACTTCCATGGTCCAGAAGGCACCATATAAGCTTCCAAAGGAGGGAAACCACCAACAGCTCTACCCAGCTATGATGGCCATGAACCACAACAATGACCAGCAAAGCATGATCACGCTAAAGGCACAATAGTGGCACTAATATTTTGGCAGTAACCAACAGCTCTGTAATTGAACTTAAGATTCCTTCGGCAAAAGACAAACCATGCCTGGTACTGAAAACCTAGCCAATTACCCAGGGCTAGCAAAGTCATGGATCTTGGTGGAGAACCTACAATCACCAGTGTACTAAACCAGCACAGTCTCTACCTACATCCTAAGCATTTGCCCTTATATCCACAGATAAATATAGTCTTCACCCCTCGTCAGGGAAATATCTCTTTACAACAGATGATGACCGTCGCAGAAAGCCACAGCCAATCAATACTTATGATTGTAAAGCCCAGCCACAACAGATATAGCTACAAAGCACTCCTGCACCTAAGGACCTGAGAACACTGCAGAAGAGAGGGCAGTGAGACTCTAAGAGCCACACTTTCCAGTGTGGGTAGACATGCACATTTTCTAATTAAGCACACTCTGTTATATGGTACCTGTATGGCATCCAAAAAGATTACAACAGTTATTATAATAATGCAGAAATTTGAAACACTACAAGGCAAAGATGCAGAGTTATTACATTGTTGCCAATACTTTGTTCAGTGCAGGATTTCTACAGACCTTTCATCTGTATTAAAGACAGAGCTTGCCCATGTGACTGTATCTACTAGGTATGTCAGAAGCTATACCATAACGTCTCATCCACATGTCTGTCTAAATGTGAGTTGAACAAGAATGACAACAGACATGCTAAAGTGGAAAGTCCATGAGGCCTCACAAGAACCACACAAAGAACTACAGGCAATTAAGGAATGTTGAAAGCAGGAGAAATAGTGTTCCCAGGGAAGAGCACACCAATACCAAATAGTCATCCCTAAAAGCATACATACAAGTAACATTCTGTAGACTGAGCCGGTTGCATTTATGTATTCATGAATATATGTACATACATATATATGTATAAGTTCACATATATGTATATGCATATATACATATATAGCCATATATAACAACAATTAATAAAAAAAGAAGTCATGAATTTGAAAGAGAAAGAAAAAGGAGTAGTATATAGGGAGATTGGATGGATGAAAGAAGAGGAAAATGATGTAATTATAATCTCAAAAAATAAAACAATTTTTTAAATGAAAAGAAACAATAGGTCAATGAAATGATGAATGAATGAATGAATGAATGAATGAATGAATGATGTCGTATGGCTGGCTGTGGCTGTGTGGGTCTCTAACCCTAGTGCTGTTGTGAGAGTTGAGAGGCAGACAGGTGGATCCTGGAACTCAATAACTGGCTAACCAGCCTACCTTTGCAAATCAATGAGCTCCATGTACATTTCATAAAATTGGAATATGATCCATACAGTTTTCTATCATTTGTAATATCATAGAGTAATATAAATTATCACTACTAATTGGCCTGCTATGTCATTAACTAATAATCTTGGGAATAGTTACAAACATACAAGTCTATGCTATAATTAACTAATCCTCAGTGGACGTCGGGCCTTTTTTCACTGTTGTAATTAGCATCTGGGTGAGGCATTTTGAACATCGTGCTTTCTACATGACTTCAGCTGCTTCCACCAGTAAATTGCTGTGAGAACAAGGTAAAGGGCTGTGGCGATTTCTGTGGTTTTTTTTTTTTTAATAACTTCTACAAAATTTCCCTTCAGAATCTACTAGAATTTGGATTCCACTGTATTACAATGGGCTCTCTCACATCGAGTAATTAAAAACTATCTATGACACAGTGGAGAGGGATGTTATGCAGTTTAAGTTCACATTTATTTGTTCATAGGCTAATCTCAATTTCTTCATCTAAACTGGTGCCTAATGGTGGCACAAGGGGGAGTCCCAGGGATCTGCCTTCACCTCTGAGCTATGCTGGAGAGTCCAGTGAGCCCAGCACCCATGTGCAGAGTAACCAATAGACAGTGGGGCCTCTGAACCTAGCTCAAGGAGTCCTTGAGCCCCTGATTCCTTTTTTTTTTTTTAACTGTATCTATTTCCCTGGGTAAATTTAAAACAAAACAAAAAAACCGCTATTAGGGGCTTTTAAAATTCCCAAATACTGCTGTGAGAAGCTACTGATATTCTGTCCAAAAAAGTTTTTCATGGGGTCCATCCGTCAAGATAAGTAGAACCAGTCTACGCACTAGACAAGCGTGTTTAGACAGATTTCTTTATTGGCTCAAAATCATGAGTAGAGGAGAACCTGATGGTAGCCTCACACCTTCCCTGTGGCTTTGGCAATACCTACAAGAATACCATGAAAAGAATGCATTGTAGTGGACCTATGTTGGGGGCTGAACGGAAGCTTAGAGGTTTTCCAGGAGGAGGGGTACTCCCCAAGAGATGTCACCAGCACTGACCTGCTAGTACTTGCCACTGAGGAGCAGCCTCAACCTCAGAAGGAGACAGACCCTTGCTCCCAGGATCTACCCACAACACTGCATTCAACAATGAAGAACATGGACCAAAATCCCAGTCATCAAATCTCCAAACACTGCATGAATAGGCTTTCAAAACGTGAGTGAGTATGCGCTCAGGGACCACCAGCTGTGCATCCAGAGCCTTGGCTGTGAAACTGCACACCCTGAGTCACTTTTAAATATGGGAATCTGCCTGGTCTCTATTTCTGTGAGCCGCTCTCTACATTACAGAAAAGAAAACCACTCCACTTACCGCTCTTGCAGTTAGCATCTGCTGCTGAGTCTCCATGCTGAGAGCTGCAGCTGAGAGGTCTGGCCCCTTAAAAGCAACTGCAAATGCCCTGCTAAGCCAGTTTTTAGCTGAGAGGTGTAAGTGGGGGATGGCCCAGAGTGCAGTTAGGGGACAGATGACCTGCAGAGTCACAGTGAGGACTGGAGCCAGGGGCCTGGGTCTGGTTTTTGTTAGGCAACAGTCTCTCACTACTCTTCAAAGGCATGAGTCCCAGACACCAGAGCTATGAATTCCAGCTGCTGGGTATGAAACCTTATCCTCCAGCCTGCAATTCAGTTCCCTTTGGTCCTTCAGTCTGCAATTTAAAATACCAAATTCAGGGGGGCCCATGAGCCCCATCACCGGCTCAGAAACTTATATGCAAATTACAGCCAGGCCTGGAAAACTGCCTGGGATCCCAGCAGAACCTGCAGACCCTGTATAAAATGGAACAGTCACTCACGTGACAGGGACCTCTAATTTTATCAGCCCAGATCCCCTAGCTTAGGGAATTCAAACCAGGTTTCAAAGCACTTTCCGGGGCCGGGGTGGGGGGAAGGAGTGAGGGGGACACTACTCCAGTTCAGAGGCTCCTGCATAAAGGTCAGCTAGGATTAATTAGTCCCTGGCAACTGCCGGTCTATGCTTTCAGAGCAGGACAATGGTTCTCCAAGAATGGAGACCATCCTCTTAAGTAGGTCCCAGGTGTGGTTTCAGAATTTGCTTCTAATGAAAACTGAAGGCTGGGGTGGGTGCTGCCAGACTGAGTGATACTCTGAAGGACTTATCACTTGAGAACCTCATAAAGGTGCAACATCAGGCACACAGTAGGCTTTCATAAGCATACAATACTAGCAACTGGGGGTTGGGGCACTGATAGCCTCTTTGGGGATACCCAATGGCTCTGGGCACAGATATGGGACAAGAGGAGACAGCTCAACTTCATTTTCCAAATAGGATGTCCATTTCTTGTAGACACCGTAAATAAGCAATTGCCAAAGCTCGAGAGGGTCAACCCAGCATCAGATCAGTCATGAAGCACGATACCCATTGTTATAGGATCACCTTCTCCTTCTTACATACTTGTCCCACCCATCATTGTTCAAGGGCTACTGCACTTAGCAGCCTTTTTCCTCTTTGGTCCATTGTGTTCTTGACAGAACAGTCGGTTCTTTTTCCTCAGACCTGCTTCTTCTGTTCTTACTCCATTAACAGCTTTTTCATTCTTGATCATCTAAAGCCCATCTTTCTCAACACTAACACCAGTCAATACCGGAGTCTATTCTGTCTTTGAAACCACAGATATTTTCATGGATCCCAACATCTCTCGTCTTCGTCTCCCATCCACGTGGAGCCTCTTGAATCATGCTACTTCCCTGGTTTGCTAGCTTAAATATATGCTTGGATTCACCCATCCTCCTGGGAAACCCATGCCTAGCAGTGTGCTGGGCACCAGTGATTAACAACAAAGAATTAGACAGACTCTCAGCTCCCATGGAACTGACAGTCTGGTAGAGAACATGCCCATCAATCAGCTAATTACACAAGGGTTAATGGAATTACAAGTGGGTCGAGTGGTCCAAATGAGAGGTGCAGGATGCTGAGGCTGTAACAACATAAGGCTAGCTAGGACTTGGGGCAGCAACAGCGCTGTGAGTGCAGCAGCATCTAGAACACGAATTTATCTGACACCTCTTTTACCAGGGCCTTGAACTTCAGGGAACACAGGACCTACCTGATGTAACGTTGTCATTCCTCCAACCTGCCTTTTGGAAACTCAGCAACAGCAGCTTAGGTCATCACCCACCACCACCAAGAGCACTGCATTCCTACAACACCACTGCATCCCCACTAACTGCACTGCATTTCTACCAAGGGCACTGCATCCCACCAACAGCACTGTATTTCTACCAAGGGCACTGCATCCCCACCAACAGCACTGTATTTCTACCAAGGGCACTGCATCCCCACCAACAGCACTGCATTTCTACCAAGGGCACTGCATCCCCACCAACAGCACTGCATTTCTACCAAGGGCACTGCATCCCCACCAACAGCACTGTATTTCTACCAAGGGCACTGCATCCCCACCAACAGCACTGCATTTCTACCAAGGGCACTGCATCCCCACCAACAGCACTGCATTTCTACCAAGGGCACTGCATCCCCACCAACAGCACTGCATTTCTACCAAGGGCACTGCATCCCCACCAACAGCACTGCATTTCTACCAAGGGCACTGCATCCCCACCAACAGCACTGCATTCCCCCTGTCACTCTGAGTTATATATGCAACACACACCCCGTTTAGAGGCCTAGAGATAAGCCTCTCTTTATCTTGCTTGTTCTGTATCCCTGTTTCTCTGTCTGTCTCTATCACTCACTCATGTCCCCACTACAAGACAGCCTTTTGCTTCCCCCACCACAATAAACCTCTTGTGTTATACCTGTTGTGTGGTGTGATTTCTTAGTGGAAAAGCTTGGCCCCCAACCTGCTAAGGGCAGGTTGCTAAGGCTTTATCCTAACATTTATCTTCTGCCATCTTTGTATCCCTTCCAATGCTATTCCAGGGTATCATCTCTCTCATAATGATCTCTAATATTCAAGATATTTCTCTATCTCTCCCTCCTTCCCTCCCTCCCTCCCTCCCTCTCCACTTTTCTCTTCTCAACTTTGACTCTATTATTTCCAATGCTTCCTGCACCTTCAACTACAGGGCTTCAGAGGAACCTCAAAGTCAACATATTAAATGAGATTTTTCCAAGCAAAGTTACCCCACAGCCCTTTTCTGCTCCTTAGACACCACTCAATCAAAGCTACATTTTTCTTGGACCTACGTAGACTAGACCCTACCTCATGAACAATATCCAAAAAGTAACTACCTCCTAAATATATTTATCATACTGAATGTCCCAAACCTAGAGCAATGCCTTCTTAGTTCGAGAAATGCATTTTGCTTATTATTTTAAAAATGCTTATAACAAACTTTTAACAACAAATAGAATAATAAATTAGAGAATGACAGCTGATAACATACTTGCATACCTCCCATACACGTATGCCCATGCCTCATGTTTACAAACTATAATCATAATCATGCTATGAGCATACAGAGTAAAGGATTATACTAGAGACTCCCATGTTTCTCCTGGTCTGGACTTGATTGTGTGGCTTGCTTGAAGCCATGGGATGTTGGCAAGCATGACTCAATAAAGGTTAAGAATGGCTTCATTAAATATTCTTTAAAATTATTTTAAAGGTCATATAATATTGCATATGTATATGTTCTATAATTTATTATTCTTTATGGCTGGGCACCTTTTTTTTTTTACTTTTCCATGATTTATGATAAATATATGTGCACATATTGTAGGCATTTTAGATATTTCCTTAATCTGGATTTAGAGAGTGGCACTACCTATCTTTAAAAAAAATAAAATAAAATAAAAAAATAAAAAAGTGTATGTAGTAGTTAAGCCTCTTTAAACTCTGCCAAAAAAGCAGTAGCCTTTCTCCCACCAGCAATTCAGGGAATCGTTTTTTCTTAAGGCAAGCCCTGCTACTGTAGCTGATAAGCCAAAAAACTGTTCCCTCCTTTTCCTCTGCCACTTCTCCAATTTCCAACAAGTTCTCCTAATCAGTACGGCTGCATGTAATCCTACCGTCCAATTCTTCCAGGAATGATTTCTATCTGTCTTTGGGCTGATTTTTCTATTACAGTAGAAATGACCGGGTTAGAGAAAAGGTTTGGTGACTAAGAGCACTGGCTGCTCTTCCAGAATTAGCAGACTCCCGGCACCCAATGGTGGCCCACACCACCTGTAACTCCAGTTCCAGGGGATTCACCCTCCTCTGACCTCCCTGGGCACAAGGCATGCATGTGGTACACAGATATACAACCAGGCAAAACATCCATACACATAATTGTTTTTAAAGATAGTTTTCCTTCTCGATTTGTGTAAGTATTTACGTAGTAAAATATTTAAACTTCTTTTTTTGATGCGGGAGCCAGGTTCTCAACACTAACTTCAAACTCTGTCTCTAAAGCTTGTGACAACACAAAAGTTGATTTTTAAAGGTCACCCAGTCCACTACTCTGTCTTTTTTCATATTTTCTCTGGCGTTCCATGCTTTAAAAGCCAGCTCTTCTCTTGAGCCTCTGGTTAATATGAGAGATGCAGTTATATCCTTTAATGTACAAGGTGAGGGGCGGATATAATTCTTTTGCATTAGTCACTTACTCACTTATCCATCCATTACTCCACTGATCTGCTGTACCCTGGCATCGCACGCTAAATTCTCCCAAAAACTCCAGTTCTGAGATGATATTCGGCTCCTGTAATCTGCCTCTACTTGTACCTTACTTTCTGTTTTAATTATCGTCCACTTGTTGAATGTTCTGCGTTCATGCTTTTTATATATTCACTCAACAAACACTATCCAAGACACAACATGTGCCATGGACTAGTCTAGGCATGAGATAACACCACACTAAACCAGGTGAAACACTTCTCTCTGTTCCTCTTTTTGTGGGTGGTGTGGGAGACCAAGCGTTCAACAAACAGCATTTATTAAATGCTTCCTCCATGTACCAGGCTCTGCTAAGCACCTTCTATGCCATCTTAATTTCCATGGCAGCCCTAAGTCTGTCTTCCCAGCGCTCTCCTCACCTACCTCCTTACTCTCAGCTCCCTCTGTTCCATCCATCCTTATTATCCATGGGACCTACAAACTAGCTCAACACCCTTCATCCTCCTCCAAGCTTGCCCAGAATCCTTAACTGGGCTTTTCCACCTCTGCAACTGAGAGAACCATCACCTCAGGATCGTTCATGGCAAAGCAGCTAATCTTAGGTCAGATGTCATGAGATGAGTTGTGTAAAACTATGAGTTATCAATCTGTGAAACCTCCTAGAACCCAGCGCATGTGAAGCTGGAAGATGAAGCAAGCTGGAGTCCAATTCCCCTTATTCGAGGAAAGTAACAGTGACCCTCTTGGCTGCTCCAGAGTGCCTCTGACATTGTCTATAAGGCAACTCACACACACAAGTGAAGTGAGGCCCCATGAGACTCCAAAGACACCCCTTAGCTAAGGCTGGTCCCATAGCAGGTGTCACAAATACAATATGATAACCAAACACTTGCAGAACTGCCTCAGAAAAAGCAGAGTAACTACATACAGAACTGATGTGTCTTCAGGTGGGAGACACCTGTCCTGCCTGCCGAGTAAGTAAACACCATGTGTTCCTTCTACCAGGAAGTCTTTCTGACTGGAAAGTATGGAACAGCTGGGTAAGTGAGGCCACAAGCGCCACAGAAAACAATGTAAGCAGCTGCCTGGGTGAAAAGCCACCAAGAAGCTCTAACTGCTTTGTGGCTCTTTTCTTTGTGCCTGCGTTTAAGGCAGCAAGCTATCCTGTAACTGACAGAAAAGAAGGGGCAAAATGGCAGGTACACGGGGAACCATGAAATGCTGGTTGTTTAACAGGATTCAACTGAAGCCAGATATGGTCACAGCTGAAAAAACGAAGGAAGGAAGGGAGGCAGACGGAAGGATGTATGGATACATTGTCAAAAACATAGATACATTGTCACAAGCAGTGGAGATGAGAATGGGAGGGAACTGAAGTGGTTACCCATGTTACAAAGATGGATTTCTGATAGGACACCAAATACTCCTCTAGACTAGGAGGGCTGAAGCAGGGTAAGAGGTAAGAGTGCAGGATCCAGCCCCATCCTAACACACAGACTGTAGTAAATGTAATTGGACCTCGTGAAGGGTTGTTTTCCTAAGAAAATTAGCTCTCAATGACCTTGAACCAAAACAGCTCTCTGTTCATTCTCCTCAAGGCTGGAGTTTCCACATACAAGTAATGACTTCCCCTGGTACACACAAGGCCACGGCTGCTTAGCAAGGAGCTAATACTGATGGGAGAAAGAACATCCACTCTAGAGCCTGGTGCTAAATGGCTTTGTTGCTCATTTGAGGTCATGAAAACGTTAAAACTGTTGCCTTCTGGGAAAAGAGCCTTCAAGATGCATAGAAAGTTGGTTCAAGTAGCACATGAGTGGGTCTTTGGGACATAGCTCCAAGAATCTATTCCTGCCCCTAACCTAGCTTCCAGATACGCACAGACACAAGATCTATCAAGACAAGAGCTTCTCCCACTGTATCCATGGCTAAGCACTAGAAAACGACACTTGGCTTTTTTGAGTTTTATTTACTATCAGCAAAATGGGGCTCAAAGTTCCAGGCAGTCATGAGATGGACGGATGATTGTTGAGGATTCAGCCACAGACATCCACATGCCCTGTAGGAGATGGCATGGGGCCAGAAAGCACATTAATTACTAGCCAGGTGCTGTCCTCAAACCACATGGAATACCCAGCAAATTTGCTCCAAACATGCACTCCACAAGACTCCCTTCAGTCTAACATATTCAAGGGAGACTTTAAACCTCTTTCCATTAAACCCAGTTACAGAAAGGGATCAGAAACCCACACCAAGTTCACAGCAGGAAGGAAGACTATGCAACACCCCACATATCCATGACAGACATAACATCAATAGAAGCTCACACATGGCAACCTCAGTTCAGAAAAATCCTTCTCTGAGCAACCCAAACACAAACCAGACCTGGCACTGAGAGGAAACCACATGGCTCTCCTTGGTCTAAAGACAGCCCTCATTACTGTTGGAAAATTAGATGCCTTAACAGCTAAGTAAATTTGGTTTCTAAGGGACAATCAGTATAATATAGCAAATAAATAGCCTTGAAGTCAAACAGACCCAAGATCAAAGCTGACTAAATCTGAGTGTGTTAGAGCAAGCTCTTACCATACACCTTCCACACTGTCGTTCATGACCCACAAGTCCCATACAACCTGAAAGACGTGTACATTACCAACCTTTGTCTATAGGTAAGAACAGTGAGGCACAGCATGCTTGCTCTAGCCATCCAAAGACATATGACTGAGAGTTGAGACCAGCCTAGTTTCCTCTTGCTAACATGAGTTCCTAAGATTTCTAGATATCAGAGTCACCTGGGGCAGAGATGGGGCATTCATTAAAACAACCCAGAGCTGTATTCCCTTGACTTGAGCGGTGCCATAAAATATTTATCCCTAACAAATTCCCATCCAGATGATGACAATGCTGGTCTAAAAACTACAGCCTTATGGAAAATTGTCATTCACAAGGATAAACATACAGACGCTTGTAAAAAATCCCTGGGGGGAGGGTGGGGACACATAAAAAGAAATTAACACGGTTTCTGATAAGGTCTTAGGGGTACCACAAGTATTATTTTAACTGATTCTGACTCAGGTGTTTGGGCCTTTCTGTAGCTAACATTCTGTCACCTACCCCATCCCTGCCACTACTGTATCGTCACATCCCCTCCCCTACTGCCCCAAGCACCAAGCAGTCAGTCACTGCTGTCTCATGGTCCCAGGAACACGCTCCCGTGTCCTAACACAGGCATTAACTGTGTTCGCCCATTCTGTTCTGAAATACCAGCAAACAGCAAACCACAGGGCTTCCCACAGGAAATGTGAAAGTAAAAGGGCCAGACACGGACAGGTCCACATACTTGATTCTGCAATTCTAAACACTAACATCTAACTTGCATAAAATTATGCCAGCTGTTGTTACAGGGCTGCTATTGAAGGAAAGTGGGAGAGAGAATACAGATCCCAAGTGATGTTAGGCACACTGTCTTCTCAGATGAGAAATTGTCACCCCGACAGCCACCACCTGTTTCTGGCCACAGCAAAGCTGCTCTGCAAGACGCCCACCCAAACACACAGGAACAAGCATCCCTGCTTCCAAAGGCCCAGGGGCTCCTCTGAACTCTAGTAACCTGGTTCTGCTGGCCCAGGCCCAAGCAGACTGCTCATTCAGGTCACTGGGATTCACACTTCAAAAGCAGGAACAAGCTGATGAGATAAAAATAAAACTGCTGAGGCAGAGGAGGTGCTCCGTTCCTGGAGGGCACCAGGCTGCAGCCTTCTGCTGTCTCTACTCCACTATGGGAGTGAACCAGGACCAAAGCAGACAGGGGACAAGAGCCCAGCTCTCCGTCTAGGCTGTGAAAACCGTAGTGAGATTTCAGAAGAGAAGCAAGCCCATTCATGTGGGTCCCAAAGCATCCCAAAAGAGGGCAAGTCCTCATCCTCCCCATGAGTTCAGGGCAAGAATGAAAGACAGTAACACTTAATGCATACATCTTCCCTGGGTGTGTTTGATGACTATACAGAACCACAAGAACAATAATCTAATTTCAAATGGCAAACAAAAACTGTGGGATCTACAGGGAAAAAAAGCAACCTTAGAATTAAGGCCACGTAATTAGCAATTTGCAGCAGTGGATGCCTCCTCATACACCTTCCCCTTGCTGAAGACCATCCCCAAGATAACCTTTGCGTATGAAGAGCTGAGAGAGGGTGGCCAGCCTGGACTGCTGGGTTCCTAACCTTTCTTATGAACACCTAGTAGGGTTTCAAGCAGGGAGCCCCACCAGTCTAGGCTATCAAGATACACCAAGCTGAGTTCACACCGAATGGACAGCGTTAAGGACTCATTGCCCACACCTTCCCACTCACTGCCTCAGACTTCATCTAAACCTTGTATTCAAATCTTGTCAGAAGAGCATCATGTCCTGGGCAGACTAAGGCCCTTCTCTCCTGCTATCTATTCGAGCAAAATATACACGAAGGTTTCAAAGCATTACAAGAGAATAGAAGATGATTCTGTAACAATTTTATATCACAGAATTTTATATATAAAATTTACTGTGTGCATGAATATTAGTATTTTTAATATAGTGGATAAAATAAAAGTTACTAAAATAAGTGCTACCTGTTCCTCCTGAACTTTTAAAAATATGCTTTCAGACTGGTTTAAACAGCATCCATGGCTCTTATTGTAATTGGCTGGCAGTGAGACTGTAGGCAGCCGGCCTAGCAGGTCTCTTGAGCCAAGGAGGGTCCCGGGTTTCTTAGATTCTTAGGATAAGATGCTGTTTCTCAGCCAGTGTCTGTTACCACATAGCCTTCTGAAAGCAGAGCTGGCATAGTCCAACTGGTGTGAGACAAGGCCCTCCATGAGGACTTGACTATACACAGAGCCAGCACGTGAATGGAAGACAGAGCAGGCTCAATTCAGCCTGACTAAGCCATGCTGGCAGCTGGAACCTGTTAAACTCAGCAGATTCCTGCCCTTATTTAGTCCCCTGGCCCCATTACCCCAGAGTCCAGGGGTGAATTTCTAAGGAGTTTCATCTGTGTTACTCTCAACTACTCTTGGCCTTCTGCAGAAAAATTCCCTTTGCTAGACCACTTGCGTGTAATGCATAAGGTCCTCGGTTCATCCCCAGTAAAACACATACATACATACGTACGTACGTACGTATGTACACACATACATACACACACACACACACACACACACAAGAGATAGAGAGACAGAGAGACAGTGACAGAGACAGAGAGGGGGAAGACATACACACAGACACACATAGAGAGACAGATACACACAGAAATAGATACACACAGAGAGACATACAGACACACATACAAAAAGACAGACAGATACACAGACAGACACAAACACAACACAACCTCATGCCACTACATCTGAGCAAAAATAATCACTAGTCATGCTGATGTCCTGAAATTATTTCTTAGATCACACTTTATAGGACCCTGCTTTCATTCTCCCCAACACAGTCCTGGTGCTGCAACTGCAAGGAAAGCAGAAATCTCTGCTCAGTGAAAACCGGAGATATAGCTATACCTCCACACAGCCCCTCATTCCAGATCCACTCTCTCCCTGTCTCTCATTAGAAAAGAACAGGTTTCTAAGATGTAACAACCAAACATGACAAGATAAGATTTAAGATGAAGCAAAAACTATCATATGAAAGTTGGACACGGCAACCCAAGAGAAGACAAAAGGCAGAGCCCCACTTGTTCGCACAGTCAGAGTGTTGCTCAGCTGTTTAAAAAAAAAATGACATCATGAAATTTGCAAGCAAATGCATGGAACTAGAAAAAAAATCATCCTGGGTGAGGTAACTAAGACCTAGAGTGTACTCCCTTTTAAGTAGATATTAGCTGTTAAGTAAATGATAAGCAAGTTACAATCTGTAGACCCAGAGAGGCCGGGTAAAGAGAAGAGATCTAGAGGGGACACATGGATCTCCTGGGGAAGGGGAAATAAAATAGATCTTACTGATAGACTGGAGGTGGGATGGGGACAGAAGCAGAAGGGACCTGGTGGGGCAGGGATGATGGGGTGGAGGGAGAGACAGTGGGAAAGACAGCAGAGATACCTTACAGCCACTGCCACGTAAATATAGGATATTTTCCTTCTCACAGAACAATCAAATTACAATGGTTTAGACATGAATCAGCTTTAATCTATTAGTCCTAGGAGATGAGACTAATTATTTTTTCTGTGTGTGTTTTTTTTTTATTATTTTATTTACACGAAGAATCCTTAGCCTCGATCTGCTTGAGAAGAAACATCAGAATCATGGGAAAGACTAAATAACTAGCCTGCACCATTGCGGCTCCAGAACCTGGGTCTCTCTTGGCTTTTGTTCTGGCTAAAAAGTAACAAATGTTGTCAATAGCCTTCATTCCCATCGCCCTGTCTCCCTCACTCTGCCGTGGGCCAAGGAGTCCAGGCTCACCTACCTCCCCTCCCCACTGAAAGTCAATGTGGTTTGGAGAATGGAATGCCTGACATTTAGGCCAGCGTGTTGAAGAGAAATAGACCAGGGCCACTGCTTTCTGCTTATCTAACCTGTCACAGCTGAAAGACAATCTATGTCAACAATGGCCCATGATTTACTCATCTACACTCCATAATGTCAAACATAGATCCAAGACCTAAAGAGTCTACATCTGCAACCCTATTCCTAAATCCAACAGACACACAGTAGAGTCCAGCTCTTTCAGACACTCCCGAGAACTCATCCACAGGATACTGAGGAAGGAAAAGAGACACACGCCAGGAAAGGGCAGCCCACGTGGAAGCTACCTGCTTTCCCAGTTCATGACACCTATAGGTACACTCTCCTGTGTTTTCCAATCTGTTCTAGATGCAGCTGCAAAGATTTCAGAGGCCCACTCAGCTCTGCATCTCATGAACCTAGAGGCAAGTTGCCCTCATCCACACAACCAAAATGGGCTTTCTGCAAAGGGATTTAGACATGTCCCTTTCTACCCTCTCTGAAATTTGTTTCACCCACTTGCAAATCCCATCTTGGTTTACTGAAAGAGTTTTCATCCTTTCTGCCAAACCAATAAAAACAGAACTCGTAGCCAGCACACCGCACTCAGCTGTGAGGCCCCGTGAGAAGTGGTTACTGCCCACAAGGAACTTTCACTCTCAAGTAGAGACACTAAGTCAAGAGACTGGATTAACCAACAATATGAAGAGGTAAAGGCCGGTGAGTAATCTGCTACAACTGGTCCTGGAGAATAATCCAGCAACTAAAGAGGAGCTCCCCTAGATTCCTGGGTCGCACATTCCATCCCCAGCAGACACTAGACACTCACACTCTCATCTCGTACACCAGAGGGCCACCTCCAGACCAAGCCAACGCAAAAAGGAGGGATCAGTGAGAGCAACTGTCTATAAACATGGATCAACACTTCACTATTGCATAGTTTTTGAGCCAATATCAACCTGGCTGGACTGTGTTTAAGTGGGAGAGCATATGCCAGCACGCTAAAGGCCTGAGCATAGATTGACCATATTACATGTGCACAGGGTTGGGGGAGAGAATTAAATGAGAATTACAACTTATCTCAGTACTTATCTCATAAAACCATGTGACATTAAATCAAGTTTATAAGTAAAACTTAGAACAGTACCTGACATAGAACACATTATAAACCAGTTACCCATCAAACCAGGCACAGTAGCAAATGCCTACCATCCCCAAACCCAGAAGGCCTGGAGGCAAGATGATGCCCCGGAACTTGAGGTCAGCCTAGGATACACAGTAGGCTGAAGGTCAGACTAGATTCTGTCTCTAAAAACAAGTTACATATCACCCCTAGACGCACCACCACCATCATCATCAGGGTTGCTATTTGTAGATAAACTGTAATACCTTTACCCAGTGTGAACATTTTCAATGCCATCGAAAAGGGGATCTAATAACTTGGGGAACGACTGAAACTTTAAACGAAAAGGCAGTCTGTAAAAGTATGCAGATAACATTTAACCATGAGCACAGAAAAGAGACTAAGCGAACATTTGCTCGGGTCTAAAAAAAAGTTTGTTCTGTTTGGCAGTATTAAGAGTGATTTTTTTATATTAGCTTTGCTTTTCTGAACACTAAATTTTCACAATCAGATATATATTTTTATGATGCTTTTTTTTTTTCTAATTAAGAAGTGAGCACACAAATGATTTTGGGCCCACTTCCTGATCTTTATTACGCCATTTGGCCAATGTCCTTCAGACCCAAAGATGAAGACCTAGGGATCTGATGTTAGTTTGTTTGTTGCCATGTTCCTGTCCCAACAAGCTAATGACTACTCCCCAAGGCAGCTATGTAAAATGTTGATAGTCTTTCATCAACAGCTAATCCTGTCAGACACTGAACTGGAGAGTCATGGTAAAGATAAGTCAAGCTTGCAGGAGTGCAGATGCTTCTGGTGGTTTTCTACTTTCCTCTGTTCACCTGTCCAAGTGGGAGAATTGAGGGACAGAAACTGGCCACAGACCAGCAATGCTACTCAATAGAACGTGATATAGAGACTACTCTGTCCCAGATGCAGTTGACAACCAGGAATAGCCACTACACATATGTAGACTGTATGACCTTGGGTACCACTGGCCTTTTTAAAGCCAGGCTCACAGTTAACTAGGAGTAGTTCTAGTCTGTAGGGTTGGGTCACAAAAAGCAAATGGCTCAGTCATCCAAGAAATTCTGGCTTAGTTTAAGAACAGCTTGTTCAGCACCTGCATCAAGCTGGGTTCTTGACTTGCCACTGACATTCAATCTGTGCAGTTCATTTTCCACAGATACCCTTTCAGTCCTGGACACCAAGGCTTGTCACCCTCAGAACCAGGTGACAGTCCCAGATATAAGGTGGTCTGATAACAAACATTTTCTGCCAGCATACTTGGCGCAGGCAGTAAATGAGGCAGGAAACACAGATCTAGGCCAGAAAATAAAGAGTAACCCAAACCCCGACAAGATCCTGGCCAGACAATCCCGATGCAAAGTCCCTGAGAGAAGTCCCACGCTGTTCCAGGGAAAGAATTCCACACAAAGGCCTGGCTGGAATGATCTATGTCCTCAAGATCTTACCCAGCTCTCATCTCATATAGACTCTGGTCCAGCCCTCCACTCTTGTGTGGAGACACACAACAGAAGGCACACTGTTCTCTCAGCTTTGGAATCAACACCTGTATCAAGCTGTCAAGTAGAAGATGCCTCACATTTGAATCACAGATCGCTTGAGAACCCTGGAAGACTGCCAACTCTGAGCACTTGAGTTTGCAGCTTTAGCAAGCTCTCCGGTGATTCTAATTTTGCTGGACCATGGTTAGAATGGTAGGGGACTGTAACTCTTTGAGTAGGAACTCTTAAGGAAGAAGAGCTAGAAAAAATGGTCAGTGTGGACCAGGGCCTAATCTTACACCACAGGCCTCACCGAGCAAGAACCCCAGAGTTTCTCATATTTCCAGACAGAGGTAAATGCGTGTGCAGGTTTCTATTAATACCATAGGGCTGGGTAAATGGAAGCAAGAGCTGGGAGAGGAACAAGTCAGAGGAAAGACCCCTAGCAAGGAAAATGACAAAATGACAGTTTTCCACTGAAGAGAAGCAAGAGGTCAATGTCACATACTGCAGGTTACTTAAAGCGTCCCCCACTCATTGTCAGCATTGCAGCAGGTAGAAGCTTCTGTTCTCAGAGGAGGAAAACTCAAGCTCAAGCAGGTCATTGGCATCTGTCCACAGCAATGGAAATAAGACTGGAAAACAATCCATGCCTTCCTGGCTTCAAAACAGGAGCACTTTCTCCACATCCCAGCATGAGAAAGATGTGGTAAGCTTTCACCCAGCATCCCCCAAACCTTACCACCAGTAAAACACAACGCAAGGACTGGTGATGTCAAGAACCAAAAGTGACATGGTCAACTAC
Source organism: Mastomys natalensis (assembly GCA_021653895.1). Lineage (NCBI taxonomy): Eukaryota > Metazoa > Chordata > Mammalia > Rodentia > Muridae > Mastomys > Mastomys natalensis. The sequence continues at coordinate 659,010 of JAJTUV010000049.1, read as the reverse complement.
TCTATCTCCTATACTGCTGTTAATGCAAGTTCTTTCTCTGTTCCAGGAATCAACTCAGAGCTCCAGAGTGCACATAGTTACTGTGCCTCTTTGATTGGGGTGGTCCTCCGGTCTCTGTCTTCCAAGAGCTGACACAAAGAGTTCTCGTGGGTCAATTATTAGGAAATCTCTCACTTTGGGTTTGTTAATTGTTTCTTTGTGTTTATGTTCTGATTATGAATCTCTGGCAAAGACATCCCAGAGGTGAGACTGAATGGATTCAATCAGTCAGGATGTGTTTATGATTAAGGATACATACAAATGTATTCATTCATTCCTTTACTCTCTTGAAGCTGATGAACTGAAGATTATTCTAATCTAGTTTAGTTTGTGTGTGTGCAGTATTAGACATGGGACCCGGGCTCTACCAATGAGCAGATCCCCAGTTCAGCAGCCCCTGGACTCTAAGTTCTTCATCATTTGACAAACATAAGGACATGTGAGCAACAATACTCAGGACCCTTTTCTGCTTTCCGGAAGAGATACATTTTGTTAAGAAAAGGGAAGCACTCCTAGGAATGGGAGTGGGCTATTGAGCCATGGAAAGGCAGTAAGATATTTATTGGTATGACACAAAAGCTCTTTCCTATGACTTAACTCTGGTCAGAGTGAATCTAAATCTCTTCATTTCTCCCTTGAACATGGTGGGCACACTCCCTCTTCCTTCCTTAGCTTAGAGTCTGATGGGTTTCAGTGTCCCATCAGGAATGTCACTGTGCAGCTGAGATGGTGGGATCCGCCTAAGTGGAGGACCAAATCAGTAATAAACAGTAAAACATAGGAGGTTCCCCCACTCCTACAAGTCTCCCTCTGTCCTCGGGCAACCGGGTCCTGAGGCCTACCTATTTCCCCTCTGCTCCTGACCCTTGCACCATCTTACTTTGACATGTCTCTTCTCTAGTCACAGTGTCTCCCCTTTCATCACTCTAAATGTAACCCTCTGTCTCCTGACTTAAAGTCTTCGTCCACGCTCTCTGTCTAGACCTCTGTTCTCTGGGCCTCCTTATCTAACTTCCGTCTAGCATTTCCAGTCATGGCATTCACCATCTGTCCTTCTGAGATTCTTCCTGATACCCCACCCACCCAAGATCGATTTTATATTCCAGCTATAACCATCTATGGGACCTCAGGCCACAGGACCTACTGTGTGCCCTTCCTGTTTCTCTTGTCAGAGCAGGCATTCCTTCTATAACTTGGACCTGAGCCCTAGAGGATCCAGATGAGGCCTTGAAGAGATCAAGGACCAGTCCAGACTTAGGCTGCCCTCCCATCTCACCTTCATGCAATAGCCTATAGAAAGAAGGAATACTCTGCCAGTCTTCCCTTCATGGTGAGAGACAACTGGGCGTTATTCTTCTTTACAAGGAACAAGCAGTCCAACCAGTCAACCTAGGCTGGCAACAAGGAGGACAGCAAGTCCACCTGGGCTGGGGACAAGGAAGACATCAGTCCACCCAAGTTGGGGACAGGAAGGACAGCAGAATGCTTCTACTTTTACAACTTGTTCTGGATCTCATCCATGAAAACACAATTTTGTGCTGTGGTCTTGAGAGTGCCATTTCTATTCCTGTTTACACTGTGATTACACTTTAAAATATAAGAGGGGTTGGAATTTATTTATGGAATATAGTATGACATCTGTAATCCATGGCTAGTGCTGAGATACAGACCGCCAATGGATATACAGATAACAGTATTAAAGTTTGAAGCCAGGGTTTTGAGCAATGTGAGGCTATAACCACTGACATACATCTCCACTCCTTCTATGGGAATAATAACTTCTTAAAATACGAGATAAATCAATATGACAGCTTGGTGCAATGTTTGATGATATTATTTGTTAACTCAATCAAAGTAGTTAGCACCTCCTTCTCAAACTTTTAAGCATTTCCTCTGTCCAGAAGCTTCAAAGTCCTCTATACTAACTTTTCATAACATAGAAATTTCTGTAAAGTATACTTGCCCTAATGCACATCCTATAAGCTTCCCTCTAGACTAGTGGTTCTCAGCCTTCCTAACATTGAGACCGTTTAATGCAGTTCAGTGACCCCAACCATGAAATTATTTTCCTTGCTACTTACAACTGTAATTTTGCTGCTGTTTTCTGATGGTCTTAGACAACCCCTTTGAAAGGGTCATTTGACCCCAAAGAAGTTATCACCCACAGGATGAGAGCCACTGCTGTATATGCTAAATCCCCCTCTCTTTGCAGCCTTGACTGGCTATCATAATAGCTTCTACTTCTATGAGATCAATTTGTTTAGCTTCTACCTGAGTAACGGCAGGTAAGGCTGCACTGGTCAAGTTACTGAACACTCCTGGTCACCATTCTTCCCAGTATACATAAAATTGAAGAATTCATTTTCAGAAAGAAAAGGAAGAAAGAAGTACACCGGAGATGGCCAGCAAGGTCAGCTACCCCAAGAAGCAAGCTGTCCACTTCCTGCATAATCCTCCCAGGACAGCCTGAGCTCTGCCACTGTTCAGCATTGCCTCTTGGGGAGCATTTCCCTCCAATCACGTGATCGGTGAGTTGGCTGCATCTGCTCTTCTGTCTTCTCTTTTAAAAATAATTTGTGGTTTGTGTGTTTTTACACAATACAGATTAGCTGGCTGAGGATGCGTCACCGCTTGCACACCATCACTTAGGGAGTTTAAAAATAAAGCTCACATCTGCAATGCAAAGCTCACATGCTCCCCTTTGAGAACAGGGTGAGAGGCTTTGGCACCCAGCACATCCTTCCACATTCAATTCGGGCCTACATACCTCAGAGCAGGGAGCAGAAAAATGGTGCTTGTCATGTGAGATTCTGGCATCCTGGGAAGATCCATAATGTTACTCACCCTTGATCTCTCCGGGCCTATGCCTTCAAATTCAAGGGCATGTGATAAGAGTTAGTAAATAATCTTGGTCTCATAGACTTCTAACTCAGAAGATCACAGTCTCTGGTCACAAACTGTCCCTATGGTTGAGCACCTTCAAAACAAAACAGCAACTTCCCAAAATATCTCATCAGATACTTGGGGTTTCGATAGACAGGCACAAGCCTATATCTGGTGGCCATCCAAAGTGTTTATAGACTTGTACCAATGGGGGTGGCTCAGTCTGGACAAGGCAATGAGAAGGCAATGAGAATATATCCCTTGGTTGCCACAGTCTCTCTCTTCTTCAGTAGAGGATGAACGTCTTACAACAGAAAGCAAATAATATTTATCTCTAGCCAGCCTCAATCTTGTCTTGGCCATAATGGGGTAAGACAAAGAAGCCTAACAGCAGCATGTGCAAGCTGCTGGCACAGGGGCAGTGGCACTGATGACTCTAGCATTTGCCCCTCTTTGTGTCTCTCTCCAGTCCAATACTACTCCCTCTTTCCCCACCACCCTGCAGCATAAAGTACACGGTATGAAGTATATACTCTCTCTCATACTCACCTGGGAGCTCTGCTTAGCTGAAATACTGATTTTAGGTTGTAACAAAAAGCTGTCCCTGACGTTTGGAATGGCTGGGATTAACCTAGGGCCTTATGTCCTTTCCTATGAACTCTGTCTTTGCACTCCAACCACATGCTCAGATTTAGTTAGGATCACTGATGGCAATACCCAGAACAATGAGACCTGGTACAAACCAATACTTTTCAGAATGTTTCCTTAACAGAAGCCACGGTCACTCTATCATCTGGTATCAACATAACTTCCAAGGGCGGTTTAGCTTTCTACCACTTGGCCTAATGGGAGAACTCCAAAGTTCCAGAGTAAACGCAAATGCAGAAGTCTTTTCAAGTTCATTGACCTCCTAAGGTTTTTTTTTTCCCCTGAGGAAGAGGTCATGGCCGGCAATGACTTGAGAAAAGACAGACAGTAAAAGATGAGAAATAGGGAAGTTGGGGCATTCCAACTGTGATGTCTAAAAATCTTGCTCAAACAAGCCTTAGAACACAACCTCTAGAAAGACGCAGGGTTCCCTGAGGATCTTAAGACAGCCAAGCTGTAGACTTCAGCCAGCCCCATTACTATCACACTGAAAAAAATACTTCCTATGCAACAGAACCTAAAAGAGACATGATAGGCAGACACAGGAGCCCACCACACAGCAAAAAGCACAGCCACAGCACAAAGGGCATGAAATGAGCAATCAAAGCTGCTTTAGAACTATTCAAAGTAGGACAGGTAGGATTCTCCTTAAAGAGTCATCTCCAACTCATAATGCATAGGGTGGAAAGGGCATCTTTCCAAAGAAGCAATACAATGGACCACAGAGATGGCTTTGTGGTGGTGGACCACAGCAACAGGAGTTAGGGCAAGTAATCTGGAGATCCTCCAACTCAGCACATGGATACTTGGTGCTAGTGTGTTCAATCAAATAAAATTTCAATGCTAGCCTTTCTACTTTTTAATTTATTCCCAAGAGAAATATGTGCTCATATGCACTAACACATATATAAGAATATTCCCAGAAGTACAGCTTCCAATAACAAAGGCCCAAAAACAGACTGAATGTTCAGCAGCAGAATGGATAATACACCCTCCCGATGGAATACAGTCCTATGGTAAAACTGAGTAAATTACAACCAGGAGCACAAGGCAAGGAGGAACCTCAGGAACACAGGGCTAAATGAAACAAAAGCAAGCTTCAGGGAATACATGGACAGTTACTCCAGTTTTAAGAAGCACAATGAATCTATTTAGGGATAAGAACGCCTGTGACTACAGGAAAGTAAGGGAACAATGGGGGGCACACTTCTAGCAAGTAGTTACCTGTGCATAAGAAGAGCACAGAAGGAATATCAAAGAGATGAGGTTCTCTTGCTGAAACTGCACAGGTAGCACATGGGCTACTCACTCAGCACTGACTCTGTCTCTCACACATCTTTTGAATCTCTGTTTCTTTTCCAGTTTCAGACACAGTGTTCTTATTTTACCCAGGCTGGTTTTGAACTCTTGGGATCAAATGCTCCTCCAACCAGGTAGCTGGGAATATAGATATGTGCCCTTGTGGTTGGCTTCTGAGTATGTCTGAAGGCCTACAGCTGACAAAGGAACTTTCATCAATTGTTCAGTCTTACGTATGCAAACAGGATCTCACATTTGAATCCAGAGCCCAGCAATAAGGCTAGTCCAGCTTGCCAGCATCCTATAGGAGTCTGCTATCTCCACCTTCTGAGAGCTGGAACTACAGGTGGGTTCCTATATTAGGTACCATTCTTAATGAAGATATTTCTCAAAAACAAAGAGTCAGTAATCTGCTACTCATTCTGAAAGATGCTACCAATCTTCAAGGGAAGGAACAGAAGGACACTTGCTGTTCCAAATCTTTGACCTGCCTTCCATGGTCCTAGATCTCATATTCCTAGGCTGCATATACCTCTTGACTCTGTTACTTGGTTAAGATGTGTTCTGGTTAAGCACTGTCTATGGCTGCCATCAGAATACCACTTCCTATTTCATAGACATGTCTGAAACTCAGCACTCCAGAGTAAGGGTTCACAGATTATGGCCCATGGGTTATGTCCAGTACATGTGTGGCCTGTTTATATCTTATAAGAATGGTTTTGTCATTTTTCCTGTGTGTGTGTATGTTTGCATCTAAGTGAAGAAATGTTTATGCAAATGTGTGTGCACATGTATGTGGAGGCCGTAGGTTGATTTCACCTTATTTATCAAGGCATAACCTCTCAGTTGAATCCAGAGCTCACCCATAAGGCCAGTGTAGCCAGGCAGCACTCACCTGTAAAGCCTATGTAGCCAGGCCGCTTGCTCGAGGTCTCCCGTCTCCAGCATCCAAGCACTGGTGTTACAACACAGCTGGCATCTCTGTGGGCTCTGACCATGCCCCTCCTGCTAACAACATTCCACTGGCAAACAGTCCTACACACGTAGACCCTGTCTGAGGAACTGCAAGAGACTGTACAGCCTTTGTAAAAGAAAGCAAAAAAGCCTAAAATGTTTACATTACACCTTACCCCTGACAGAAAAGACTGGCTGACCCCTACACTAGAAAAGAGAATTTTTTAAAACAATCAGACAAAGTATAAAAGAACAAAATAACAAAGTTTGCTTCTTTGCTTAAACTGTTTATAAAATTACATACCATCTATAAAATACACTTTTTTAAAAAAAGGGCCAAGGATGTAACTCAGTGGGACAGCAGTTGCCTGGTATACATGTGACCCTGCATTCAACCCCCAGTACCACAAAAATCAAACAAAAGAAAACCTTAGGGCTGGGAGTCATCTGGAAGCAGCAAGAAGATGGGCACAGAGGAGGCCCATCAGTAACAGTTAGCATTCCATTACTGATGCTGGAACACACATCTGTACTGAGCAGTTACAGGGGAGAGCTCATGAGTGTGGAAATTTCTCAGTCTGAAGAAAGCAAACCAAACCACAATAGCTGCTCAAAGCAGAGCTGCTCATCAGGAGCATAGGAGGCTCACGGACTGGCCGTGTTCTGGTAACATCCCAGTGCCAAAGCAGCAGCAGGTTCTGGGCTTCCTGAGAGCAGCTGAGGGGGCAGTTCTGAGCTATTATTGGAGTAAAGCTGTTCTGGGGGAGTCTGTCAGGCTAGATGCAAATGGCCACACAGAACCCATGCTCTGGGTCACTGAGTACTCTATAATCTTTGAGGAGCACAGGGTTGCAATAGCCAACTACAAAGCTTATGCCAAAGGAACCAGGTTTCTCTGAGTCCCTGTGGAGAACATGACATTGTGTGGGCCATCTGCACGTCACAAGATACTCAGGGATGACCCACTGTCCAATGCATGTGAATAAACAGAACAAATGAGCCTGTGAATGAGCTGAGACACGGACTGCCATCTCCTGGTCCCCTCTCTAAAGCCTACCTCACCACAGCCACCTGGAGGCCCTGCTCAGCCTCAACTAGCTCATCCTGTTGATATGTGGCCCCTGCTCTTTATGGAGGAAGAAGAAAGAGTCCACAGGATACAGGACATACAGAGCACTGTCTAGTAGAATGTGACATGCAACAGAAGAGGAAGACATGAGGCAAATTGAAAAGGTAAAAACACAGGCAAGGAATTTAACCCACAGTATCACTTTAATGCCGGAGTCTGTGTGCTGGTGGTGGGCATTATCAGTGGGAAAGAAGTAGCTCGGGGCTGCTTCCACCACACAGAGGCCCTGACAGAGTCTGTCAGGGATCAGGAGTTCCATGCTGACTCATCTACTTTCCCAGCCTCATGAGAGAAGGCAAACCCACAGCTGTCCCTCCCACAAGGACAGAATGAAAGGTTTAAAGCAACTGTGTGAGTTTGCAGGGCAAATCCATTGGTGGGCAATTTTGTTTTAATTTTTAAAAAAAAAAAAAGGAAAAAAAAAGAATCCGTCTACTTATAAACCTTTACATTGAAAATGTATATTCTACGTATTGTTTTTATTCATGTATAACTATATACAACCTTTAGAACGGTAACAGCCATAGAGTTCAATGACCACCATGCTATGAACAGAGACACACTGAGGGGTTAGCTCTCACCTAGTCCTCCCCCTAGATTGTCATTTTACTGACAGGATCTCTCAATGTACTGTAAATATGAATACATATATAATCTTATTCCCCTATTTCTTACATGTATACCGCTCTGTGGTCTGTCCTCTGAACAACATAGAATAGGAGCCTCTTCACGTGCCCTCTCTGTCCTCTTCTGTCATAGCTACAGTCTTTTCTGGGTGGCTAGAGCGGTTTGTTTCAATCAACACACAGCCTGTCACACAGAGAACACTGCAATGTGTAACTCTCTGCACTTGTTTGTATGATAAATTCCCAGCAGTCATATCACGGATTTTTAATTTCCCCTCATGCTACGAGTTTATAAATCATCTTCATTTTTGTGCAATGCCCTGGTTCCCGGTGAGAAACAAGAGACAGGAAGTGGGGGCAACCAACGTCTCGGGAGTCCTTGGTTTTTGCTGTTGCTGTTAGCACTATTAGGAAAGAAAGAACAGATGGGCCAAGACTGCACTGCTGGTCTGCAGTTTTTCCTACTCCTGATGAAAAGTGGAAGAAAGGACAAAGGAACACATGAGATACAAAAATAAATGCACTTAATAATTCCATAAAGAAGGAAGCCTGAAACCCCATTTAATCTGAGCATGCCCTAACTCCACTGCCATACGTGTCTTTAGACAATCATATCTTCATTGGCTTACATCTTCCTCTACATGAGGGAGCAATTTCCTGTGAGAATGGTGATGTCCTGGATACAGCCAAGCAAGGCTTTGCAGATTAACAGCTGGCTCCTGGGTACTTTCTCTTAGCAAAGAAAACATTTCCAGCATGGGTCCCAGAGATGCTAAGATCACAGGCAGCAAGAATTTCCCTGTGACAAGCACCATCTATTTCATGCAAAGACCAAGAGCCCTTTCCCAGGCACAGCCACACTCTTGAAGTCAAAAAGGAGTTTTCCCTTGTACAAAGAGTCATAGAGAGAAGGCTCTAGACCTTGGCTTCCCTCCCCCTTTGGACCGGCATATATTCATTATACATGGTACCAACTTTCAAAAAGGTATTTTCAAATGAGTAGATAATTTGGAACAACATGGGGAGGTGTAGACTTTAAGTTTCTAATCATACATGGGACTAAGCTGTCTCTTATGGGCAACTGAAACAGGTCTATCCCTTCAAATGGTTTACTTTCTTCAACGAAATTCTGACTGCTGGACACTGTGCCACGTATTACTGGTGGATGCCCGAACTCATGGTCAGAATGTGGTCATTACGGTAACGAACAATACCTAAGGTACCTGGGGGACAGGGGTACAAAGCTGGGAGGGTCTAACATGGGCTCTAGGCTATTAGGAAAACTGGGGTTGGCAGGAAAAAGGTAAAATTCTGACTGACAAAAACACAGATAGCTCAGAGATAGGGGATTGTGAGGGATTCAGTGTCATGGAGGTCCTCAGCAGACAGGGCACTTGGAACACATACACACACATACACACACACAACACACACACACAACACACTACACACATAACACACATACACACACACACACACACACACACCATACACACACATATACACACATACACACACATACACACACATACACACATACACACACATCACAACACACCACACACAACATCACACACAGGCATGCACGCATAGTATATGAGGTCCTTCCTAAAGCAATGCTCTCAGGAAGATTGGGGGTTTCATTTTGGAAGCCCTACTCTGACAGTAGCATGTAGACAGGTATGGCTCTCCAGTAGCCTGCACTAGACAACCAGGCCTTATGACAGGGACAGAGAGGAATGTGGCAATGCCATGGATAATGACCATGAACCAGGAATGTGTCAAATATCTTACAATTAATTCCATGAGTTGACCAAACTTCATCTTGTTTTCCTGAAGATGAGCCCTGGGGATTTAAAATGACTTAACACTCAGCACCTGTTGAAAAGACTAGTCAAACAAGGAGGTATGAGAGCTGCTAACTTGTATTAGACACCATTAAAGCAGGCAACAATAACTTGACATAGCAGAGAAGCCACCTCTGCAGTGCACAGGTGACAGTGGTGTGATCTTGGCCACAGTCATGCCCTAACCTTCCTCATGCCATTCTGCAGTTGACCTCTGTTCTCAACCCCAGCCCCATTCCCGACACACTTTTTATAAAAACACGCAATAACAATTTAAGTCAAAGCACGTTAAATCATGCTCACACTTTTGTTCCCACCCCCCCCCCCATCAAAGACATTCCAAGAACACTGGGCCAGGCAGCACTTTTTTTTTTTTAATACATACAGTATTGTACCATATGCCATTTCCCTCCCATCCTTCTCCTCACGGACAATGATGCATTTGGTTATTTTGGTATTAGAAATTTAGTTTGAATCATATTTACAATAAGAGCAAAACACATACCAAATTAACATGAACCAGTGTCAAATATAGCATCTTAAATTTTAGGTGTTCCTCTGCACACAAATCAATGAAAATGTTATTCCAAATACACTTCTGTTTTTCTAATCCCCACAGAGGCTTATAAACACTAAGTCTCAGTGTTTAAAACATTATAAATACTCTGCTGTTAACAACTACAAAAGACATGGCTCAGCATCTGAACTGAGGTAACTCTGCTCAGACACCCAGTAGGCCTCCATAAGTTAATTTTTCCTACTTTAAAAGGCAGCACAGAGATAAGAAACCCTGCCCTTCTTCCAAACTCCTGCCCTTTCCCAGAGGGAGATTAGCTTCAGGCTTTTCCTCAAATACCCACTATCTTTCAAGTGATTTCACACTCCCTCCCACAAAATCTGGAAGGCCTTGCATCACTTTTCCTAGGAGGCTTTTCTTTTCCCCCCTCAGGCCTTTGCATAGTTCCCCTGCCTTCTCACATCCCTTCTTAAGCCCAGCCTCATCATCAGCGAGGTAGACCAGTAGTTCTTAGTTCCTCCTCTACTTGGTAAGTACCATCGAGGGGCAAGGATAGCTGAGGGTACCCTGGGCCTCGCCATTACTGCCTTCTATTCTGCCCATTCTCCAGCTCCATCTTTATCACAAATCTATGTCTCAAAAACACAGGAGCCCACTTCCATTGCCACCTGGATCTCCCCGTAAGAAGAGGCTGCCCACATGTTCCCTTCAATGTCACAGAGATATAGCAGTCACCTCTTTTCAGTACGTCTCATCTCCTCTGACACCTCCACCCCTGCTCAGTTGAGGCCCCAGGTCCATAACCTCTGCACTGGGTTTCTCCTTGCCTGTTGACTGCTTTAACTTCTCCTCTAGCCGGGGGAAAATCATTCCGGCAATGGTAGAGTCCCCAGGACACTCCTTATGACTTTAAAGTGCTTCTAAAGCACTGGTTTGGACCTGTTCTGCCCTAGGGAACATTCATTTAGAGACTTCTAGAGACACTTTGGTTTTCACATATAGAGAAGGCAGGTCCTTGTGGTATCTAGTGAATAGAGACCAAGGATTCATTAAATATCTTATAAAACATGAGCCAGTCCCATCCCAAACAATGAGCTTCCCAAAAATATCAATAGAATGTGAATCTACAATCACCTCAATATGAAAAGTAATTTTTTTTTTAAATCAAGGCTGATAGAACTCAGGACAAGAGAGTCTTCCATAAAGGCACAGGCTTTTTCCCCCTGCTGGGGCCAACATAGCACTTCCTGATTAGTTCAGTATTGGTAGTATTTGTTTAAGAAACAAACAAACAAACCTTAAGAATGGAACTATATTTTGAAGAAAACAGTAACCTCTGGTGCAGGTGGCCCCACCTGTTCAGGAGAAAGCAGACAAGCATCCATGCTTGGGAAAGTGATCATCCTACAAAGGGCAGCACAGAGGACATTACTAGCACTCAGGAGGCCCTGAAAACAAACTGATGAACCAGCAGCAAACAGTCCCATGATCATCCATGGGTTATTGGCAGCAAACAGAGCCTAGAAACAGGAGCAGGGAGACAGATGACATTGAGCCAGATGATTAAAAATGTCCACACAGGATTTTGTCTGTACTTCTTTGCACAGTGTACCTCCCAGCCCCCACAGGCTCTAGCTCAGAGCAACTCATCTTTTACCAGAGTGATGTGCTGTGCTTGCCCATAAGACCCTGGTTCTCAACCTTCCTAATGTTGCAACTCGTTAATATGGTTCCTCATGTTTTGACCCCCCCACACCATAAAATTATTTTTGTTGTTATTTCATAACTGTAACTTTGCTACTGTTATGAATTGTGATGTAAATATCTGATACGCAGGATATCTGATATGTGATCCCTGTAATAGGATCATTTGATCCCAAAGGAGCCTTGATCCACAGGTTGAAAACTGCTGCCATGGAAGATTTCATTTAAGGAAAGTTGTCCTTGACTAAAAAGTGTTTTCAAAGCAGTGTCCAGGATCTGGAGCTACAGCTCTGTGGTAGAGTGCCTGCCTGGCACACATAAGACACTGGGATTCAGTCCCTAATACCTGTAAATAAATAAGCATTGTCCAGGGCCTGAGGGACAGGGTACATCCACCAAGAGTCATAGCTGCAAGAAACAGTAAACAACACTAGCTGCTTGAAAGGGAAGGCACTACTGCACAGTCCTCTTCAAGCAGTTCTACAGGCAGCAGCCCTGGGTGCCATCACTCCCTGCCACCAGCCACAATGTCTCTGCTATCTGCCAAGACCTCGATCCTGAGTCAACTGTCCTCATAGCCAGAAGGAGCTCTTCATATTCCCTGTGCTTTTGGACAGGTGCCACTGTCCCTCAATCTGAGATCAGCAGGGATACACTGTGCTGGGCAAAGGAGTCTCCACTGACTGCTTCATCAGTGGGTAGTGAGCACTGCTGTCCATCGAGTCTCATTAGGAAGGTGATTTCTCATGTTCTGAAGGGATTTAAAGACCAGCACAAAGATAGACAGCACCATGACCTCAAGAGCACAAGCCCAAGCATCTTTTATATGTTTTTGAAAGTTTCATACAGAAAATGAAGTGCTCTACAAAAACAAACAAACAAACAAAAAAATGTGCTGCACAATCTGGCCTTGAACTATGAAAAGTAAAAATAAAAACAAAGTCAAGGTTCACAGCTCCAGCAGTCACCAGGCCACTGGACAGCAAGAAACAGTTCATTTCCATCTGTTGCACTGACAGTAAATCAGACATTGAATGCCATTGGGCTTGTCTAAAACTTGCAGGAAAGAGCTTGCAAACAATTAATTAGAAAGCAATATCCTGCCAATTGCACATGGGTTCTCCCAAGTATACTTACTCCCTGACAACATGAAGGAAGCCACGACATAATTGCACTAAAGATAAAAATCTATTTTTAAAGATGGATATATTTATAGCTGTCACATAGCCAGACACTCTGTGGGTAGAGATATATACAAACATATGTCTGTGGTCAGACACATACAAACCTAGGGACACATGAAATGCAAAACGGGCTTATGAAAGTAAGACTCCAGTAACTGATCCTATCTGAACCATGAAAGATGATTTCAAGGTTGCTGATCTCAAGTCTGACCTGTAATAAAGTCTGACTCACTGCTAGATTTATTTTGCATGAATAAAATTAGGTTAAAATTTAAGTATTTGTAATTTAGACTCATTATTTTTGGTCTGTTTGCTTTTATGCCAGCAGCATACGTCTTGGTTTTTCTACTAGGTCCATTAGTTTCTATGCATCTAGTTATACAAAAATATACCTGGAAAATCTAAGGCTTAGACTATAGACAAAAAAATACTAATTTATTCCTTAAAAGTATAAAGCATAAGAGGCTGGAAAGACAGCACAGTCAAAAAAAGTTCCTGTCAGGCAGACATGAGTTCAAACCCCCAGCACCCATGTAAAAAGCTGAGCCTGGTGGTACACACCTATAACCACAGTACTGGGAGGAGGAACAGAGACAGGTAAACCCTGAAGCTCTCTGGGTAACCAGACTAGCAGAATCAGTGAGTTTCAGTTTAGGTGAGAGACCCTGTCTACAAAAGTAGGGAGCAACCAAGGAAAGACTCCAATATCCATCTCCAGCTTTCACAGGCGTGTATGTGCACACACCTACACCAGCAAGTACACCACACACAAATACACACAAAATTAAAGTAGAACTTTTGAAATATTTAAAGCATAGGGAATGATTACATTAACTATAGTGAATGCCAACAGCAAAGGAGAGAAACTAGTCAGAACTGAGGCCTCCAACTGTGCGAGAGAACTTCTAAGTTCTGATCAACTGGCTTTTGTTTCCAATTAGGAGGTCTTTAGAAAACTGGTCTTGAATTACAAATAAAATGGTTTGGTTTGAACTTGTCCTCCAAGGTCATACACTTCACACTAAGTGAAAGGTGTTGTGTCGAATTACAGGTGATTAGAACAGAAAGCTTTGTCCCCACAATGGACTACCCTTTACAGTGAGAGTGCATTGGTTATCAGAAGAGTGGGTTTCGTTTTGCTTTTTCAATTATGTGTATGTATGACTGAGTAGTTGTTGGGCCCTCTAGTGCTCCAGTAACAGGTAATTATGAGCTGTCCGATGTAAGTAGAAGGAACTGCACTCAGGTCCCCTGCATTTTCTCAGACTGAAGTTTGATTTGGTAGGAAGCCGAGTGCTTTTTCCTACCACAAAGGAAGTATTCCAAATTATGTCCAGGTGCAATGACTCTATGACTAAGTAGCAAGAAAGAAGGGAAGAAAACCATCATCTCTTTCTTTCCCCCAGCTTAGCAGTAAGTTTGAAAATACATGCTCCTAACCCCTGAGCCATCTCTTCAAAAGGAAGTTAGGCCCTCTCCAGACTCTTGCCTTTCAATGTTCCACCACAGGGATGATGCAGTCCCAAGGTCCTCACTGGCTGCTGGCACTCTGTTCTTGGGCACCTCCCAGCCTCTAGAGCTATGAGCAAAACAGATTTGTACTCAGATAAATCACCCAGTTTAAGGTGTTCTGTTACCACTATAGGAGACAGGCTAATGCAGAAAGGATGTACATTAGGGAGATCACTGTGATAACAAGGACAACTAAATGCTACGACAGACTGCCATGGAAGACAGCAGTGGGGGCTATATACACATGGTACATGCAGAGCGTGAGGTAACTGCTTCTGAGTACAAGGTCTTCAAAAGCAATCGCTAGCTGGCAATCTTCAGAACTCAGAAGGTTCTTTCGTGAATTAACAATTTCATAATTCCCACCAGTATGTCTAAGTACATTTAAGTACCTCTTTACGCTGCAAGTGGATAGGAGGTGCATGACAGAGAAACGTCACGTTAAACTCAAAAGCAAAGGGAAGTGGAGCCTGCGCTGGCTCACTGCAGGGTCCCATGAAGTGAAGGGTATGACTCAGCGTGTCACAGCTGGGGCTCAGAGGGATCAGGAAATAAACACAAACACGCTGCATGTAATTTCATCTGTGTGTGATGACTTTGCCAGTATCCTGCAGCAGGTGTTCCTTCAAGGCACTTCTCTGGCCTGGGGGCCTGTGAACTATAGGCACTGTAGTGAGATTTCCCAAGTTCACCTCTCACCACAAACCCCAGCATACTGTGCATTACATTCCGGTTTCAGATAAGTGCATTAAACTTCATCCAAAACACATAACTTAAATGTGTAAGTTGGAGGACACTCAGTACCTCTGAAGGTACTGGCAGGCGAAAAACCCTGCCAGAATCATGGAACACGCCAAGTAGAAGGTGCCAAGGTCCTCCCAGATGGGGTCTCATTTGGGTAGGATGTTGAGTACTTTTTCTATTACAAAGAAATTATCCCAGTTTATGTCCTGGTATAATGACTCCATGACTAACTGGCAAGAAAGAGGGGAAGACAAGCAGTGAGCACAGTTCTTGTTTTGCTTTGTTGTTTTGTTTGTTTTGTTTTGTTTTGTTTTGTTTTGTTTTGTTTTTCAGCTTAGCAGTAACCTGGAAAATAACCTAATCCGAGGCCTACATAAGCATCACTAGCTAATGGGGAAATGGAATTCAAACCCTGATAAGACTATACCATAGCCAATAGGATGTCTTTGGTCAAAAATCAAAAGCAATAATAAGTGTTGGCAGGCATTTGGAAAACAGGAGCCCACATGTACTACTGATAGAAATGGAAAATGATTCGGCAGCTCTAGACAACAGCCTGGCAGTTCTTCAAAAATGTTAAACGTAGAATTAACTATGACCCAGCAACCAGACTCTTGGATATAGTGAAGCACAATGAAAATACCTTCCATATAAAAATGTCTTCATCTATGTGCAAGTCAATATTATTCATCAGAGCCTAAAGGTAGAAAAAAAACAGTATCCATCAATATAGTGAAATACTACTACTCAGCTCTCAAGAAAAAAAATGGAATGCTAACACATGTTAGAACATAGATGAACCCTGAAACATTCGAAGTGCAAAGAGTCCAGTTCTAACAGTCAAGTGCCCAGAAGAAAGGACAGGCAACAGAAGTGACAGCTAATGCATATGGAGCTCCTTTATGAACTGATGTGCATGTTCTGGAATTACATGGGTGACAGTTTACAACTCTCACCTGTGACTATAGTAAAATATTGTGAATATAATAAAATAATCACTGTCACTTTACTGCAATGAGCTGCATGACGTGAAAATTTTATTTCAATTCTGAAAACAAACCCAGCCCCTCACAGCCCAGCACTGCTGGCCTCATCGTGACAAACTGGGTGACTTCCTGGCATATGGATGGATTGACAACCACCTTGAGCTCTCTCTAAGACACATGATCCCTTCCCAAAACTCATATTGTTTCTCCAGCCTCTCTGGGTATAGAACTATCCCATCCTGGACCTGATGTGGTCTTTCTACATTTTCAGATTCTCTAACTCAATACATAAAGGGGACAGGGCCTGATCCTTACTCATCAGACAAGTGACTTCCTGCAAGTTTGCTTACATTCTTCAAAGAAGTCCTCATGTGTATGGTAACATACTGTAGCAACTCGCTGGTGTGAGAATGAAGTTAGTTACTGAGTATAAAACACTTACAATGGCACTTGAATCAAAATAATATATGTAACCAATATATTTTGCCATGAATTTCTTAGTGTGGATTTGCCTAAACTATGATTCAGAACCCAGCTCCTATCATTGTAAAACCTTCAGTCTAGGAGGGTGAATGGCATCCACATGCAATCACAGTCTAGGACCTGCTATGGTCGGGGAGATCTGGATGAGAGCCCATAACTGGGCACTTAACAAAAGTCAGAGAAAGCTTGGCTTGCTTTGGCTCTATGACAGGCACTCTGGACTCACCTTCCATGCAGGTCTAAAGGACACAAAGTTCTAAACAGCAGACAGACACTAAATCCTTACCTAAAGTTAGTGTCTAGGCTCTGGCAATCTCAAGCATCAATATTACCTGGGGCTAAGGGCAAGCACCAAGTTGGCAGACTGAAGGATGCTGCCTCGGAGTGGAGGTGGACCACAAGGCTTCAGGGCAATGCAGTTTTTCCAGCAGGGTGCCTACACCAGCACCTCTGAAGGGCAATGCAGAAGAAATTAACCCCAGCTCCCAAAAGTCAGGCCAGACCTACTGTGGCTCATAAGAAGCTGCCACCTCAATGTCACCCCAGGGACTGGATGTCAGCTTTAATCTGTACACTAAATACCCTGAAATTACCTCACAAGAAAAGTCAGAGATGTATCTTCCCCACAAATGGCCAATTAATAGTCAATTCTTCCTAAATTAATAATTCTTACACACTGAATGATGGTGCCCGCGCCCCCAAACCACCAGCTAAGCACCAACCCGTAGTACCTAAGAATCTACAAAATGAACCATCCCCTCATCCAAAATGACTGGTGTCCTCACAAGGAAAGGAAATTTGGATTCAGATAGGTTGAAGGTCCATGCAAAAACAAAGGGAGATGCAGGTTAGCTACCAGATAGAGACCGAGCCTCGGGGAAACATAAAACACTTACTATGTTAGTTACTACTGCTAAATCACCTGTAGTGGTCTCTTGCCCCAGCAGTAAGACAATGAATTCCAGTTGTTTGGGCTGCCCAGTCCACTGTACTTTATCAAGCCAACTTCCTTGACTAATACACACCCTATCTACAGAAACAATTGTTCCTCTTCCTCAGAAGTCCAGGTACTTGGCAGAAAATAGAGGTCACTTTCCTTCCTAACTTCAGCATAGAAGGATCTTCTGGAATTTAAAAGAAATACATACATCTACTTATACAACTCCTACCAACAGAATTGACCAATCAAAATATCACCCAGACACCTTTGGTCTTCCTCCTTCCTTCTCTTTCTGTTTTGATTTTTACTATTGGAAAAAGGCTGGCCTTAAGATACTACAGGGTCTCAGCATGGAGCTTGGAATTCCTAGACACAACCCTTCCTCAGGCTCCATACTGCACCACCCTCCTGGCCTAACACAATGATTTTGGCAAACACATTAGTGTATCTGAGCCAG
This sequence comes from Mastomys natalensis, assembly GCA_021653895.1. Lineage (NCBI taxonomy): Eukaryota > Metazoa > Chordata > Mammalia > Rodentia > Muridae > Mastomys > Mastomys natalensis. Next base: position 641,058 of record JAJTUV010000049.1, on the reverse strand, counting down.
GTGTGGTGGCCCATGCCTTTAATTCCAGCATTCAGAAGACAGAAGCAGGCAGATATCTTAATTTGAGACCAGGTCTAAATAGAGAGTTCTAGACCAGCCAGGACTACACACTGAAGACCATATTTCAAAAGACTTAGTAAGATAGTATAGAGTAGATAGATAGATAGATAGATAGATAGATAGATAGATAGACAGACAGACAAGACACACACATACAAGGAATACAATCTGAAATTAGGCATAGGGCTAATAGATAAGATAGTCTTACAATTTTGCCTCCCACTCATCCTCCAGGTTATTTCTGTGCCCTGATTTGCTTGGCACATGTCAATAAAGTCTTCCTTTTCATAGATAAGTGACACTTCGAACCATCATCCTAGAAGTTCTTCAGTTAACTTTATCCTAGAGTTAGAAAGATAAAAACAACTCTACATCAAAACTACCAGTATCTGATAACGGCTTATATTTTTATTATTAAATCTGGAATCATCAAAACGACCATAATACAAGTTGCTTCTCAATCTTCTTGATGCTGTGACTCTTTACTAGATTCTCCCAATCATAAAATTATTGCATTGCTACTTCATAACTGTAATTTTGCTACTGTTATGAATTGTAATATAAATATCTGATATGCAGGATATCTGATATGTGACCTCTGTGAAAGGGTTGTTCAACCCTCAGGGGTTGCAACCCACAGGTTAAGAACTACTCTTTTAAAGTCTATTAATCCATACATGTCCTAAGTCAAAGAAAAATAAAATAAAAACAAAATGAAAGCCCATTACTATCTACCTTTCTGGAAGCTGAAATGAAGAACTTAGGGAGACTTGGTACACTGGTGAAATCAACTTGTGAGTTTAACTAGCCACATCTTTTAAGTCAGCCTTTGAGGGAAAATAATGAACGGCTGACACCTTCAGTTACTGCAGGAGTCAGCAAACTCCATATCCTGCAACACTCTCTAGACTAAATAACTTGGGCACAGGTACCAAAGTTTATTTTGTTTGTTTTGTTTTTATTCGATTGGGATTTTGTTTTGTTTTGTTTGAAATGGGGCTGTAGCTCAGATTAACCTCAAATTCACAATTCTCTTGGCTGTGCCTTCCAAATACTAGAATGACAGGTATGTGCCACTATACTTGCTGGTGTTATTTGGAGATTCATCTACACGTACTAGTGATTTTACACACAAAAGAGGGTTGTTTTTTTTTTCTTTTTTCCAGCAACTTCACTTCAAGAGACCAACCAGACTGGCCCCTCTCCTCTGGTAATGCAGACTTGGGAAGCCCACAGTACACTGACCATTCGTGAGTGGATCAGCCATGCCTATGGGCATTCTGTGCTTGCCAGGAGCCAACGTTATCTACCCCTAGACTGTTAATGCCGGTTGCACATACTACTATGCCTAAAACATGACACCAACTCACGAAAAACAAGCGTGAACAGAAAGAGAAGTTATTCCTAAGAAAATGAAGACGAATGTTTGGAAAGATCCTATAAAAACAAACTATGTAAGAAACTGCTGTCAAACAAAGGTGTGGGCAAGATAAATAAATATAAAAAGACACAAAAGTCATAAAAAAAAAAAATACACAGTATCTTACACCCAGTTTGCTTTGCAAATATCCTTGCTCCACTTTGAAGAAGCAAAGACAGAGCAAACACATGCACTCACTCGAATGTTGGCATTGCTGTGTATTCACACGCTGAAAGAACTCCGAGCAGAATGAGCCACAGAGCATTGGGTAGTCCAGAAGCAGACTGCAATGAGGATTAGTGAACTGACAGGTACTTTCTCACTAACTACCGTGACTGTAATTCAGACCCCACTACTTAAAAGTCATGTGACCCTGGCAGAGGTCTAGGATTCCCTAAGCAATCCCTTTTCTGTCCATTAGACAGGGACAAAGACGGCCACAGGTGACCTGGGCTGGACTCACACCTCAGCCATAGCAAGTCCAGTGTTTATCAGTTTTTGTTCTCACCGTATGTACTGCCTCAAACTGGCATAAAAGCTCCAGGCCCTGTGCGAAGGTAGGAATGGAATCGTTTGCTGTTTAGAGTGAGACTTTACGGTTTAAGATTGGAGATCATGGTGTTAAGCAAACCAATGGCAGAAGGACACCAGGCTCTGCAGCTTCGAAGGCTCCTACAGAGAAACGCAAAGAGGAAACAGAGTCCACAGCTTCGGGCCAGCAAAACCAATCACTGGGACTTTCAGACCACAGACCATTGTTTTACTTTTTCTTCAACTTAAAATAACAGAAAGCAAAATTGTGTCATTTACAGGAAAATAAAAAAATGGATGGAACTGGAGATCATCGTGTCAAAAGAAATAAGACAACTCACAAAGACAAACATGTTTCCTCTCTAATGTGGAATCCACATTGCTATTAGAGATGTGGCACTGAAGAAAGGGACTGTTTGGGGAGAGAAATGTAGACAGCAGAGGGAAGACAAGAGAGTAATGGCGGGTGGTAACTGTTAACACACGTTACCCAAATGGGACACCACTATGATGAAACTTGTTATTTTATTTAAAAAAAAAAAACAAAACAAAAAAAAACCCTTAATTTCTTTAAAAGGGTTTTTTGTTGTTATTTTTTGTTTGTTTGTTTGTTTGTTTCCTTGCTTGTTTTTTAATGTAAGTCAGACTGAATTTGCTCAAGCAGCGTTAGGAGAGGTTGTCTTTGAACCAGTTATTGAATTAATGTTTTAAAAAACAATCTACCTTAAACCTCCCCTTAGATCCCATGCGTTTAGCCTGAATTGAGAAAGTACTAATGTGATCCTTCAGAGGTAAATTTCAGCAAAGAAGACTGCAGATCCCTACAAGAGCAGGATACAGGAGCTACAGACAGGCAGGGCAGCATTCCCCTGGTGAAGCGCTCCATTTCAGGACTTCACGGCAGCCACGCAATCAAAGGCCAGGCCTAACAGCTTAATCAGGTAATGGCTAGACCAAAATAGAATCTTCAGGAAACAAGGGCTGGTTAGGAATACGCACAAATCAACATCAGAGAACTACAGCCAGAAAAAAGAAAAAACATATAGGGAGTCTTTATATGGGACTTTGGAAGGACTCCAGGCTTCCTTTACATGACATGTTTACTTCAGGATACCCTCCATAGGCTCCTAGCCACCAAGATCCACGTGTGTGGCAGCTATCAATTACAACACTACAATAAATAACTGTGATCCAGAATAAGGTCTGTGTGCAATCATTTGGAGTAAGGTCGGGAAGCTTTCACCCAGCTTTTTTGTAGCATCTCCTTAATGTTCTAATTACCAAGATAGGATCCCACCTTGCTGCCTCTACAGCACACAGACCAGGTATCTGTGATGAGCAAATGGAATTTTAGCAAAATGCATCATCTTATTTGCTGCTAGCAACAATTACTGGGAAATTATGGATTAAGACATTTGTTTTTGTGTTTGTTTGTTTAAGATAGGGTCTCTCTATATAGGCCAGGCTGTCCTGGAACTTGCTAATGTAAACCAGGCTGGCCTTGAACTCAAAGTGATCTACTTGCCTCTGCTTCCCCCAGTGCTGGGATTAAAGGTGTGCCGCTAGGCAAGGCTCAAAGATAAAGGTGGTTGCTTCTCATTTTAATTATTTGTAAGCTATTCTAGAAGAAACCTTCTGTGTTTCTAAGTATGATACGTTTGAGTGGGCGGTCCAGTTTGGCCCTCCATCCTTAGCATGATGCTAACTAATAGCCCCAACTGCTGCCCCATCTCTCCCTGTCAAATGCTCCTCCTGGTGAGCTTGTCCCACCACTTAGGTTATTGTGATAGCACTCCTGGTGAGCTGTCCCAAGGTTGGTCCTCACTCTCTTAAGGCTAAGGTTTCCACATACCCTGTGGAATGAAGCAGACTGGTACCAAGTCGCTGTGCTCGCTGGCCTCTCAGCAATACTCACTTCCTCACATGGCCAGTTGCCTTGGTAGCTAACTACCTGTCAGATTCCTATCTCCTTTCAAGACTTCAGTTTCCTCAACACAGGGCAGGTCTCTACACCAACGACCTCATCGAGGAGTAAGCACAGAGTAGGTGCTCAATCAACAAGGAAACAAACTAACATAAATATCTTCCAATGAAAAGCTACCTACGATCCCCAAGTGTGACTTTGTTCTACATGTCATGATCTAAGAGTACAGGGCCTTGCCAGATGCCACATGGGGCAGAGAACAGGCTATAGCCTCAAGCTGCTATGGGTACCCACAACCCTACTCCTGGTCCAAATACAGCATGCCGAGGAGTGGTGAGGTCAGACAGTTGTAAGCATGTTCCCACAGTGCAGAAGCATGATAGTTGGCCCTAAAACTTCTGAAATGCCTCTGAGCCTGTCTTCTAGGAATTTAAAAGTGTTTCAAACCTAATCCTCACATCATCCCAGACACAGACAAATTCTTTCAGTTTTTACCTCTAAGTAGGTCCTTCATCATCTCCCCAGTCACTCACTACACCTCAAGCAACAATGGCCTCCTTACAACTCCAGAATGCAATCCATTCAGCCTCAGCAGCCGGAACAACTGGGCAAGAATTCATCTCACCAGCTTCAACTCCACCCCTGGATTCTCCATGTCTGGCTCCTTGCCATCCACCAGTACCTGGAGGAGACCTTCTCTGACCTCCATTTATCTAAACAAGCATCTCTTTGTCTCAGCTCCATGATCCGAAGCTTTTTCACCCACCTGTAATTAGGTACCTGCGTGCCACATGCTTAGCTCCCTATCCAGAAGGGAAGTTCCATCAAAGCAGTGGCTTTGCCTGAAACAGTCTGCTACCCAGAGAAAGAAGAAGAAATGCCTGATTAACGTCTAATCACCTGGAAAAATAACAGTATCAAACTTCCACAGGACCTTGACATTAGACAAAGAAACTCAACCTCTTTGAAAAACAAACATAACGCCTCTCCTTTCTGAGTGATGCTCACACTAAGACCTCCCTTTACTCACCCCACCTTCTCTTACAACGCCACAACAGTCTTCATGCCGACCACCTTTCTGTCTGGAAATGAACCAGAATTCCTTGGCTCTGCAAACCGGAACTCCATCTTGGAGTGGAGCCCAAGGTCTCAAACTCACAGTTAGGGCCAAGCAGAAAGGCCTTGACGTCCTCTGAGTTTGCTCCACATATCTGGCTACCACCCCAGCCTTTGGAGGAATAAAAACAGGAAAGGGCACGGGACCTTTTGGGGGCTGAGATAGTTTCAGGGATTTGGGTAAGCCACCCTTCTTACAAAGCCCTGAAGCTTGCTTGACCCAAGACTGTGGGCCAGTGAGGTTAAGAGACAGGACATGGAAGGATGTACTGAATTTGGTAAAATATGTACCAAGTCCTGGCTTTGAATCAGACCAACGCATAGCTTCAAACCCTGGCTCCAGCGTCTATATTTCTGAAGGCCAATGGGATGTTATCTCTGAGCCTCTATTTCCAAAACCATCAAAAGAGATGTCACCATGTCTACTTTAAGAGGATTGCTGAGTGGTGTCCCCACCCACTGATATTATATTTAGTTCATTATCTACTTATTTTTAATTCTCCAACGTGAGCCGATTATTCATATGGACAAAATACAGATCACTTCCTGTGAGTTAGCCAAAAATAAAAAAATAAAAAAATCTGGGTTAACCAAACTGTTTTGATGCTGAGCCATACAAACTGACTGACATTTAGTTAATTCTGTCATGGAGGTGATCCCAGCTGATCCCTGGATGTGTTTACACATGTGCACAGGAAGTGTATACATTCAAATACTATTTTTCAGTGGATGAATTGAATGACAAGATGAATCTATGTTGATCCCACTAATCAAATCTGACAGACTGAAATCTGTTGGTGGCGAGGTTTTTTTCAGAACTGTACACATTGCCAGGCATTAATCTATGTGTGATCTGCCAATTAAGACTCAGAAAGAAATAAGATTAAAACCATTAAAATGCTAACTACTTTTGACACTGGAATTTCCTTCTTTATTTCTTTTGGAGATTTTCTATCAGCTCTCCCTGTGTTTATCGTCAGAAGCCAAAGGGATATGCTTACTCAGCAATAAACAAACACCAAAGGATCATTGCTCCAGCATTTTGCAAGGATATTCAGCAGACGCCTGCCTCTTTCCTCCCTGCCCCATAAATACTGAAGGAGGAAGAACATTGCCTAAGAGTAAGATTTGGCAAAGAATCTGATGAAACCATCAGTGCATGGCCACATGCCACAGCATGGTGTCCCTGAAGGGGCCTGGAACTATAATTATCCAGCTCTAAGAGGTTCTACCTTAGAGTTCACATGCAAAACATCTCCACCTATCAAATCAGCAGCATATGAGAGCAATGAAGACTCTTAATTCCCTACAAGGGTACCTTTCCTCTAAGAAAATGCATATACTAGGTGAGCAAAACTCACAAGAAGCTACAAGACAGCCACTCCCCCTATAAAACTGCCCAAAGTTTGCTTTATAATGCCTTAATAATGGATATAATTTCTGAGACTGGCATGGGAGTTGGCAAATACGTTTGGTTTGGTACAGCATGGGACACCTAACCAAGGAGCAATATACAGGTGCTAAGCCTAAGAAAACAGCATGCTTGCAAGGAGCATAGTATAAATAAAGTCAGTTGGTCTCCATCCTTGTCCTGTGATCACAAATGAGCTGTTGCAGAGGCAAGTGCTTTAACTCCTTTCCCTTGTTTTCTCGCCCAAAGATGGAGAATCTCTAACAAGAGCAAGCATTCCCTACTTTAGAGTTTACTGGGGAGAACAGGAGGATATGGAAGCTGTCAGAAAACACAAAGGCACACCCTAAACTCCAGCACTCTTCCACTGCACATCTGCAATAGGAAAATAAGAGCACCTGGGAAGCTGCACACATCCATACTTGCTCACACTAAAGCTTCCTGTCATTAACGAAGAGGACTCCTGAGGTGTTGAGAAACTTCTGTGAATCAGTATGAACACACAGCTCTTGGAGCACAGACACTGCCACCTGCTCTCAAGGACTCTGGGACAGCTTCCGTGCCCGAGGACAACCACACAGGCAAATGTTCCCACAGCAAGCTTTGCATGGATCAGGCCTTAAGCCTATTACTTAGGTTTTACCAGACACTAACCATGTGCTAGGATTCCTCAGAATAGTGACTGAATTGTGATGGGGCCAAAGGAGTCACCAACTCATAAGACATATACGTAGCCTAGTGTGACAACCTAGTGGAGGTAGAGGATATTTTCCCACTGCTTACTCCAAGTACCCCCTTCTATACTCTGTTGGGTTTTGGGTGAACTTGCCTGAAGTAACAGCTACACACCTTCAATATTCTTCCAAGAAATCCAAAGAAGAAAACAGGACAAAACCCAAGGACCCCATACTGAACAAAAATTGTTACTGCTCCTCTCTAGACAGCCCCTGGTGGCTCCATCCTTGATTCAGAGCCAGGCCAGCTGCCTGAGGTAGCTGGAACAACCAGCCCCAGGTCCAGTCTCACCCTCCCGTCTTCCACTCTCTCCATTCATATGTCCTAGAAAGTAATAAGGCCTTTAATTCCTGGCCAGATTGTATGTTATGGGAACAAATAAATTCACTGATGACCAGAACAATCAAAGGAGGGGACAGCGTTACAGAAAGGCTCAACACAAAGTCACACCGGGAATGCCAATATAGGGGGAAGGTCTTTAAAAAGAAACTCAGAAGTACAGAGATGGTTCAACAAAGCTTCTCAGCTCTAGAGCACACCAGAAACACCTGGAGTGATGAGAAAACCTGGCTGGCACCCTGGGCTTTTTAGGCAGTTGGGTAATCGTGCTAGTTCAGAGCCACTCTGACAACATGAATGGACAAGGACTGCCTCTGCTGTCGTCCCTACTGGGCCACTTCAGATCCAGATTCACCCCTCTCTTTACTACACTGGGCCTTAAGAAAACCCCTGCTGGGAATGAGGCAGCCATGCTGCTGACTGCTGTCCCCCAGCAGCTGTGAAGGGGCATTATTATCAAGCCAGTCCTGAGGTGCGTCTCCCAGGGTTGTGAACAAGAGGAGTTTGCAGAATGACTGAGTTGGGGTGACAGACAGACAGCACAACAAAGCAGGGAGTAGAGCACTCAGTGATCTCTTGGTCCCTGATCCATCCTGCAGGCCTCTCTCTCCTCAGTGATAAGACTGTGCCACGGGACAGTGCCAAGAAAATGTTGTGACCTGCTTTCCTCCTCAGGAATCTGTCCTGATAACCTGCCACAATTCACTGATTCTGCACTGAGCACTCACTTCTCACTTCCAGACATCAAGATACCACCTTGCCGAGCAGATCAGCCTCCTCAAAGGAGGGCGGCAAGGAACCACCAGCACTGACTATGCCCCAGAACCCTGCCGTTCAGGATCTGAGATTTTCTGTCACAGTAAGGAGCTAATGACATTACACTGTACACTATGTTACAAATAGCAGGAGTCCCTGCCATGATGTATTGTTCTGGTGTTTGGGGAGTCACTTCCTACAGACAGTAATTCTCTGACGATTAGAAACATCCTCTCCCACTGGCTGGACCTACGGGCCAGGCTTTTCTTTCTCCTTTACTTCAGAAGAAACAATCTGCCCAGTATCCACACCCAAACTGGCCCTTTCTAGCTATGGGACAGGAGGAGGAGCATGCTAAAAGCCAAGTTCAGGTTCAACAAGGAAAAGGAGTGCTACGTGCTTTGTTCACAGCTCCCTGGCAAATACAGTGCATATGTTTGCAAATAATATGGCTTTTGTCCACTCGAATAGGCATAGTTGATGGGAAAACATGACTTTCCCTCCCATTAATGTAACCTTAGAAAAACTCAGGTTTTTATCAGGGAGGTGCTAGTGCATGCCTTTACTCCCAGCACTCAGGAGCAAAGGCAGGTGGATCCCTGAGTTCAAGGCCAGCCTGGTCTACAGAGCTAATTTTAGGGTAGCCAGTGCTACACAGAGAAACCCTGTAAGCCAAAGCCCTTCTCCAAAGCAGAGCCCACACTACACAGCCTCTGCTTAGGAGGAGACCATCACTCAGTAGTCAGCTCTGGAACCCCGGGAACACAGATTAAGCACTCTTTCCTCTCCCTTGCCCCAAAGGATCCACTCATTTGTGTCCTTGGCCAAGTTATTTCACTCCCAGCACCCTTTGCGGTTGCTGCGCTCACCTGTTTTCCAGAAGTGTCATGCACACCACCTCTCGGACCCCCGGGTTATTGGCCTTCTCCACAGAGCAGCCCTGTAAATTCCACGTGGCCAACCTAAACACAGGTCGTCCATCCCTCATACCTCCAAAGGCCTCCACAGAGGGCCTCATGGAGATAATCTGCGTGGGCCCCCCTGGTGGCAGGTCCAAGTCCTCACTCTGCAGGCTCAGAGATGTGGGACTGGGATGAGGCTTGGCAGTGAAGGTCAGACCCCCATTGGTGTGGGTAGAGGGGGGCCTGGACCTCTCTGCGAACACCTGGTGTCTTATTCTGTCCAGGAAGGCTGCATTGATTCCATCCATCCTCACCAAGTCTTCAACACTTCGAAAAGGACCATGTTCCCGACGGTAGTCCACGATGCTGATGGCCATCTTCTCGCTGAGGCCCCGCACACTCATGAGCTGAGCAAGGGTGGCTGTGTTGATATTGACTCGTGGAGTAAGGGGCACAGTGGTGGCCAGGTGATGAGGCTGCTGCTCAGCCAGCAGATCCCGCCTCAGGGAACTGGGAGAGTGCTGTGCAGAGTTACCCTTGCTGCTCACACAGATCTCAAACTTGACCTGTTCCAGTTTAGTGGCCCCTACACCACTGACAAGAGCTAGATCTTCCACTTTTTTGAAGCCGCCGATATATTCTCGGTATTCCACGATGCTTCGGGCCACTGCACGTGTCACCCCAGGCAGGGTCATCAGTTCCTCCTCAGTGGCAGTGTTGATATTTAGCCGCTCCTGATTCACCAAGATGTTGCTGAAGTTGCAGGCAGCGCTGAACTTGCGGCTATGTGACAGGTCTGATGGGTCTCTGGGGATAGAGCGATGGCAGCCCAGGGTGCTCCCCATGGCCAACCACCACAGAACAACTCGGGATAGAGAAGAAACCCGGGAGCCTTTATAGGCACAAAAGAACGGGAGGTTGCAGGACTTATGGGTCAAGGAAGTTGCTGCAGACAAACATCAAATCTTCCATGGCTAGTGTTCAAAATTACCTTTTGCTGGGCCACCTAGAAATTGACACGGAAATTGATTGAAATTAATCAATCAACTCTTTGCACTCCCACAGTGTTGGAAGTTCATAACTAGTTGGTGGTCAGGTCAACTTCTGAAAACGTAGACACAGAAAGGCTGACCTTCGTGGGGTTTCCTCGGGTTATTTATCACACTGAATCCAAAAAGGGAACAGAGCTATCCCCACTAGCCTCAACGCTGGGGCCACCTACTCACTTCGACACCCCCCCCATAACGGGGCTCCTGCAGACAGACAAGAGGAAGCCCCTACTGCGCTCATACCACTGTAACTTGGTAACTCTGGGGAGCTTGCGGGCGCAGACACTGAGCAGGGGTTCAGGGACCCACCCCGACCCTCCGATACCCGCGTCCCACCTCTCCGCCGCTCTGCTGGGTCCGTTCCCGGTCCCCTGTGGCTCTAAGAGCGCGTCCCGGCTCTTTCTCCTAGGGAAACTCTCAGTGCCGCTTTCCCGGGGCAGGCAGGATTGTTCCTGAGCGCCAGTAGCAGCGGCGAAATTCGGCCCCCGATGCTGCACCCGAACTAGCGGCGTCGTAGCTGTGTCGATCCAGGCAAAGCCCGGCGCCCAACTCGGGTGGAGAGACGGCGGAGCGCGTCCTGAGCCCCGCGCCGCGCGCCACCACCGCCGCTCTCCGTGGGTGTCACAGCTGAAGTCAGGTCGCGGCGCCCGCCCGCGCCTTCGCCGGCACAGCCACGCCTCCTCCGCGCCAACCCCACCTCCCGCCTCCCGCGGCACGTAGGGGCGGGACGAGAGCGCCAGGGGGCGGGACCATTGGTGGGCCTGGTGGGGCGGAGTCGAGGGCGGGGCTTTGAAACTGGGCGGGCAGAAGGAATGGCTCAGAGCGAGCCAGTTTTTTTTTTTTCTAGAACCTGAAGGCCTAGCAAGCTCTGGTTTTGTTAGGTGAAGCTGTTTAGGGCCGCCTCAGGCAAGCTGGAGTCTTCCATATGAGGTAGGCTTGTCCTGCATAATAATCAAAGTTCCTGAAATTCTCAGACAGGGGATATAATTGGATCTAGCTCAGTTCTCTCGCTACTTTTCGGCCTTTCCTCTATTCAGACAGACCTCCTTCCTCCAGTAATGCCTGGGAACCATGTGTCACTGGAAGAGGACTTGCCTCCTTTGTGTTCACAAAGGTTGTTGTACATCTGCTGCCCTTTGCAAATTTGGCTCTTTGAGAAAATAAGGGGACGTTTCTGTTAAGTATTAAATCTAATCACTAAAAACGGAAGGAAATAATACTGGTAAGTGCAGGCAGCTTTCCAAAATAGTTTTTGGATCACATCGTGAAATGATGATAATTTAGTTAAAGATTAAAGAGCCTGGTGCATTACAATGGATACCTGAAGCAGGACTATTTGGCTAAACAAACCCTGCAGGATAGCAGTGACTTGGTAAAACGTTAGATACTTTGACCCAGAGCTGTCTGTCAGTGACCTCTGAAAGAACAGATCCGAACCCAACCATCTGGCAAGGCTTCTGATTTGAATGCCAACAGAAAGCATTCAGATGTGAAGTGAGTGGCAGCCCAGGCTTGGTGAAATGCTAGGGATATAAGGACCTCACTACTGGGAGCAAAAGACACTCCAGTCAGATGAGCTTAAACAAAAGGGGGGCAGAGTTCTCGATCCCAGGAGATAGTTATGGAATCCACATTACCTGGAGCAAGCCTGCATCCTCTCTAAGGGTGACATAGGCTGACTGGACTCCCTCCACATCTGCAGCCAACTTTTACCCTGTCAGTTTCATTTCCAGTCATGCCAATCTCATTTGAGAAGAATGCCCAGAGGCGGGTAAAAAAGGAAAGTAGAAAGAAAACAAAGCGACAGGTAGATAAATAGAAGTGCAGCACATACACCAGGTCTAGTGCACACATCTGAAGATAGAAGTTTCCAGTGACTGATGATCAAGCTGGTGAGGATGCAGACAAATGAGACTTCCACATATCCCTTGTAGGCTCAGAGGTTGATACAAGCACTTTGCAGACTAGCCTGACAGTTGCTTGAAAGCTGAAAGTGCATTTGCTGTACAACTGAGCCATTGCACTTACAGGTACTTACCGACGAGCAAAGAAAACAGAGCTCAAGATCCTCTACATGGGTGTCTGTAGGTTTACTGTAGTCAAAGATGGCAACCTCAAGAGCATCAGCCTGGGTTTGGTGTGAATTTGTCCCCCAGCAGTTCCTGTATGAGAGCTTGGCCCTCAGGAAGGGATGGTGTTGGAATTCACATTTTAGGTGGGGCTTCATGGGAAGCCACAGAGGTGCCGCCTGTTGAAGAGAGTAAGGAGGTGTTTGGAAGACCATGAGTCAGTCACTGGAAAGAGTTGATACAAAAAAAAAAAAAAAAAAAAAAATCTGGCTCCCTCTCATGCTGTGGCTCCCAGTCTCCTGATTACACCCCCTCCTCCTGCTACTGTGATGCCATGTGCCATGGGGTCTTGCCAAAGAGGACAACATACCAACGTTATTCCCTGATGACTCCAAAACTATGTGGCTCCAGGCATTTTATTATAGCAACTGAAAACAAGTAGTGCAAAAAGAAAACAAAACAAAACAAAACTTGTGGGATATTGTTGAGCAATGAAGGCAAACCACTTAGCCAAAGCAACAACAGAAAAGAAAAAGTGAGAAGCAGTTCACTGCATGATAGAAGCCTGGCAAAAAGAGAATAAGCTGCATGATTCATAGACAAGCTAAAATATAGACAGTGGCCATGTGCAGACAGCATACCAGTGGCTGTGTGGGAACAGAGGGAGGGAGGACCAGATTCAAAGGAGCACAAAGTGTCTGCATGATGGCTGGTTGAAGTAATGCTTGAGATGTGCTACTGATTGAATATGTCGAAAGACATAAAATAGTATGTCTTAAATATACAGCTTTGTGTAGCTAATTATACTTCAATAAGCTAGGCAAATCATCAAAAAAATATTCCTAAAGAAATGCCATTTTTAACTTTAAAAAAAAATGAGATAAAATTGGAGTAGGGCAGGGTAAGCCAGAATGGATGGAAAGCTGATAGTTGAAGAGTGAGAGAGGATGAGAAGTTAAGTCAGCGGCTACAAGAAGAGAAGTATACACTGCTAAGAAAGGTCTATGAAATAGGAAGGCAGACTTCGAGATAGCTTAGCAACATACTGGACGATCCAGAATCATCACAGACATGGAGAAGTTGGTAAAGGGCTTATTATACAAGGAACGAAGGTTTTAATGGATTTTCTTGATTCTCCAAGGATATTAGGATTCTAGCTGACCACTGAGTTACACAAAGATGTCAGAGGTTGTATAGTTCCAGCCAAATGCCACATGTATCGGACTTTGCCCCTTAACACACAGCTCTCATTTAAGGCCTGGTCAGGAGGACCAGGGCAGCGGCCTTTCACTTTTAGTCAGCAGTTTCAAGGATAAAAGAGTGACCAGGAAAAAGTAGTGGAAGTTAAGGAGCAAAGCATTTGTCAGTCTCCAGGTTCAATCGTATGGGACAGGCACTCTTAGACCATAATGAGCCAAATTCTGATTCCCTCCATCCCCAGAGTCCTTGGGCATCAGAGATGTAGACAAGAAATTAGGAAGAATTCTACAGCTTAAAACAGGAGGAGAGAAAACAAATGTGGCTATCAAATCATTAGTCTAAGGGACATCTCTGGGAAGTGATAGTTACCAAGAGACTTGAAAGATAATTAGAAAGTAATGCCTCAACCCACAAACTCTCAGTCCCCTCAAAGCAAAAGCAAAGCCCACTTTCCAGATCAATAACATTCAAGCAGGCTACTGACAGGCACCTACCACCAACCTTCTGCAATGGTCAAGACAGATACTGTTCTGAAGAGCAACTCCTATTTATGTGACCTCCACAGCAGATCTGTCTCTTGTACTACAATGTTCCCTGTGTTTGGAACTGATGAAAGTCTGGATATCCTTAGAGCTCTGGAAGATTCTGTATCAGATCTGTTCCCCTGCAAGTCAAGCCATGGAGTGGCAGAGAATGACCACTGACAGACACCAGGACAGTGTCAACAGAAGCTCCTGTGGCCTTCACACCTGGCCCTGGAATCTGCATGCAGACATTCAGCTCGAACTCCATGTAACAGCAAAGGCTCCATATCTCTGAGTGTCAGTCCCCTGCCTCAGCCCTAACTGAGGAAACTGTGCCTGTTCTCCCAGGAAGCCAGCCTCCCGGAGTCCTCACTACACACCTCTCCCCATATGGTGGAACCCGGCAGCTGCACTAGAGGCACCTAGCTCATCTCAAAGAGAGGCCACATGGAGGAGAATGAAGGCAGCACAGCCCACTCACCCCCAGGCCCGGCTCTGCAAGTGAGGCCTCTAGAACCTTCACCCAGTCCAGCTGCAGCAGATGTGCCCATAGGAGGAGCCCAGTAGAGAGCCAAGGGCAGAGAGGCTACCTGGCAGTGCCCAGGCAGCCACAGGTGATGAGAGGGGACAGAGGTCAGAAGGCAGTGCACTTCACAGTGGCCCCTCACAGCATGCTTGTCACATAGTCTGGCCCTGGGCTGGTTTCCCAGCAAGAAGAGACAATGGCACAACTCCCATGCAGCCCTGGTCACACACACTGACTCTATCCACTTTCTCTCCAGGTATTAGATTCCTTTAGAGATGTAGTTTGGTCACAAGATGATTTTCAAGAGCTGAGGGACTTCCTCATGAAAAGTGGCTCACGTGGTTCAGTGACAGCTGTTCGGAATGATGTGTCAGCTCTGAGACAAGAACCATGGATTTGGTCCCCTGTGAGTTCTGAATTTTATACAGGACACAGACATAGAACACAATACAGAGAGTGCAAGGGGAAGGAAGAAACAGAAAGAGATGCAGTCTCTGAAGGTCCCAGGTCAGACAGCCTCTCCCCTGTCCCTGGGCAGCTCCTTGCAGCTGAACATGTACCTTGAGACAATACTTGGGAGGGTCATGGAGGAGCTAGTTGTCTTCTCAATCAAAGGTGGCTGAGCTAAGCCCTGGCCATCTGTACACTTGCCACCTCCACTGGGTGTGGCAGTCTCGACCAGGTGAGTCAGGTATGTACTACTGCATGGGCTCCCTGCTCTCTCCACCCCAGCTGTGAGCACCCATCTCTCACCTGTTGTTTGTACCATCTCAGGGTCAGTTTTGTTCAGCACTTTCTGCTTTGGGTAGATTATGAGATGGCTGCTTAACCTTCCCCCGGGCTCTTTGGTTCCCCGTGGCCTGAGTGCTGCTCGGCACCTGAGACTTCCCATCACTGCTTTGCATCCATCTTCATGCCTCCTTCATAGCTGACCAACTCTTCTCAGGGACGGTGAAGCACCTCTTGGTGGTCCCTGTGGTCCTAACTGTGGCCAGAGGAAGAGGCTGGAGTCACTATGAGTGCCATATGCTTTGATCCTTCACCTAAGTCCAGCTACCCAGAATGCAGGGAAGATCCATCTTTAGGAAGTAGGCCTAACTGTGTTTCTACCACTGGTGTTACTGTGTGGTTGTAGAGAGGCTGTAATGCCTGGTGGGGAGTCCATGATGGATCATCTTTGTGTCTAGACTCAATGACGGACAGGCAGATGTCCTACTGGTCTTCTGCCCTGAGTTTTGTCTCAGGCTCTGTGTTACGCTGTTGTTGTTGTCGTCGTCATTGTCCTTGTCCTTGTTCTTGTTCTCCTCCTCTCCTTCTTCTTTCTCTTCTTGTTTTAACACCTGTCAAGAAGGAATTGACAAGGGAAGGACAGGCACACTGAAACTCAGCTGCTTGGGGTTACCAGAGACACAAGGTCAGGAGGGAGCACAGATAATGGTGAACTTTGTGTCCGGTGGGTCCTTCAAGGGGAGGACAGCACCATTCAACTCACATTTCTTAGAGTCTGAGAGCAGATGAGTAGGCAGCTTCCCTTCCTAATTCTAATATAAGGCCCGCATCTTCTCCCCTCTATATACCTTGGACACCATTAGTTCAGTATTCCCAGTATCTTTACTGTGACTATATGAGTGACTATATGTGGCACTTTACTTCCTCCTCCAGGACATGTCATCCATAGATCCCTCTTGACTTGCTCTGAAAGCCACTCCTGATGACTAAGGATGAGGCAGTTTTAGGATGACTGAACACTCCCTGGACAAAGAATACAGAAACCAGTGTCATTGCTAAATTTCACTTTAAGGTCATCTCCAGCTTTATGAGCACTTACAAACTACTTTCCAAAGTGCCTGCCTGTACTGTTTGATATTTCCAGCAGCAGCTCCTGTTGCTTTATGGTGACAACGAGGACTTAGAGTTCGACTGCTCTAATAAGTGTCTAGTGGCATCTTACTGTGGTTTTAATTTGTAGTTTGCCGATGAAATGGGACGTGGAATATTTCGTATTACACTGCCATTTGTATCTTTCTCTGGCTGACCTTGCTTTTTAAAACTCTGACACCCATGGAAGCCAGAGGTCAACCTCCTTGTCCACCCTGTTTTACTAACAGTTTCTCTCACTGGGACCCGAGGCTCCCAGATTCAGTTAAGCTGTCTGGTCTGCCTGCCCCTGCCTCCTCAGCTCTGAGATTATAAGCACAGGGCAGTGTGCTTTTCTACTGGGTTCCGGAGATGAAACTAAGACCTTCAGGCTTGTGCAGCAAGCCTTTTACTAGCTGAACAATAGTGCCAGGTCCTTAAAATTTTTTAGTCAAGTTTTACACTTTGTTTTGCTATTATAAGATTTTTTTTGTATATTTTACATAATAGTCCTTTATTAGAAATGTCTTCTGCAAATACTTGCTTTCCCCCCCCCCCCAATCTGTGTCTTGTCTTCTCATTCTCTTGCTGGTGCTTTTTGGAGAGATTGGTTTTTTTTTTTTTTTAATCTTAACTCCAATTTATCATTTGTTTCTTTCAGAGATTGTGCCTAAAAGGTCATTACCAATCCCCAAATCCTTTAGATGTCTCCTTCTGTATTATATTATAGAGATTCTATAGTTTCATGTTTGATATTCATGTCTATGATGTTTTTCATTTTTGTGGTGAGACAGGAGGATTGCCTTAAAATACATAACAAGACCTGGTGTAAAAAAAAAGAATCTGCTGACCATATTTATGTGACTCTATGCCTGAGTTCTCTGAGACATTATTAATACATTTGTTGGTGCTGGGAATTGGACCCTTCACCTCATGCAAGCAAGAGGTAGGCAAGTAAGTATCCTATATTCTGTCTACACTGCCTTGATTACTCTGGCATTTTACCAAGTTCCAAATTCAGATAATCTTAGTAAAAAGTTGTGATTCTCCTTTAGTATTAAGTTGGTTACTGTGTATTCTTTGGTCTGTATATAAACATCTTAGAATCTGTTTTTGTTTGGGGTGGTATATTTTGGGTTTTATTTGTTTGATTACAGCTCCTAAAAATAACATGCTAGGATTTTGACTGGGATTGTATTGAGTGTGTAAGGTCAAATTTGAAAGAACTTGACAATGTTAAGTCTTCCTATCAATGATCATGGGGTTTTTTCCATAATTTATTTATTATGCATTTGTTTTCTTAGTGTGGGAAGGAGTGTGCATGTCATAGCGCGCATGTGGAAATCAGAGGACATTTTGCAGGAGTCAGTTCTTCCACCATATGGCTCGCAAGTCACAGGTATCAGGCTTAACCTGCTGAACAACCTTACGGCCCAGAACCTTTACAATTCTAACAGCATTGTATATGTTGTCGAATATGGATATTACAAATGCCTCATTAGATCTATACCTACATATTATAGTTTCTATGTCAGTTTCCCTGTATGTATTGCTGACATGAAGGAACGTGACTGAGTTTTGCACATTAACCTTTTATCTGGAAATCCTGATATAATTGACGGTACATACTGTGTGTCAGTTATCTTAGATTTACTGCATACGTAATCATGGTGTTATGAACAAAATTTGCCTTCTTTGTTCCCAGTCTATACAGTCTTTACTTCCTTTCCTTGTCATTTGTATTGGCTGGATACCCAGCACCATGTGGTGAGGATTGTCATTGCCTTGTTTCTTATCAGGAAACTTCTGTTTTCTCAATATTAAGCGTGATATTACCTGTATGCTTTTTGTAGATGTCTTTAACAATTCGAGGAAGCTGCCCTGTGTTGCTGCTTTGATAAATTTATATCATGAACAGGTAGTGATTTTTTTTTTTTTTTTTTTTTTTTTTTTTTTGGTTTTTCGAGACAGGGTTTCTCTGTATAGCCCTGGCTGTCCTAGAACTCACTCTGTAGACCAGGCTGGCCTCGAACTCAAAAATCCGCCTGCCTCTGCCTCCCAAGTGCTGGGATTAAAGGCATGCGCCACCACCGCCCAGCCCAGTGAATTTTTATTAGATATTTTTACTCTACCTATTAATGTAATCGTGTGATGGGTTTTTGGTTGTTGTTTGTTCATTTGCTTGTTTTTTGGGGGGGGTTGGTTTGCGGTTTTTTTTTTTTCTTCCTCCTTTGGCTTAATGATGTCACAAAGGACATTCATTGACTTTATCTTGAAACGATCTTGCACACTTGGAGTAAATCCCATTGGGTCATCATATACAATTCTTTCTATTCATTGCTACATTTGGCTTTTAATATCCCATTGAAGATTTTTACATCTATGTTCTTGGGTGGTGTGGATTTATTGTTTGCTCTTTTGTGATGTCTTCATCTGTCTTTGACATTAAGGTGTTAAGGCAAGGTAACTGTTACCTGTCTTTCCTGCCATTTTGTGCTATTTCTAATATTATAAGGAAATCTCCTCATATGTTGTTACTGCTGTTACTAGGAAGCTTTCTCATGCCTGAGTTGATTACATCTTCTGTTATGTTCTGTGCTTTGGTGTTCTTGGAAACCAATCACAAAAGAAATCAGTTAGAACTGCTTTGTATAATTAGCCGCAATAAGCTTGAACCCAAATCAACCACCAGGCAGCACTTCCTGCACCTATGTATAAGCTTTTATGGTTTTTATTTTTATAAGCTCCTCTTGGGATGGACCCCAACGTAAGAGAAACATCAACATCAATATAAGAAGCTATTTGAAATAAGACTTCGATATTGAGTAGGGGTCTACTTTAAGTTCCCAAGTCCTCCCTGGGAACTGGCATCCTACTTGGTAGAAAGAGACATGTACAATATGTACATGGTTTACTGACATCCTGGTAGGCAAGTTAAGACATGAATGTTAGGCAAGGCAAGTCCCCTACCACAGCTGAATATCCCAACCAATGGGAGCAAAATAAGTGTACAACAAAGACACGTTTCTAAGGAAATC
This sequence comes from Mastomys natalensis, assembly GCA_021653895.1. Lineage (NCBI taxonomy): Eukaryota > Metazoa > Chordata > Mammalia > Rodentia > Muridae > Mastomys > Mastomys natalensis. Next base: position 621,601 of record JAJTUV010000049.1, on the reverse strand, counting down.
CCCAATCCCTAAACCCTGATTGATGGAATAGCTTGGCACAAATGTTTGTGGATTTTAAAAGCCCTGTAGGATCTTACCTCAATATCAGCCAGCTCTGAAGTTTGACCTGTGGCCCTGATTGATCAGTCTTGTAGTGTGGCATTCAATAAACCATCCCTATTTGACTGAGATTGGCGTTTGAGTGGTTTGTGCTATGATTCCCAGGCTCCGACAGAGGAAATGAAGGTTTTAAAGCAAAATTAATCAATATATTTTTATTCTGTAATGTATATTCATTACATTAAAAAGATTGTGAGGCTAATCCCTATTTAGAGTCTCCTTGCTTATTTGCAGATGTGCCATGCAGTCCTACATACACACAGATGCTGATAGAGAAGTCTGTTCCTCCCCATCAAATACATGGGTAATGGAAAAGAGATTCCAAAAGTCCTGTTTTTTAATATCAGCACAGCATCATTCTTTAATAATAAAGAAAATAGATGCTAACAATAATTATAAATATTGCTTGATATAAGTATAAATAAAAACAAAGACTTTTGCAAAAACACTGAGGTCAAATGAAGAGATACATATATAGAAAACATTTATTCTATAAATAAGTTTTTAAAAAGTCACTTCGAAAAAACAATAGCAGTTTTTTTTCAGTATTGTTTAATCTTTATCTCTACTCACAGAAGATTCCAGTAGAACAAAATGACTTCTCTCTGACTCTAGTGTAAGTGGCCTGTAGGTTTACACTTTCTTCTAACCTGGATTCTGCTTCAGAACCCCAAATACTTGCTGTTGGCCCTTGAAACATTGAAACTGGACCAAAACTTATAGTACTGAAATGGCCACCCTAGGGAAGAAGATCTCACTAGGTTCTAAACCAATTAAACTGTTTTTCCTTTTTGTGTGTTGTTCGGAACTTTTTTTCCCCCTGTGTATCCCTGTCTGGCTTGTTCCTCGCTATATATGTAGTTCGAGCTGATTTTAAACTCTCAGAAGTGCCCCTGCCACAGCACTTCCCATGAGTGCTGGAATTATTATCATATACTACCATGTAAGTTAGAGTTTCTAGTGCAGTGATAAAACACCATGACCAAGGCAATTTATAGAAGGAAAGTTTATTTGGGGTCTATGGCTCCAAAGGGATTCGGAATCTGTCACCATTACAAGAAGGAAGTGTGGCAGCAGGCTGGCATGACAACTGGATCTGGAAGCTGAGTGCTGGGACTTACACCATGAACCACAAATGGGAAACAGGGAAATGGCAGGAGTCTTTGGACACCTCAAAGCCCATCCCAAGGGACACATTTCTTCCCCTAAGGCCATATTTCTTAAGCCTCACCAAACAGCCACCCACTGGGAATCAAATATTCAAATGCCTGGGCTATCGGGAACATCTCATTCAAACCACCATAGCCTCCATGTCTGCCTTTAAATTACTAAGATGGAAGGAGGAAGAGAAGAAGGAAGAAGGGGAGAGAAGAAACTCATCAGAATACAGCCACCATAGAAATATTCTTAACCACTTCACATTTTTGATTGATGTATGAAATTACTTACAGAATAATATAAGTATCCCCTCAAGCACAAGGCTAAATCAGCATCAACATCTACGATGTTCAGAAAGATAAGAATCAAGGAAGTGATGTGGCTTATAGATCTCTCTCTCTCTCTCTCTCTCTCTCTCTCGCTCTCTTCTCCTCTCGCTCTCTCTCTCGCTCTCTCTTTCTCTGTGAAAATGTGGTCTCTCTGAACAGCAGTGTCCCTGCGTTTTCCCTCCTCCTGAGTTCTGTGAATAGGACCTGTGAAGGGTGGGCTTATAAAGCCTTGCTCATCACCGTGGTCCGATGTCTGGTTCAGAGTGTATCATAAGTAAGTGCACAGAACTTGCATTCATTTTAGTTTTAAAATGTAGCTTATCACCAGGCTCTCAAACTGAGGCTGCTATCAGTTAAAAACCAGTACACCCATCTTTAACTTCTAGAAACTTCAAGAGTGCCTATTAAAGCTCAGTCTGTTGACTGGAAGACTCGTTCACTCCATGGCTAATAATTGAAGTCCTTTATCACTCCCCTGACATTCTAAATGACTTCCAGTTGGCATTTTATTTCTTATTGTGCATTTGGTTGGTGATCATTGTAGATAAAGCCCTAGTAGAATTAGAACTTTATTTACAGACCTCAGCGGAGAGCTTTTACCATCAGAGGTCCACATTCCCCCCAGAATTACCATTATTATAGAATATACTGTTCATTAATCTTTAAATGTGTTAGGGTTCTTGCCATTACACTTAGGAAATGAAGATTCCATTTCCTCTATTTGTTTCCCCTAAAAAGCCAAAATTCCAGTTAGTTTCAGTTTTCTGCACTTTCATAGAACAGTTTATTCGGTTTACTGAATGCTTTTATGAAATGCTTTTCTTGATGGAGCCTGCTTTTTTGACTAACAAGAATCTCTCCTAGCACGGAACCACCTAGATAGAAAAAGAACCAAGACAACAATTCCTACTGTATGACCAACTGAAGCGATGCCTTAAGATCTGTGCTGCTGGGCTAGGATAGAGAGGCTTCTTCATCTTCAATATTCTTTTTGTAACCACATCCTCACAGATATCAGAAAACTGACTGACTGGTGGGTTTCCTTACCCCACAGCCTCAGCACCCTTAAGAAAGAAAGAATGAACTCTCCCAAGTCTTAAAGAGTTTCCCTAGAGTGTGACCTGATGTCTAAGAGAAAGTAGAAGGCCCCAGATAAGTCATTAAACACCATTATGCTTCTCTGTGGCAAGTTACTCCCTTTTAATTTTTCTGTGTGCCACTCCAGAGCTTCCAGGAGAAGCTCTCCATTGAGGCCACTGTGAGCATAAGATGCTCTCACGTCTGTTAATGTCTCCCAAGGGGAAATGCTGACCTCAGGCTCAGACTCCAGGCAGAGAAAAGTATTAGCCTGAATTGCATTTAACTGTTTTCTCTGTAGGGTTATTTTGTCTGAATAGCCTCTATTTACAGCAAACTCTATTGTCTGCTGTCTTATATAGAGGATTGCATTCTTATATACAGGTGGCACTCAATAAAGTCAGAAGCCACGAAGATGTACAAGTAAAGTCGCAATGGGAAGACAGTCTCAATGGCAGTGATTCTCAGCCCTGGCGGAACATGAGAACCTCCAAGACAGTTGTCACCATTCTATCCTGGCATGTCCAGCCTTTTGATATTGCAATGAGATGTTGTCTTCTATCACGTTCAGACTCAAGACCTATCAGTGCATGGGAATCAGATTAAACGTGCCCCTAGGCCCTTCCCTTTGTGAATCCCAAGAGAAAATCAGTAGGATCTAAGTGAGGGTGTTTGCTAAAGTTCCAGATGCCAGCCTTGAGCCTGAGAACTCTAATGTTTCCTGAGTGAAATGAGTCGAAGCTTGTTCCCCAGCCAAGCAGCAGGGTCAGCAGCAGACTGCAAGGACCCAAGTTCAACACTTTCACTGAAAAGATCTATGGGACAGTAAGAGTCTGAGAGCCCAGAACAGCTTCTTTTCTCATTCACAAGGACACTGGAACCATGGAAGGCAAAGTCATCCTATCTTAAAATTACTCATTAAAGCCCAAGACTGGCCCTTCCATATAGCGTATCTGACAGACACAATCATCTCACATACAAAGTGATTCCAAGGGGGATGATCATTTTTTTTGACGAATAAGTTAAAAGACACAGAAAGAATTTGGGTTATGTAATCTATGAAGAAAGAATAAAAGACATTTGAGGAAACCTGTGTTGGTTAGTTTTTGTCAACTGACATATATTAGTGCCATCTGCAAAGAGAGAACCTCTATAAAGTATTGCCTCCATCAGACTGGCCTGTAGGCAAGTATGTGGCATTTCCTTGATTAATGATTGATATGGAAGGGCACAGCCCACTGTGGGCAGTGCTACCCCTGGGCAAGAAGTCTTGAATTGTATAAGAAATCAGGCTGAGGAAACCATGGGGAGCAAGCCAGTAAGCAGTATTCCTCCAAAGTTTCTGGCTTGACTTCCTTCAATGGTCTAATGTGATCAGGATGTGTAAGCCACGTAAGTCCTTTCTTCTCCCAAGTTGCTTTTGGTCCCGATGTTTATCACAGCAACAGAAAACTAACTAGGACAGAGTCCAAGCAGCATCATGGACATTCTCCAAAGTATGTTTTTATGGCCATAAAGTGATGAATTAGACCAATGAAGTACACACTTCATTGCTGTAAAACTTCTCATGGCCTGTAATTTATTCATGTGCACAGAGGATCTCCAAAACGAGGTCATCCAAACAGCATTTATGTACTGTTACCTGGAACACATCACATGACCACCATCTCTTAGGAAAATACTATGAGACGTGTGTAGCCATATACTATGCCCCTATACCTCAGTACAACTGACACCATATTAGAGACAACACTCTGACCATAAAACCCAGCACATAGGCCCTAACACCTGCCAAAGCACAAAGACCTGGTCTGTAGGGCCGAGATCCAGAAAAATTTCTAAATATACAAATGTTGCTTTCTGGCTTCTGCAGTTCTGCTTCTTAGTAACTGTACTTGGTAACTGAGGTATATCCACCAGGATGTAGGGTTGATGTATAAAAGACAAAGGACTGTGAAGATCGGGACTGCATTATTTGGAAAGTTCTTCGTGCAGCCCCCAGCCAGTGATAAAGACTTCCTTTTCAGCTTTAAGAGTATCTGTATGGGTTCTCTGGTGGACTTACCTTGCAGCAGTCAGATTTCTATTACTATGATAAAAATACCTGAGGCAATCAATTTACAAGGAGAAAAGGTTTACTTGGGCTTATAGTTCCAAAGATTTCAGTTCTTTGTTGTTTGGCTCTGCTGCTTCAGGCCTGAGACTTGACAGCACTTCAGAGCAGAGTTCTGTTTACCTCATTATACACAGAAAGACAAAGGAAGGGGCGCAGCGCTCCCACAATCAGCTAACTTCTTCTCTCTGGGTTGCCTTCTAGTGATTCTAATGATTCCACCTCTCAATTATGACACAAGCAAACAACTAAGCTTTTAACAGAGGAGGTTTCTGTGTGAGTATGTGGTGGTGGTTGGGGGTGGGGGGTGACAGAGGAGCAGATTCAGATCCAATCTACAGCAGGTCACAATCTCTAAATATTTTCTCTCTTCTTTTCTTTTATATATGTTATTTTATTTATTTACATTCCAGTTGTTGCCCCTCCTTGGTCCCCCCCCCACACACAGTTCCTCATTCCATTTCTCCTCCCACTTTCCTCCAAGAGGGTGCTCCCCCTCCCACCAGGCCTCCTTCTTCCCTGGGGCCTCAAGCCTCTCAAGGATTAAGCACATCTTCTCCCACTGAGGCCAGACCAGGCAGACCTCTGCTTTATTTGTGCCAGGGCCTCAGTCCAGTCCGTATAGGATCCTGGTGGCTTAGTCTCTGGGAGCTCCCAGGGGTCTGGGTTACTTGAGTCTGTTGGTCTTCCTACGGCATCTCTCTCCCTTTTAGCATCTTCAATCCTTCCCCTAGTTCAACCACAGGGGTCCCTAATTTCTTTCCAAGGGTTGAGTGTAAGTATCTGCTTCTGTCTGAGTCAGCTGCTAGTAGGGCTTCTTAGTGGACAAGCCGTGCCAGGCTCCAGACTGTAAGCACACCATAGCATCAGTAATAGCGTCAGGCCTTAGTGTCCTCATCCCCGAAATGGATCGTACGTTGGGCTGGTCACTGAACAGTCTTTCTTTTAGTCTCGTTCCCATCTTTGTCCCTGCAGCTCTTTTAGACAGGAGCAAAGAAATGTTGACTGTGGCTTTGTAACCTTGTCTTCCCCCCTACCCCAACACATACACTTGAAGCCCCGTCTATCTACTGGAGGTGGCCTCTTATGCACCATAGACTGTCTTCTCTTTCTCGTTACAGCATAAATCCCCGAGGAGAGGCACTTGAATGCTGTGCACCTCCAGCACCTTCAGCAGTGCTTAACCCTTTGTTTATGAAGAGGTTGGTAAGGGATTGTCACCAGCAAACACTGGTACTTACTTAGTGGGATTCCTACTAAGGGATCCTTGCAAGGATCTCAGAGCAGCTTTATGTTGAATTAAGGAGCTGGAGAACATCAAGTGACACACAGGCTGACAGCCAGGCACTCGCATTAATTAATTCTGATACTTTGGACAAGTCAATTGACTTTGCCAGGTCCCTTTTAACTCATATAGAAGTGAGTGGACTAGATTAGAGAACCTTCAACTGCCTGACTGTCATTTGTTATTATAAGACAAGAAGATAAATTAAAATTAAAATCTGATATAATCAAGACAGTTTTCATTACTTCCTTAGGGTTCTTTAAGGTTTGTCTTTATGTAGATGTGAGGTGTGGTATAGCTTATAGGTACTTAAGTTTGTTATATCCCCCTGATGAAACTTAACACTTTATCATTATGAAATTACTTTGGGCCAGACAGTGGTGGAGAAAGCCTTTTATCCTAGCACTTGGGAGGCAGAGGCAGGAGGATCTCTGAGTTCAAGACCAGCCTGGTCTACAGAGTGAATTCCAGGACAGCAATGGCCACACAGAGAAACACCGTTCCAGAAAGAAAGAAAGAAAGAAAGAAAGAAAGAAAGAAAGAAAGAAAGAAAGAAAGAAAGAAAGAAAGAAAGAAAGAAAGAAAGAAAGAAAGAAAAAAAAGAAATTACCTTGTTTGTCTGTTGTAATATTTTCTGCTCTGATATCTACACTAATATTAATATATCCACTCCAGTTTATTTTAAAGTAGTGTTAGTCAGGGATATCCTTCTCTCTCATTTCATTTCTAATGTATTTATGCCTTTTTATTTTATTTAAGTTGGGTTTGTCATGGGAAGAATAATAGTCATGCTGTTGTTTGAATATGGCCCTTTCCTTTCCTCTCTATTCTCTTGTCATACACACACACACACACACACACACACACACACACACATATATATACATCTTTTCTGTGCCATTGCATTACCATGAGGTAATATAATATTCCAGGTCCTTCCCAGTTGTCAGTCTGACATTCCTTAACTTGCCAGCCTTCAGAATCATGAGCCAAATATACTTCTGTCCATAATCACTTGCTAAGTCTGGAGTGTTCTTGTCATAGCAGCAAGAAACAAACTAAGGAAACCTTTTTCTTTTTCTGTTATTGTTGATCTTCCAATATCCAGTATCTCAATTTATGTCTTCAGACAGAAGCCTGGGTGCATTGAAATGTAATGTGATGACTGATACGATGAGATTTAGGTTGAATGCTTTGCTAGTTATTTCTGTTTGTTCTGTCTGTTCTTTTTCTCTTTTCCTGGTACTTTTGAACTTGCTACTTTTTTATAACAATTTTTGTTATAGTTCATATGTTATGAACTTCACCTATATAAGATACACACACACACACACACACACACACACACACACACATACACACACACATACACACACACAGTTTTTTGAGACAGAATTTTTCTGTGTAGCTCCAATTGCCCTGGAACTTGAGTTGAACTCACATAGATCCACCTGCCCCTGCCTTCTGAGTGCTGGGATTAAAGGCAGGTGCCTCCACACCTGTCTCTCTTCAGTAATTTTAAGGTATGTAAAAGTTGTAGAATTATCATCATCAATTATAAAACACTTTACCACTTCCTAAACTTAACACTAACACTTCAGCTGTTGCCACTGATTCCCCAACCTCATTCTCACCTCCAACTTGCCCTAAGCACATACTAATCTATTTTCTGTTTCTGTACATTTTCCTATACTACACAGTACATGTAAATGGGATCTTATACAGATTTTTGTGACTGGCTTCTGTCATTTAGCATAAGATTTTCAAGTCTCGTTATAACATATGTCAACACTTCACTCCTTATTTTGAATGAATTCTACCACACACCATATTTATTTATCCATCCATCAGTTGGCAGCCTTCTGAGTTGACTCTGAATTTTTGATAACTCCAAATGATGCTACTGTAACACTGATGGCTAAGGCATCGTGTAGACACCTTTAGTTTCTCCTGAGACCATACCTAGCAGTGGACTTGCTGAATGATATGAATAGTAGCCATGCTACTGCAAAGTTGCTGCCAGTACTATATGCTCCCTCCATCAGTGTCTGAGTATTCTTACCGCTCTACATTGTCTCAGCATCTGTTAGTATCCGTCTTTTGGCTGCCAGCCATGCTGATGGGCATCAAGCTGTATCTCACTGGAGGTTTAATTTGCATTTCCCTGATAACTAATAACATTGAGCAACTTTCCAAGAGCCCATTGACAATTTCTGTATCCTCCTTTGGTAGACTGATTGTTTTTATTTCATCCTAACTCCTCTCTGGCTTCTTAAGGGTATCATTTCACTGCTTTGTATCATTATTTTTTGTAGTTATTTCAGAGATTTTAGTGTGCATGTTTAATAAATCATCTGCCTTCAAGTGGTGATATTCTACTTCATGTACATATCCAGAAACTTTACAAACATATACTTTCATTTCTCCAGGTTCAGCTCCGTGTTGTTTTTCAGATCTCTAATTAAATGATATGCTTCCTTCCTCTTTATAGTACAATGATGCTCTGTTAACATGGATAATAAGCTTGTTAAGGTCAGAAAGAGAGGGGACAAGAGGTGATTAATTAAGGGACTTTGCATGCCTTCTGCAAGGCAGGATGAATCCAGCTATAGATCACCAGAGAGAAAATTGAAGTGGAAGTTTTTTAATATGTCATGTGATGCAGACTCACGAGGTGTTTTGCTGAGGCAAGACCCATGGGAGGACACATGATGTTTGGAGAGAGTATAAGTAGGACTCAATGGACAGTGATGGTGCACTTGTATAGCTAGCTTTGCAATGCTTTGTTGGTCTCTTGTCTTTGTCTTTGCTGATCTTTGCTTTGTTGAGTGGTGCATGGAAGAAAACTTCTTTTGCCATCCAGGCTGGTCCTGGTCGCTCTCCACTGACCACCAATTTGACAAAAGCCTTGTGGTTTCTGCTGGATTGTGCCACTGCTGCTGATTTGTGTTTTGTATCCTGACACTAGTGAGCTAGACTGCTGGTATCCTGACAAATGAAAATGAAAATTGTCCTGAGGAGCTACTTCTAAACAGGTCCACATTCTATGGTCCTTTTTACCATATTTTCTCCCTAACCTTTGGAAGGTAAGCCAGAAAGGGAGTAGAAACATTTGAGAACCCTTATTAAAAATAGGTTTTAAAAAGTCTAAGCCTACAGAAAATCAAGAGAGTCTTGACTCTACATTCTTGAGAGTTCTCAGTGTTCTCACTCATGAGTTGGAATTCTAAACCCTTAGTTTGATCAGGCATGCTGGCACACGCCTTTAGTCCCAGCAACTGGGAGGATGAAGCAGGTAGAACACTGTGGACACCACGCCAACCATGGCTACATAGTGAGACTTTGTTCCAAAAAACCATCATAACAAAGTCAAAACCAAACAAAAGCCCACTCAATTGTTTCTGAGAAGTAAAAGAAATATGACAGATGCTCCTCTTCGATATAATCACCTGCTCGATTCAGTCAGCATTTCATATTCTCTCAGAGAGACATCTCTGCACAGATGAGGCAAAGATGGAGCAATGCTGCTACTGAGCAAGGAACACTCAAGGTCAGGCTCCAGTAAGTGCATGACACTGCAGCACTGGCTATCTGACTTCCAGCCTCTTGTCCTGCTGGAATCCATTTCTGTGGCCTTTGCCACCCAGCTTATGGTTCTGAGAGGGCATAGCAGGGGTCCCTGCAGCCCAGACCATGCCCAGATTCTGCACTGAAGGATATTTTGCTGCTTTCTGGTCTCCAGTCAGTTACATTATCTGTTCATTAATCAGAGCCATGAGAGATACTTAAAGTTGCAGGATAAGCTCAAGGCTAGACTGTGCCTCTAACTAATCACACAGGTGAGGCAATCATGGGTTGACAAAAGGACAGCACAAGGCCTGCCCATGTGACAGCTGCCCACTCTGGTGCCTTCACATGCCTAGCTGGAAGAGAGTAGCTGTGCCTTATCTTACTCTGTAACAGGAGGTACTATATCACTCCCTGAGATAAAAAGCAACTTCAGTGAACTATGACTCAACGGACTTGGTGACCTGCAGGTCAGAGATAAAGGAAAATGCACCTCAGATAGCCAGGAGTGCGGTACAGACAGGAAGCAATTAAAGGGACCCACAATCACGCAAAATCAGTTAGTTTGAGTCAGGCAAGAAGCATCAAACAGATGTGCAGGTATTCTGAGATTCTCCCATTCAAGCTCCTTGGGATGGTCTGTGTTGCAAGGATTCTATGCACAGGCAAGCCTGGGAAGTGTTCTGTTCTTTCAGCTCCCTTGAGAGGTTCACAGGGTTCTTATGAAGGCTTTTGAGAAAATTGGCAGTAAGGAAGTCCACTCCAGTTTTTTTCAGGGTGCAGCAGAGCATGCTGTGGCCTTCTAATACAGTCCAGCCAGTCCATTTTGCAAAACCAGAGAGATTAGATTTTCTTCCCAAAGATTATTCAGATAGTGGACTTGTGTGTTTCGATTCCGAAAATTGATGCTTTTAAATTTTCGTTTCTTTATACACAGGCTGGACCTAGGCATCTCCGCACATATGTAGCAGATGTGCAGCTTGGTCTTCATGTGGATCCTGAACAGTTGGAACAGGGGCTATCCCAAAAGCTGTTGTGTGTACATGGGATCTGTTCTAGCTGGGCTGCCTTGTGTGTTCTCAGTGGGAGAGGATGTGACTAGCCTTGCAGAGACTTGAAGTGCCAGGGTGGAGGATACCTAAGGGGGCCCACACACACTCAGAGGAGAAAGGGAGGGGGAAGATGGAAGGATGGTGGGAGGAGGTAACCAGGAGGGGGACACTGAGTATACTGTATAGTGAATTAGTAGAAAGAAAGAAAGAAAGAAAAAGAAAGAAAGAAAGAAAGAAAGAAAGAAAGAAAGAAAGAAAGAAAAGAAAGAAAGAAAGAAAGAAAGAAAGAAACTAAGGGATTTTTGTTAATGAATCAATGTTTAAGTGATACTGTGTACTGATATTCAAATAAAAAATGAATAATATAAGCTTTGCCTCATATATCATTTTCTATCTTCGGCATAAATGCATGATGAAGTAACAAATAACATAGAAGTTGTGGGGAAAATAATGGAAAGAAGTCATATTTGGGTGAATATGGAACCAATCATCCTGAGATTTTAGGTTAGGTCACTGTCGCTATGGTAAATTCTATGAGCTGGCACCTCTGCTGCCCCCTGGCCCCTTCTGAGCACAGCTGGTAGCCAGCGGGGCTGCTTATAAGACAAAGGAGATTGAACAGGGGGCACCAGCTCACAACTTTCCTAGACCACGATATAATGCTTGTGCCACCTAAATAAGGTAGCCAGTCTGATTCCCTCAAAAATGAATGGTGGGATTTTGAAATAAGGAACCAGTGAACAATTCCAAGTGAGGAAGGGCTGCCTAGACTGGTCCTTGGTAAGTCAGGGGACGGACAGAGCTTGAAGCATGAAGAAGAAGTTGAGACGGAGAACAAGAAAGGAGAGCAACACATAAACACACGCACAACCTAAGCAACCTGAAAGGAGTTCTTGACTTGCTTACAGACTAGCCAAACTAGATTTTTAAGTTGTGGTAAGTTATCTGTAACATGCAATTCTATCCTTTTAAGGTACTGTTAGTGACATCATTGTCTGCCTATCACTACTGTCCATCCTATTGGGCAGTGGTGGGGGGAGGGAGGTGGGACTGGAGGTTTGAGAGTGGGGGTGAGTAGATGAGAGAAAAGGACGAAAGGGGAAGGAGAGTGGATGAAAGGAGAGGAGGAGGAAGCCATGATGGACAAGAACCACATGACCAGGAGAAACTACAAGTAGCAAGGGGCTTTATAGCTGGGGGAAAAGTTAGTATAGTGTTAGATCTGTCCAATCTGGGCATATAGCTTATAATTATAATAACTGGATTGTGTGCTTTTTATATGGGCTTATTGGGATTAAAAATTCCAACATCTAACCTAAGATTATCCACCTGCTCTCTATGAAGTTGAGAACTCTAGGAAGTTCATGTAAATGGAATAATGTAATATTTGTCTTTAGGGAATCGGCTTGTTTCACTCAGCATAATGTTCTCAGGCAAGTGGTGTCGATTCCACATTTTACATTCTCATCAGCAATGTACACAGGCACGTCTGTGTGTGTTGTTCTTGTGATTGAGGATCGCCAGGACCTCTCTCTCTCTTAGCAATGAATACTAGTCCCCTGTGCAGATGAAACAGTTTATCCCTTCACCCACGGATGAGAATCTTCATTGCTTTCCAGATTGTCAACCATCAAGAAAGCTGCGAGAAACATTCAAACATTTTTGTATGATTTTTTTGTGTGACTTGAAGTCTCATTTGGCTATATGCTGAGAAGGGTGATTGCATCATCATTTAATAAGAGCATATTTAGCTTTGTCATAAACCAGCAAACTGCCCCCAGCGTCGACTTCTCACTTGACACTTTCACCAGCAATGAATGGTGTCCCACATTCTCAGCAGCTGTTGTAGTTGTTGCATTTTGGATTTAAGGCATTCTAATAGGTGTACAGTAGACTCTACTGGCTTTTCACTCTCAGATGATACATGGCATAGAACACCTGTTATCTGTATGTATTCGGTGGCTCAGACCTTTGTGGTGGCTTTGTTTGTTTAGTTTCTGAGACAGAATATTACTATGTAGCCCTGGCTGGCCTAGTGCTTCCTGAGGAGAATGGACTGACCTCAAACCCACAGAGATCCACCTGCCTCAGCCTTCTGAGTGCTTCAATTAAAGTCATTAAAGGTATGTGCCACCATACCCAACTTCCTGTCTGTGTCTTGTCTTTCACCCTCTCTCAGTTTTAAAGAAGTAATGAAGCCAACAGCAAACTCTCTATAACAAGGAAAACCTTACTTTAACAATGGTATTCAATAAATCACATGACATGGATTTTATTTGAAATTTAAGTTTCCCTTGAATTTTTTTTTTTTTTTTTGTCTGGGTCCTGTCTTTGAAGTTCATCATTGCTGTGTTGGAGAGGATAGAGAGCAGCATTTGAAAGCATGACTCTAAAGGACCGATATTGAGACACCCTAACAAACAGAGGGACTATCCCATCAGCACACTCTGTGATGGGCCACTGACCTGGCCTTCCTACTTGCCCTGTCTCATGGCTTCAGCAGAAGAGCAGGAGTGACCCAGGCCACTGCAACTCACTGCTATTTGGATTTCTCACCCTATATCTACAACTTTACCTCTCTCAGCTTAAACCTGCAAAACCCCTACCTCACCATTGCGATCTTCCTGAATTTGAACAGTGGCAGCCACTCTTTTTTGTTTGTGGTTTGGTCATTTTGTTTTGCTTTGTTTTGATTTTTTTTTTTGCTGGGGGGGGGTTGTTTGTTTGTTTTTTTCGTTTTGTTTTTTCAAGACAGGGTTTCTTTGTGTAGTTCTGGCTATACTGCTACTTGCTTTGTAGTCAGAAATCCATCTGCCTCCCAAGTGCTGGGATTAATGGTCCACACCACCATGCCCAGCTAGCTGGCAGCCATTCTTGTGTCTCACAATCTACATCATTTTCTGCTTCACCTGTGATTGTCTTTGGCTCATCTCTTCTTCTTCTAGGGTCCTTGCAGCTGCATAGACCCCAGGACATTTCTAGAACATGCCAGGCTCAATCTCTTTGAATTGGTTTCTTTTTAACCCACTTGGTGCCATTGTCATTGTTCTTTCTACCCAACTCGAGCTCTGCCCTGCCCCAGAGCCACTTGCCTGGTCTCTCAGTTTTCTTTCACTGTGCTGGCTTGCACAGCTGGCCTGCCTGACATCATTACCCTCCCAGTTACCTCATCTTTTCCTAAAGAGTCAGTGCTGGTTAACTTACTACATGACGACCTGCTTATTTCTGCCAGCACCATAAAGGCAACGATATCAGTTCCCTCTACTCACAGTTGAGTCCTGAAGCCAAATCACAGCAGTTCTTACCCTCATCAAGTTCTCCATCCTTCTCATGCCCCTCCAATGACATCCTGCCCTCCTAACAAATCTCCATCCCTTCTCTTAGGTCTGTCCTACTTGCTTTTCTTCTGCCCTGCCCAGACTGTTGCTAAAAGCCTAAAGCTTCCTCCCACTCAGCTGCTGAGGATTTCTTTCTAAAGGGCAGGTCTGCACCAATGCCCCAGGGCACTGTTGAAACTCCTGGCTCCAAATGTGTTCCCTAACCACAAGCCCCCAGAACGCTCTGCTGATCTGTATCTGGACCCAGCTCACCTTCCTGTATTATCAGTGAAGCTGGTTTCTGCCTCACTGCTGCACATGCTGTTCCTTTTGCTTTATACACTAAGGTGGGGTTCATTCCATGAGCCTGATCCATTTTACTGTCCACTGCAAGCCTTTATTCTCTTTTTAAAATTACCTGGGCATAGAGTATGTTAAGGAAATGTTCTACCACTGAGCTAGCTTCCAGTTTCTATTTAACCTTCAAGTTCTGGTTAATGGAACTTTCTTCAGGAAATCTTCCAAACACCACAGCACCCCCTGCACAGAGGCCAGGTATTCACGTATTTACTCTCCTGACACCAGCTTTAATACAAGTTCCCACATGTCTCTGCCTAGCACTCCTTCAGGATTTGCCTGGGTACACTTATCTCCATAAATGTGAAGAGATGACCCAAGCCTGCAACAATGTCCTGAATATACATGACAATTTCAGCAGATGCTGAGCTCCTTAGTGACAAGTCTGTCCCAGAAAATGCCATTGCAAATGTACCCTAGAACTGAGAGACAATGGCTGCACATGCACGGGCTTTTCATTTGCAACTTGAAAGGACAAATCTCTTCCTCATGTTTCTACCACTTCCAAGCGTTTAATTCTTTGTATATATTTGTAAGTGCCTAAAACACATGTGTGTTTACAGACACTTGCCCACAGCTCTATTCTGTATACATGTATTTCTACTCACTGAAGCTATTACTTAAAAGTTATTATTTAGGGCATAGCTGCATGGATATTTTATTCAGGCCTTGCAAAGTGGGAGATCATTCTGCCTTGGAGCAGGAGATGGATGTTTTAGTTACTTTCTTTGTTGTTACCTCAATGAACCAAAGTAATTTAAGGTCAGTATTGGTTTATAGTCCAAGACAAAGTCCACTATGGCAGGGAAGCCATGGTAGCAGGAGCAGAAGGCTGCCCGTTAGCAGTCAGGAAGCAGAGAGCAATAAACGCTCATCCTCAGATAGCTTTCACCATTTTATGCAGTTCAGGACCTCAGCCCATGGAATGGCATCATCCACACCAAGGCAAACTAAGTACTCCTAAGTGTCTAGAACTAAACTCATGTCCATGTTTCTATATTTTAGGGCTTTACCACAAATTTTTAATGTTAATTTTAGTCTACACATAGACAACTTCTGATCTTTAGTCTCATTAAAAAAATCCTAATACATTGAAGATAGTTTTACACATGTATCATATTAGTCATTTTTGTCCATTCCTCTCAAATTATTATAGACTAATGATTTAATTTAACAATATACACGGGGTATACAATTCACTCATTCATTTGGTGATTCTTTTTGTTGACCAGGAAATCTCATTGTGTGTCTGGGGTGGGGGTGAGAGAATACAAGTGGTATACCAGACAAACAAAATGTGTTTCTGGAAATATTGTGTGAGGGGTGTGGGGGGATCAAACACCATGTGACATGCAGCAGAGACAAGAAGACTGTTACATATCAGATGGACTGTTACATATCTGATTAAATGTCTCGGTGACATTGAGCTGAAACCTGCTGATAGGAGGAGGCAACCTCAGACATCCTTGCCAAATGTCAACCCTCTTGCACTGTGGCCATTTGTTTGTGTAGCTGTTTCCATGTCATTGAGACCTGCCTGTCTGAGCCCAGCCCAGCATACTCTACCTTTCCCCTTGTATCGACTTGGCAATGTTTGCAAAGCAGGTGGAGTCCAATACCTGCTTGTGGTATTATTGAATAACAGTGACTTGGCCGACAGAAAAGCAGTTGATAGCAGTCTATGGAAAGTCACAGTGTTTGATGGGAGAAAAAAAGATATCCTGGAGATAGAGAAGAAGTTCAGTGACAGATTAGTAATAGAGTGTGTGCTTAGCATGTATGAAGCCCTGGGCTCAGATTCCTCTCTCTCTCTCTCTCTCTCTCTCTCTCTCTCTCTCTCTCTCTCTCACACCACACACACACACACACACACACACACACATCTATTGTAATGCTTGGGCTACCTATCAAGGATCTTGGTGAAAAATAACTATCAGAAAGGACTTTAGCCATAAAATTATAGAGGGAGGAACGGAGAGTAACTTAGAACATTGATGACCATGACATTTTAGTGTATTTGTTATTGATTCTATCAGCCTTTTCCAAGAAGCCACTACTACCCAGAGTTACAATGGCTTGGAAACTCTGTTCTATTCCTTAGAAGACAGTCAGAGTTTAGCACAGTACTCTGCCAGCATGAAGCACTGAAAGAAAAGAGTAAAAAATTGGTAAAGATCACATGGTACCCCATAGATACACAAAAACTTCAGCTGGTTAATTAAAAAGTCAATTTAAAAAGGAAAATACTTCGTTAAAAACAATGTGTGACTGGCACAGAGGTGTATGTCTCTAGTTCTAGCTACCAAGGAAGCATAAGTAAGAAGATTGCTTGAGAACCTGGAGTTCAAGTCCGGTCTTGGCCACAGCAAAGGACAACTGTGCTCCCTTCGAGGTGCTTCCTCCCAGAGTACTCGATACTCTGCTCTCCACCACCATGGACAAGTTTTAAGAGCTTTGTAAGTAGACATACGATGTGTACTTTGTGCAGTACGTGTGCATGTGCATGTATGTACAGATGCATTTGATGTTGTTTCTTAGGTTGCCTACCTTTCTTTGAGACAGATTTATTTATTTTATTTGTATGAGTACACTGTAGCTGTTTTCAGACACACCAGAAGAGTGCATCAGATCCCATTACAGATGGTTGTGAACCACCTGTATGTGGTTGCTGGGAACTGAAATGAGGACTTCTGGAAGAGCAGTCAGTGTTCTTAACCACTGAGCCATCATTCCAACCCAAGTTTTTGAAATTATAATATGAATATACATTTCCTCTTTCCCTTTACTCCCTCCAAAACCTGTCATATATGCCTCCCTATTTTCTTTCAAATTCATACCCTATTTTTAATTAGTTGTTAATACATATGTGTATTTTTTCCTTGAATGTAGAAATACATCCTGCTCATTCTGTATGATGTTATTTGTATGTATGTTTTCAGGGCTGACCATTTGGTATTGGATAGCCAATTGATGTACTCTTCCATGGGAAAGACTATTTCTCCCACATTCAGTATTCTTTAGTTGCCTATAGTTCTTTGTATAAGGTTGAAACCTGGTGGTTTACCCCCTAGCCACATTAGCAGACTGTGGTGGTTTGAATAGGTGTGGCCTTCATACATTCTTGTGTTTGAATGCTTGACCAAGGGAGTGGCACTTTTAGGAGGTATAGCCTTATTAGAGAAGGTATGTCACTGTGGAGGAGAGGTTTTGAGGTCTCATATATGCTCAAGCTCCACCCAATGTGGAAACAGTCTCATTCTGTTTGGATCAAGATGTAAAACTCTCGGTTCCTCCAGCACCATGTCTGCCTGCTCACTGCCTTGCTTTCTAACATGATGGCAATGGACTGAACCTCTGAAACAGTAAGCCAGCCCCAATGAAATGTTTGCCTTTATAAGAATTGCCTTGGTCATGGTGTCTCTTCACAGCAATGAAACCCTAACTAAGACCCATGTCTACTGTCATTGTCCTTGTTCAGGTTATGTGTAGGTAACCATATTGGTGAGACTATGGGTCAAGCTTCTGACATTCCTAGGAGACACAATCTCACACCAAATTCCCTGGTCCTCTGGCTCTTACAGTCTTTCTTTTTTTTTTTTTTTTTTTAAACAGGTGTATTTATTACTGCTCAGCACCAGATGGCAACACAGGTGAGATGCATCTATAATAAATTAAGATTTGGGATTTGTACCCGTGCTGTGCTGGGTGTTTACTGTTCCTACTGTCCTTGGCTCACAGTCTTGCCTCCTCTTCTGCAATGATCCCTGCAATGAGCCTTAGGTACAGTAGTTGCATTGTAGACGTATCATTTGGGACTAGACTCCACAATTCTGCATTTTAAATGGTTGAGTTTGTAATGGTCTATGTCCAATGCAAAGAGAATTTTTCTTGATGAGAGGTGAGAACTTCTCTGTGGGTATAAGGATAGATGTTTAGAGTATAGTTAAGGATTCTGCTGTTTTAGTAATGTGGTGGTTGTAGGGTCTCCTCTGAGATCCAGGATTTTGCTGGCCCTGAGTAGTTGGTTAAGTTTCCAGTACCAGAAATGACTTCTTTCGTGTTGAGTAGGACTTAAGCCCAACTAGGGAGCAGTTGGTTACCACCAAAGAATGTGTACCACTACAGTACCCTTAGAGCTGCCAAGCCATTCTTATCATTGTTATGGTGCATAGACATCAAAGGTGGGTAATACTGTTGGTTGTTTCCTCCTTTAGATGCTTGCATGGCACCTTCTGGTACCATGAAAGCTAGTCCCAGAGAGGAAGCATCCAGGTCAGCTCCAACTCAGGAGCCTCTGGGCCCTGTGTCCGAAAGTACATGAAAGGCTTATTTAACAAGTCTGGGGGATAGTCAAGGCAATAGCAGTTGCCTATAATGTTTTGGGAGTTTCTTAGACAATCCTGATCGACAGCCCAAAGTAGGGTTTCCCATGCCTGTTGCTGGGATTTTGTTAGATGGTCTTTAGCTCTAACAAGGAGCATTGCTAGCCCAGATGGGAAATTTTCATTGAACTATTTAGGAATGTCTATATCCTGACTTACCTGTATCACAGGTATCTTTAGGTAGAGAGTTGATAGTATGATTCCTTATGACTTTGGGGGACATTCTTACTGTTGTTTTACCTGGCTCCTGTTTTTGTTTTAAAGACTAAATATTGTCCTTTTTTTAAGAGCTTGGTCATTCTTGCTGCTGAATCTCACCACACTATCTGAACATCCTGTGATTAACTGAGAATTAATTACAAGAGAGTAGCTAACATTTGTCAGGCGTTAACAATGCACCAGATAGAGGGTAGAGTGCATTCCAACTTTGTCTTAATTAATCCCCATGACAAATCCATGAGAGAGAGGGAGTTTTAGGAGTCTTATTTTATAGAAGAGGCAAATGAGCCAAGAGGGAAATGGGCCCAAGTCTCAAAATGATGAAGTCACTTGTCTTTTGACCAGGAAGTCAGTATCTTGATAGCAAAGACCGATCCTTTAGCAAGATTTCTTCCATGTGAATTATTTGTGAAAGTGAAATAGGAATGACATACTTCAGTGGCCTGAGGTCTCCATTACTGACTGTTCTGAATTCTCCTGTGTGAAGCTCAAATCTTCTGCTTGAATTGCTTGAATATCAGTCAAGCAATATTAATCAGTCCACTATTTAATTAGGACAAAGTCAAAGAACACACTGGGTACCCTTTACAAGGATGACCATATTTGTCGCATCTGCCTTGACCAGCAATTAAGACACGACACAGTCGGATCCTTCTCAGTCACCTTTATTGCCGGAACGACTCTTGACTTGGGACTGGGGATCGGGACTGGACGGGGACCTATGGACGGGGACCGGGAAGGGGACAGGGACTGGACGGGGACCCCAAGCAGCGGAAATGCGCTGCTTATATATCCTCCCAAGGCAGGCTGGGTGACGAGTTCTCTCAGGATAGGTTAAGCTGCCAATACTTCATTAGCATAAGCCTACTTGGGAGAGGCACGAGGCACAAAGGACTTGTTTACCAGTTTAGCTGAGCTGGCCACGCTGGAAGCCAGCTGCTTACATTGTCAGGTGCTAGTCATACGACTTTGCAACTGTCCCAGGTGCTATCTTAAACACGGCTGCCTACACATATTTAATGTGTAGACTGATTTCTGAGATGATGGAAACAGGATTGAATCTGGACAATGAGTCCAATGCTAAAATTTTCTTAAAGAGTAAACCAGAGATCCTCAAAGTGTCCTTGGTACCTTTGGGGTCCTTTGACAGCCCACAAAGTAAAACTATTTTCACAACATTAGTCCATCTCTCTTATCTCCACTTAGGTCTGCAGTACTATTTTTCAGTAACTTCATGGCATGTAAGTCCTGTCTTCCTAAAAACCAGGTGATATGGAAATATGTGGAAATACAAAACAGTGCCACTGCTGTTATTCAGTTTGGTGCTTTCAGTTGGCAAATAGATGGATTTATTTATAGAGTGAAATAAATTGCCAAGTAAATGCTTCAAAAACACATAGTTTGGTTTTTTTTCTTTTTGAAAAGGTTTATTTTAAATTATGTGTATGGGGGGAGGGTATGTGCATGTGAGTCCAGCAGTGCACTGAGGTCAGAAGCATCAGATCTCACTGGAGCTGAGGTGGGTGCTGGGAACTGAACTCAAATACTGTGTGTGAATAGTATGTGCTTTTTTAATTGATGAATTATCTTTCCAGTTCCTGGTTTTGATTTTTAATATTGATACTTATTGCTCAAGGAACACCTTTAGGGTAGTCAACAATCTCTCATGGTTTATCAAGGTTCTGAGACTCCAAGGTTCACAGTGGCCATCCTGGTCACAAATCACTTGTCCATATACTGCCCAGCCTTCTTCCTGCCATAAAGCTATGAACTTCAGTGGTATTTTATTCAGGTCTTGTCTCACCCCATCCAGGTGTACAGTCTCAGCAAATTATCTTCTGGACATTAGGTTCTTCATGTCAGAGAGGCTGAGAGGGATGTGGCTCCTCAGAGTGTCCCTTTGCATCAAAGCTGAGCTCCTACCAAATCTCTGATGTTCATGTCATAGTGATATCAAGATAAATTTGACACCTTTTATAGAGCCAAGATCTCTTGGTTAAAGGGGTGGTGTGTAATGTAGCAAGTCCTCTATCACTGAAGATGTTCAGACAAAGCCGGAAAAGACTGCACCGATGGTGCAGTGTAGTGGGTGAGATCCAGAAACACCAAAATTCAGAAGCCGAGATGCTTGTTTATTGAGAGCTACCAGGAAGGCAAAACCCAGTTAGCACTGACCAAGCCAGGGAATCATAGGAAGCAGAACCCAGGAAGAGCCTGCAGTAAGCCCAGATCTGGAGGTTCTATGGGCTGTTGTCTTCTCCACTTAGAATTACAAAAACCTCAGCATCCACCTTCGGGAGAAAGGCCTAGGCATCAACCAGCAGAGCCTGGCCCTGAAGGAACATGGAACTCCAAGAAGAAAACAAGTGGCTGGTGTTGAGTGCTGTGCACAGGAGGCTCCATTCCAGCTGCAAGCTTCCCTGCTCACTCTCTAGCTCTTCCGGACACTATAGAGGGCCTATCCAATAGATTCAATGCCACTAGCATCTCCAGAAACCTGCTGTGCCCACCTCTAGCCACACCCCAACAATGACACACACTCTAACTTCCAACAGTGTGAAAGGCCTCTGAGTGCTGTTTGTTAACTTACTCGCTTTAAGTCAATGAATTGTCTTTATTTGAGTGTAAATCCACATTTTAGCATTT